>JABUIW010000019.1:15441644-15498355 GCA_013363375.1 Menidia beryllina
GTGTGTGTGTGTGTGTGTGTGTGTGTGTGTGTGTGTGTGTGTGTGTGTGTGTGTGTGTGTGTGTGTGTGTGTGTGTGTGTGTGAGAGAGACTGTGTGACCATGTGCTTTCCAGACTGGTTTCCTCTGTCCCATGGGGGAGAATCCAAACTGCTTCTTTTGTTTTGTTTTTTCAAATTGATCTTTTATCATTCCAAGTATTTCTTATTTGGGATGTCTCATAGAGCTTTTTATGTTTGTTTGTCTGTTTTGTTTTCTCTTTACGGAAGCAAAAGAAATGATGCCATCTTAGAAATATTTCACTTGTAGGGTGATTATGTTCATGGCAGTGGTCCTACCAGACTACTCAAGAACAGGGCATCACCGGGCCAATGCTGGAGGGCTGCAACCACCCTTAAAAGTCCTTAACCCTTTAAAGCCTCACCCAAGAAAAATGGATGAAAAAGATATTTATCTTCTTATCTTTGTTTGTCTCTTTATATTTGAAGTAATAATGTCTCTGTCTCTCTCTCTCTCTCTCTCTCTCTTTCTCTCTCTCAATTTTTCCTTCTATTTTTGTAACAATAAACTAAACTATGATGGTGCAATAGCTCTATCGGTCAATCTGTGCATCAAATATGATACATAGGGCATTAAAGAGTTTAGCGCCCCAAAAAGAAAATAGCAGGTTTTCTGATGCCACGCTCAGTCGTGCCCACACCTAAGTCAGCATCCTCGCTGGTAGAAGTTTCCAGCTAAGAAACAACAAAGACTTACAATTAATAAGCTCCAGACTCAAATTTGACAAGTAAAACAAGTAAGTGGTGATCGAAGTGGACTTCTGCTGAAAATAGAATAGCCTTGAAATAAAATTTTGACTGTTTGTATCAATTAAACACTGAGATGAAGGTAAGTGAGCAAAAAAGAGTGAGAGAACTATTGCTGAGGTAAGGATTTGATAACAGAATACTTTGGGATACAGATCAGCTACTTTAGAGAATATTATAACATTTGACAAAATTGGAATGGGTGTGTCAAACTGTATTAAAGAATAAAGATGTTATAATGACCAATCAAAGAATGGTCTCTTTGACCAATTGAAACCTTTAACCATATAAAGAACGGGTGTAAAGGAATAAAAAAAAAAAACACTTTGAGGTAAAGATTGGCACAGAATTCCTCCCCAGTGATGTAGGAAAACAACAACCTTATAAGCAAAACTATTGCTCAAGTTGAGCTCTGCCAAAGCTTCTGAATCATGGGGTGTTCTCAGTTAATCTACACACTTCTTCTGCAATTATACCTTATATTTATTACATATATGGTGCAAACGTGCAACGTTTCAAGTTGTCCCCTTGAGACTGTTTTTGCAAACATTTACTCGACCTGCAAACAAAAAAACTGCCACTCAATATTTTCTTACATTTTTAACTTAGTTGTTTCATTAAAAAATGTTGAATTGGCAACGAGAAATATTTCCACAGGCTAAGTTTCCATTATGCATTTAACTAAAGATGTATGGGGTAAATGTTCAAAAAGTTCAATTTAAATATCACATTCCAGTAAAATGATTGGGCAGGAAAAACCTCGGTTGAGACCAGTAAAATTCTGTGTTTTACTTAAGTTTGAATTAAGACACCTTTCTATACAGACAGACCAAAGAATAATGCTGTCAATAATCCTGATACAGAAAGTGTAGTTACTTTGTGGACTGTCAGTATTCTTTTCAATTTGGTCTCACTTATGCTTTTATATTCGCTGGCTGATTCCTTTAAGACAAGAATCTGTTTCTTGTGCTGCACTTTTTATTAGGATAATTGCATTAATGGCCAATGTGATGACAGGAATTCAGAGTACAGTAAGGTTTCAGATCTTAAATCAATATAGGGACCCCAATTTCCCGCAGAGCTCCATAGAGTTTACAGTTTTTCCTTGTGGGCTCATCAGGTGTTTGACGTGGTAAAAATACTCCTCAAATTGAATCCTCTTATTGGTGCTATCATTCTCCGCTGCTGCTGCTTTTGTTCGCCTTCTCTAATCTCAGTTGATTCCTGAGCTGCGGATCATTGAAAACTTTCCCCTCGCCCTCCTGACCCTGAGTCGGTGTGCCTCCTGACGTTGTGCTATATTGTAACCCGGAGACAGAGACACCGTCATGGAGCCGACCCTATCATGGCTCCCCTTCTGTCGGCCCATTATCTGTCTCCCCTATGCACTCCCTCTGTTCTCTCCTCTCGCCCTCCTCTGGATGTTATCTCCAGCCGCTTATGCCTTAATACCCCAATTGTTGTGCTCTAAAAACAATAATTAGCAATCCCAAATGAGACTGAGCAGCGAAATTCACCAGCTTTCTCCAGATGTGCCCCCCCCCACCCCCACCCCCTACACACCTTATCTCCCTCTCCCTGTTTTTCATACGAGCAAAGTGAGGCGGAGTGGGGATTCGGGGAGGTGTTGGCAAAGCCTCTTTAAACTCTGTTATTATGGAGGATTATTTTGTGCTGAGATCCTTGGCTTGTGAGTCTGTCCCCCCCCCCCCCCCCCCCCCCCCCCACTCTTCTCGTCCATTCTCTTCCCTGGTTGCGGCAGACACGTTAGGTAAACAGTTTGTGTCACACTTGATTGCGTTTGAGAAAATTAAAAAAACAAGAATCACAATAGGCCAGGACAGGGGGATGAGGACTGGGGGGTGAGGACTGGGAGATGAGGACAGGGGGGGTGAGGACTGGGAGAGGAGAGGGTGACACCAAAAGACCCCGGCTCTTCGGGGACCTCGCCGGTGTGGCGTTCGCTGCCACAACAATGCAAACCCTCGTCCTTCAACACACCTCGCTCCTGGTGTCTGAGTCTATCTGCACAGGGCCATCTGTTCTCCTACTTTCTCCCCACCCCTTCTCCTTGACTTCTGCTAAGTGAGACGAGTGTGTTTGAATCTTGCTGACTTGCTCAAGACATTACGAGTAGAAGCATAGTATCAGTTTGAAGGTGTGCGAGTGTCTGTGAGCTCAGCAGAGATGTTCCCCTCGTGGTTCACACACAGTTTGTGTCTACACACCCAACCTCTGTCCCCTTCCTTATATGAGTTCAATATGGAGGTGGTTTGCGGCAGAGTCGGAATAATCCCTGCTGAGAACGACGTTTCCGAAAAGCTCTGCGTGAAGAAACGGCCTCTGCGTTGGAAACGGCCCGCGTAGCGCTGTGGAAACAGCTGGGCAGGGACTAGAACAGCATCTCTGTGTTGAGGACGGGGGCCAGCGCAGTTAGGCTGCAGCTCTACAGAGGGCAGTGTGTTTCTGTAAAAGAATAACACCCGGGCTCAGGGTTTCACAGACAGCAGGCAACGCAAGGTTGCAAAGCTGTGTTGTACTTCAGGCGTGTTTTTCTTTTTTCATTTTCGAAAGCACTCACGAGAAAACTGAATGTTTGGACTGTATTATATCATTTGCCTCTGTCTAAGTTCTCCTACCTGATTGGTCAGCTGATTATTCTATATTGTTACTAACATTGATTTCTTGTCTTAATTCAACACCGTCGTCTGTGGGAGAGAATCCTTTTCCACTTTTCCATTTGGAACTTTACCAGTCTCCACCAGAATACTGAAATTCATCTGAGTAGTTTGGAAAAACTATCATGACAAAATGGAGAATCTAAAGGTAAATCATATGTACACCTCAGCCTTTTGTCTACATATATATATATATGGAGAGAGATAGCGAGAGAGAGAGAGAGAGAGAGAGAGAGAAAGAGAGAGAGAAGCTATAAGGTAAAAGAAAGCTACATCTAAAACTAAATTCTAGCCTTGCCCCATCCTATCTATTGTATATCTAAAATATAATTAGACGCTTAATTAAGAAATTGTAAATGTGTCTTATGTTTACAAAAGTTGAGAAAAACTTAAAACGGTGTCACATAGATGCTAAACCTGCTGGGGTTAACACATCATTTATGCATATATGCAAATGCTAAAGGCTATTTTCAGTTCAGGAAAACATTGCCCCGCTTCACTTGCATTAGTCTTTACTCTGTTGAACCATTTAAGATGAACACTGGTGCTAACTAAGTCGCGTCCCTGAACTGTCTCTCCTCTGAGTTTTTCAATTGTCACAACCAATCACATTTCATTGGAAAAGGCCTCACTTTGCTTCATCGAATCCAGAGCTTTTGATAAACATTTCTGTGCCTGCTCATGCTGCAAACCTGCTTCTGATTATTTGCGTCTGACTATTTAGCGGGAGTAAACCTGAGACGGGTTCCACCCAAACTGTCGGGAGAGCAGCCTGCATCGGCCCGCGTGCGGCTCGCAGGCCTCCTCCAATATATAATCTGTTGTTACACTGTCACCGCCAGGAGAGCAACCAACCCCACAGAGACGCCTCCGAAATTCATTAATCTAATTTAATATGTCGTAATGCTCAAATGAGGCCCTGGTATGGCTTTGCTGCAGGATAAGTGCAAAGTAAGGGTGGGTCCCACAAGAGTAGCATAAAGCCGACGTGTGCTAACGCTACTGCGCTTCATTACTCTCTTAATTACCTATTGTTTCTAACTAGTTGGTGGCGTTTTAATGAGAATCTACAGGCAGTTAAATGTAATCTAAATTTTCTAATCTACTGGTCCATTACCAAGGAGTCAAAATGTTATTGGTTTTGTGAGTAATCAGACTTTTAAATGGTGCTGATATCACTCCCCGAGGGCAAGGAGTGGGTTTCGACTGTGTAATTGAATTCCGTTTTTCTTTTTTTTCCCTCTCCTCCTCCTCCTCCTTCATCCTCTCCTATTGTGGGAGCTGAGAGGAAGATTTTTTTTTTTTCCCTGCTGTGGCTGGTCGCTTGGGTCAAGGAGCGTGTCTTTGGTTCCGGTTGGATCACAAGGTTTTTCCGCACACGGGTCACCATGGCGACCCTCAGAAGAAAGAAAGGGTGTTTTTTTTTTTCTCCCCCCCCCTACGTGTAATGGGAATATGTGTGCATGCATTTCTGTGTGTTGTGTGTGTTTGTGCCCCCATCAGCCGCAGTGCTCTGCTGCACTGTCACCTGCAGCCAGATAAGCCAAAGGATTTATCACCCTCTGAATTGCCTTTGAGTGGTGGATAAAATGGCTCCAATACATTCTGCTATGAAAATGCTGCGAGGTTAATGAGAGCCAAATTCACAGAGGGCTAAATCTATTAGGTTTTCATGGACGGAATCAATCAACATGCACCACACCAGCTGATTTGTCATATTGAAGCATTGCCCGTTTGAATTCCAAAACACAATCCTCCTCACAGAATGATTCACTTTGATTTTGATTGCCTCTTCATCAACTAGATGACAGCTATGAACTAATTTTCTTTTCTATCATGTTACACACTTATTAGCTCCGGTTGTCCTTGGCATATGACTGATTCTCTCCATTTGGAGCTACAGTTGCTTTCTTTTTTTTTTTAGATCTGTTCAGTTAGAATGTTTCTGCATTCGGGTTTAATCAAATAACTTTGTTTTCACAGTTTTCACGGACATGACGGATTCATTTTGATCAACTAAACTCTGAAGATGAGCATAATATCTAGCTGTTGACAGCGCTTCTACATCCATCTTTACAGCGCGAAAGATCAACATATGAAATGTCAAGTTTTCTGCAACTCGCACATCCCCAAGGGTTAAAATTAATCTGGAGAGCCTGGAGCGGAGATACAAATTGATAAAAACACATTTGTATCAATAAATTACGTTGGAGGAAAAAGGGACGCCGCAGTCATTATGAGTGATTTTATTTAATTAGGGGATAGCTAACCTGAAGCTCACAAAACTTGTTGGAAACACTTGACTTTCATGGAAACAAGGTTATTACACCCTCTCAGTTTATGATACATTTAGCTGATTTGCATAGAGACAGACCAAAGTTCATCTGGTGTCTTGAGCACAGAGAAAAAACCCGAAAAACCCGACAAATATGGAAGATGGCTTAGAGTTTGTTAAAGGAGGATCATGTTTTTTGACTCGCCGGTGCTTTTGCTTGCATTCAAACTGTACCGTTGTTGCTAAAAATGCAGCTGAATGCTTCTGAAACCGCCCGAATAACCAACCGCCTCACAAACAGGCCGCACTTTGCGACAGTGACAGATGGTGTGTCTTGGAAGGTGGTCTGCGGCACGGGAACACCGCCGGGGACTGAGCTCCCAGTATTTCCCCGGAATAACAACCGAGAGTCCCGTGATCTTTCAATATAACTAAATGACTTTGCAGCTGTTTGTTTATTGTGTGATGAACAAGAGGCTGAGCAGTGGGGAGAATTTTTGTAGGACCAACATCTTTTTCCTGGGTGAAGAGCAGATGGTGGTTAATAAATAAGGGGAAGTCTTCCTGGACAGCTGACTGGACTTCAAATGCATCAAATGTCGTTAAAATTTGACATGATCACTTGTACTTTTAACTGAACTATCTTCTTATTGCTCCACCAAGTGTTGCATATGCACGACACTGTAACATTGAAATTGAACATGTAGGATTAAGCCAGTGAGAGAAAAAAGGCTTCCGGTGATGCTGTAAGCTACACTATATTGCCAAAAGTATTTGCTCACCTGCCTTGACTCACATATGAGCTTAAGTGACATCCCGTTCCTAATCCATAGGGTTCAATATGACGTCGGTCCACCCTTTGCAGCTAGAACAGCTTCAACTCTTCTGGGAAAGCTGTCCACAAGGTTTAGGAGTGTGTTTATGGGAATTTTTGACCATTCTTCCAGAAGCGCATTTGTGAGGTCGCACACTGATGTTGGACGAGAAGGCCTGGCTCTCAGTCTCCGCTCTAATTCATCCCAAAGGTGTTCTATCGGGTTGAGGTCAGGACTCTGTGCAGGCCAGTCAAGTTCATCCACACCAGACTCTGTCATCCATGTCTTTATGGACCTTGCTTTGTGCACTGGTGCACAGTCATGTTGGAAGAGGAAGGGGCCAGCTCCAAACTGTTCCCACAAAGTTGGGAGCATGGAATTGTCCAAAATGTCTTGGTATGCTGAAGCATTCAGAGTTCCTTTCACTGGAACTAAGGGGCCAAGCCCAGCTCCTGAAAAACAACCCCACACCATAATCCCCCCTCCACCAAACTTTACACTTGGCACAATGCAGTCAGACAAGTACCGTTCTCCTGGCAACCGCCAAACCCAGACCCGTCCATCAGATTGCCAGATGGAGAAGCGCGATTCGTCACTCCAGAGAACGCGTCTCCACTGCTCTAGAGTCCAGTGGCGGCGTGCTTTACACCACCGCATCCGACGCTTTGCATTGCACTTGGTGATGTATGGCTTGGATGCAGCTGCTCGACCATGGAAACCCATTCCATGAAGCTCTCTGCGCACTGTTCTTGAGCTAATCTGAAGGCCACATGAAGTTTGGAGGTCTGTAGTGATTGACTCTGCAGAAAGTTGGCGACCTCTTCGCACTATGCGCGTCAGCATCCGCTGACCCCGCTCCGTCAGTTTACGTGGCCTACCACTTCGTGGCTGAGTTGCTGTCGTTCCCAAACACTTCCATTTTCTTATAATACAGCTGACAGTTGACTGTGGAATATTTAGGAGCGAGGAAATTTCACGACTGGATTTGTTGCACAGGTGGCATCCTATCACAGTTCCACGCTGGAATTCACTGAGCTCCTGAGAGCGACCCATTCTTTCACAAATGTTTGTAAAAACAGTCTGCATGCCTAGGTGCTTGAATTTATACACCTGTGGCCATGGAAGTGATTGGAACACCTGATTCCGATAATTTGGATGGGTGAGCAAATACTTTTGGCAATATAGTGTAGTATGTCCTGGTTAAACACGTAGCTGCTTCATCATTAGCTTGGTTTATCATATCACTTAGCATGTACTCGTCAAAGGTTAGAACTAAAGTGGAGAGAGTTTTACATTTTTGTCCCTCTAAAATGACAAGCGCTTTCCATTCCAACAAACTCAGGATGTAGATATGAGTGACACTGATCCTTAGCAACAAACCAGTAGCCATTACCAGCTCACATTTTCTGTCTAAAGCCTGAAGGTTGGGACGGGTTCACAATCTCATGAATAGAGATATTTATCTGCACCTGCAAATGCTGGTGGTCTTTGGTTTAGTTTGGCTCAAAAACGGGTCAAAATGGGTAAATTCAACAATGTAAGAGCTGTGTGTGTGTGTGTGGGGGGGGGGTCTTGGTTTAAAAAACCCCGAAAAGACCTTCCAATTGAGTTGTTTGTGTCAGAACTGGAAACAAAAGACAGGCAGCACAAAAAATATCTGCAAAGCTGGCAGAAAGAGCAACACTGATCAGTGAGAGTGAAGCAAAGGGAGCCCAGAACAAAATGATGCATCAACTACATGAAAGAGCAATATACCTACTGTTAAACAAAGAAGTAGTTTGCAAATCACAAATTTTACATTCTTATATTTCTATGGGGTTCATCTTCCAATGATAATATTTGACACTGACTTTTTTCTTACAGTTAATAGTTTTTTTTGTGTGTGTTTGTGTGTCCTTCTGTCAGAGGAACAGAGGTTTTAGAGAACTCCTTCCAAATGTTTTAAAACTCAATCAAAGAGGATCTAGGTATCTTAGTCTGCTCTCTGAGCCCACCAGCTGTTGTTTCATGTCATTTACTAGAAACCCTAATGAAGATAGAGTCTGTGATCCCTTTGTTCTGATTTGGTTTTGTACTAAAACGTACCTTGAGCAACACAGATGCCTTTTTTTTTCTCGTTTTTCAACAACAGAAATCAGCTCCTGGTATGCTCAGCTGATCCCTTGTCATCACTGTAGACATGGACATCCTCTCAGTGTTTTTAGGAGCATTTTTGTGTGGAGTGAGATATTATTTTTAGAATGGAGGAAAGAGTAGATGTATGAAAGGAAGTATCCAGAGTCGCAGACTACAACAAACTGTTTTGATGCTCGGGTGTTGTGAAGATTTTGTGTCTTGTTAGCCAGACAACTCATTATTCTTTACTATGCCGCGCTGACACTTGAGAGCTGATTTCCCCGAGCTCTCGTCTTTACTGGATTCTTTAGATCTCCTTTCAGTAGTTTTCTTCAGTCGACAGCAGGTGCTGCACTAGAGGGCCGAGCTTTACGTTCCGTGAGCAGAGACTGCGATGCTTTTGTCATTAGAGATTAAATTAAAAGGAAAGAGAGAGCGATGAATTCGTCTGGAGCGTCTCATTCCTCGCTCTCGGTGCTCGTGATGGATGACAACTCTGGTGGTGAGTGTGTGTGTTTGTCTAAAGCAGTGGTGCAAAGTGACCAGAGACAGGTGGCAACAGAAAAAGGCCTTGTTCCCCGACTAATGAGCAGCATTATTCAAATGGAGCCTTTGTTGTCAGTGTGCCGCTTTGCTGTCCACTCTCTGCCGTCAGAGCAGGCAACTCTGCAAAACGGCCCGCTTTTTGTTGTCGTCTTACTTTGACGGTTTCTTGAAACACACTCGCGGTAACGTAGCACAAAGCCACCACGTGCAGCTTTCTGCACGTGGCGATTCAGAAAACGATCGCGTAATTGATACTCATCTAAAAAACAAAAAACGAGCCATTGCACTCTGTATCCACAGAGAGGTGACATGAAGGGAGTTACATAGGAAGATTACCCCCCTGTACCTCTGATACATGGTGTCAGCCTGGAATCAAACAGTGGGTGAGCACTGAGCAAAAGGCACAAAAGAGACGCAAAATGTCAACAAATCGACAGGAGGAGCAGCACTGAATGGAGGAGGAAGAAGAAGAAAAAAAAAAAAAAAAGGAGTTGAAAGAGAAAAATCTGCCTCTCTACAAAGAAACGAGGAGGAGGAGGAGGAGGAGGAGGGGGGGTGTTAGAGGAAGCTCCTCCGACCGAACCCATCTCCAGCTGTCACAAATCATTTCTGCTCGGGAAGTGAGGGGAGGCGAAATGTCAAAATATTTGAATAAATTCCACAGAAGCCTGTTGAGAAGGGTGGTGCAGCGAGAGGGGCATTGTTGGCGCCAATGGGGTGGAGAGGGGATGACAGGGTAGGGGGAAAAGATGGGAAGTAGGTGGGTGAGGGATGGGGGGGGCGTCCTTGCATGTGAAATAGCCCTCACAGGCCTCAGAAGGAACATGAGCTAAATGGAAATCAAGGGACTTTGTCCACTGCAGTATAGTTTTGGCTCCATTTTTACGGTTTTCCTCACTCATAGATGGGTCATAACACAAGCGGTAACTGTCTATGATGCTTCACAGATTCTTTGGCAAGAGCTATCTCATAGTTTATATACGTGTAATAAATGGAACACATTAACAAGCTGGTCACGCCCTCATCTCATACCTTCTGTATGCTGTGTTTCTCTCTGCTCACCCACTAAACTAAATAATTTTATCATTTTCAGATTTGATATCAGTGGTTTAAAGTGTCTCTCCATGACTTATTCCTGTTTATAAGTCGTGCCTTTATATCCGTTACACTTTTTTTTTGCCTTGTCCCTGACTGAATAATCCATGTATATAACTCTCTTGGGCCAATTTATAATTAAAGCACTGTTACTCTGATATTTTTCAGTTGACGTATGATTCCCACACGCCTTATTATATTCTGCCACGTTTATTGTTGTCCCCAAGATTAAATTGACAAAGGTGGCCTCAGGTAAAATGAAAGGGTAAGTTATTTTGATGTACTTTTTACATCACTTTACAACTGCATATAGAACAGATTTCGATGCCTTTATTTTATGTGTATATATTTTAACTGTCATTGGGCAGGTTGCCAGTCCATCCAGGATGCCAGAATCCCTAAATCTAACCAGAATTTGTATTGATATTTAACTGGTCAGTCCAAGTCCTCATTCCAGAAAGGGTTAACAGAGTTGGCTTTTACTGGCCTCAGAAATGTTGAGGATCTTTAAAAAAGAAAAAATGCACCAAAAAAGCGGCACAAACCTAAAAAATACTGGGGCATCGTTTCATAAAGACGTGCTACAGTCTCATGTATGGGTTGTCATCAGATATGTTGGCAAGTTAAAGTGGTCACAGAAATACTTTTTGTTGAGTGAAACGGAGTTAAAAGTGACAATGAGACAGTGCAGATGGTCCGGCCCAGCTTATGTCGTACTTTTTATCTTATCTTATTTAGCGATCAGCCTGCTCTTTTTTCATAAAAAAAGTGGCTATCGGTAGGAACTGAGAATGCCACAGATGGAAACATCCATAAAGGTAAGAAACATTATTGATGTTTTAGATGTAACACTTGAATGAAGTAATTTGTACATTAAAGAAAGAAGGACAAAATCTGTTATGGCGCAATAAATTACCACAGTACATTTTCCTAGTAATAATCAACATACTTAAAGTTGTTTTTTAACATCGTATTCTTTATATGCACATCCCTAAATTCCTAATATCTGTGAGAATGATCCATAAACTTTTTTCACTTTTATGGTGAAATGTACAGATATTTATGTATGTTTGCATATAGATAATTATGGATTTTAACATGGAGAGATCATAAGGCTATTATAAAAAAAATACAAATGCTTAATAAAACCTCAAAGTTTTGACAGTGAAGGATCAGAGCTGCATGGGTGAGTATGGCACATTGAGGCTGAGAAATGTGTTCAGTCTGTCAGCGTCGCAAGTTTTTTGCTCAGTTTCCCGTTGGCTCCCGATTAATATTCGCCACGGTGAGGGGGGAAGAGCGAATTAAGGTTAGTCTATGGCGATAAAGGACCGATGATGCTTGTTTGTTTAAAGCCCCCTGAATGCATGTTCTCTATCAACCTGTGTGCATCTCTCTTTGTTCAGATGATCCCCGGGGCGCGTTGGAAGTCGTGGGGTCAGCCTCTCCTCTGTTTGCCTCTGAGCTAACCACCACCCTGTTTAATTAGGCCTCTAATCAGCCACTAAACACACAATAAAATGAGACAATCTGTATCTGTTTACCTCCCTCTCAACACTCTGACACACATAGTCTGCATATTTGCATGTATAGTTGAGAGGGGGGGGGGGGAGTCAGCTATCAGAGACAAAGATCAAGGTCATGACTCCTCTCCACACTCGATTCCCTAAAACCAATTAAACTGTCAGCCGGTGAAGTTCAGTTGGAGGACACGGGGCAGAAACAATAGCAGATGACAGCTTTTCTCCGCTATCTCGGCCGGGTTTTCTCGCAGCGGTAATTATATTTGCAGATTCTGTCATTAAAAGGCTAAAAAGCCTCAGAAGTTCTGCAGTCAGATGAAATAACTGAAATGTTTTTGTGACCGAAAAAGTGCGTTTAGAGGCAAAATGCGTTTGGTCGAGTGGACTTTTGAAAGGAGTTCCATCTTAAATGAACCAAGCAATGTGGAGCAGATCTAGAGTTGGACAAATACTCTAAACAGTTTCTTTATGAAATCTAGAATTCAGTAGTAAATGAAAGGCTGAACAAAAGGACCCTCTCACACTTACAAACCCTGCAATGTGATCATGTTTTCCTATATATTCCTAAATTTAGCTTATTCGACAGGATCATACTAATCTATACTTCCTCCAGTAGCAACTCTGTAACATATAGTCCAACCATAACACCCATAGCAAGTTTTTTAAAATAAATAAAAAACTTCAAAATGAGTACATATAATTCAGAAAAGAGGATCTCTCAGTTCTAACTTTTGAAGACTATGCTGTTTGCTTTTCAACTGAATCGAAATTGGTATGATGGTTGCCACCATCGCCTCACAACAGGAGGGTTCTGGGTCGGTGTCCCCGGGGGAACCAGGACCTTTCTGTGTGGAGTCTGCATGTTCTCCTGTTTCTGTGGGTTCTCTCCGGGTCCTCTGGCTTCCTCCCACCGTCCAAAAACCTGATTGGACATTCCAAATTGCCCTTAGAAGTGAGTGTGAGTGTATGTGGTTGTGTGTCTCTGTGTGGCCCTGTGATGGACTGGCGTGTACCCCACCTCTCACCCATTGACCACTGGGATAGGCTTCGGTGATCCCATCTGGGTTCAGAAAATGGATGGATGAAACAAACTCAGCTAAATAATACTTTATGGCTCATCTATAAAGTCAGTTGAAGTTGTGGCATTTTGCAATGATTCATTTTGAAAATGAAAACTACCTTCTACAGCACTGGCCTGTCAGCATGCTTAGGTCAGTCTTTTCATTCAGTGATCCCGCTGCTGACTTGCTTTGCAGTGTCACACATACCAGGGGCCACATCCTCCATGACTGTAGGAGGATGGTCAACAAGCTGCTTAAAAAAAGAGAGAAGAATTCACACGTCACACCAAACTGTTTTCATTCACAGCCAAACAGTCTCAACAATAAAGTGCTAAATAATTGTTTCGCCTTCAGGATTCATATCTGTTTTTATTTAGTTGAAAGAAATGACAGAACAAACATACCTTCATTATTTCAAACCAGGGTTTTTTCCCCCAAGTATGGAAGATGTGTTTATGTGGTGCTTCATAACATCAAAATCCACAGTTAAATACATCTGAGCCTTCTCCGACTAGGCCAGCTCTTACAAAAAAACAAAAATTGGGAAAATGACTTCTGCTGCTGTGGAATATAAAACGGCTTCAGAAGCCGTGTTTTTCTTTTTCTGGCGGGTAGCAACAGTGCACGGCTGCCGATGACTGACTGTTTAAACAAAGATGAGCGGGCATGCCTGAGTATCCTCACGGCCTCGAGAGAGCTTCCCCCATGTGGGCTGACCGTGCTGCAGTTGAGAGAGTAGCACAAATACACTCCTCTGTTCAAGCAATAACCAGTTTTTCAGCTCCTATGCAAGAAAAAAAAAAAAAGAAGTGGGGTGGTAATTTGACTGGCTTCTGCCAGCTGGGGCAGAGCTGGGGGATGGACAGAGGGTGTATCAGCGCATGGATGTGCAAGTGTCTGACACCGAGAGAAGAAAAAAAATTAGAGCGTGCATGGACTGAACGTGCGTGTGTGTGTGTGTGTGTGTGTGTGTGTGTGTACGCTCATCCCAATTTGCATTTGCGTCTGCCCGGCCATGTGCATATGTATGTGTGGCACAGTGGACCAGAACAGAGCTCTGACAGTAGCAGTACTCCTGCTCGCTGATCCCTGCCCGGAGAAGCTGACAGCAGCGTGGCCTGTCAATCACCCAGCAGCAGCCCTCTATTCACATTACACCAGCTTGTTAAGTCTAAATCGATCCGGAAACTGTTTATTTTAGCTGGCGTTTGTGCGTGCTAGAGCTCGGTTTGTCTGTTTCTATGTTGTGGTCTTGCCCGTCTCAGACAAAGATCAGACAAGACAGATGATGAAAAGCTGGTACAGGGGTACACTAAGAAACACGTCACACTGTGGGTTGTCTGATTTTGTGGAGACATGTCAAAGCAACAGTAGACATAATGGACTCATGTCAATGTAGAGCATAATGAGGAACAAGGGGACAGTGTTTTGCCTTTGAATCATAGACATTTTTTCTACTGGAGAGGGACAGATTTAGTCACACTGGAGGTTTTTTTAACGCAAAACACATCCCTTTGCAGTCTCCATGATAGCTGAGCATTGTTGTCATTGAGAGAAAGAGACCTATGGCTCTTACTCAAAAGTAATTATCTCCTCCTATCACCCACAATGGATGGCTACTAATGAGAGCTGGAGTCCTGATTGGTCGCCTGCTGCTCCGGGGAGACGCGGGGCTCTTTTAGTTTTGATAAAAGAGCCTCAATGCACTGGAGGAACAGAGTGTTTGGACAAATCAGTCATCTGTGCAAATACCAGGAGGAATGTGGCCACAATCATACATAACAGTGTTTAGGCACTTAATTATGAGAGTGATAGGGATTTAGAGTTAAATAAATATGGATTACATGATTTATCATAATTACTAAGATTCATGGAGGTTGGAATTTTGTCACTTGTGTCACTGATCATAAATTATTAGTCCTACATCATCTTAAAATGAGTTGATCATTATTGAAGAGACTTCCTTAATGATATTGACCACTGAATTAAAATGAATCTAATAAATTGAAGGAATTCAAGTATGAGGAAATTCTAACAGAGAACAGTGAGAAAACAAAACCTTATTTTGAAAAAAAGTAACATAGTTTATAGAGGTTGAGTTATTTTTCAAATGTTTGCATTCTATGTAAATATGTGAAGATAAATTTGCTTGGCTACAACCTGCAAGGGTAAAAAAAAAAGAGAAAACACTGAACACATGTACTGCTTTGTGTTTTTTTGTAGCTAAGACAGCATTTTGTTTTCTTTATAACAAAGTTAATAAAATTGAGTATTGCTAAATCTTTAATAGTCTCAGTTGTGTTTCCAACCTTCTGCTGATCCTCCAGCAGTGAAGCTGTCTGAGTCCCCACTGCCTCCAACAAAAAAAATGGAAATGGAAAAAATTATGGAGCATAGCCAGTCCCGTACCTACACAAGAAGATTTTTCCTACTCCTTTAATACATGTGAAATATGACTTTAATTTGCTCTGAAGTAATCTTTACAGCTGTCAGACAAATTAGACATTGAAAAGGGGTAAATAAATAAATAAATAAATAAATAAATAAATAAATAAATAAATAAATAAATAAATAAATAAACTACAGAAAGTTGGATCATTTTAGACTAAACCAAAATCTCAAAATCCCTTCACACTGGTGTCCATCTTCACAAGCAGAACTATTTCTGAGTAAGCCTATAGTTTTTTAGCCCTTATCAGACAAATATTTTCAAAATCCTCTTATGTCATAAAGTTGTAAAAGTGTAACTTGATAGACAATAGCTCAAATACTACAGATATCTCCACCATGTAACTTGAAGAAATTATTATTATTATTAATAATTATAATAATTTTATCATAATCGTAATCATTGGCAACAGAGATGTTGCGTTTTTTCGCATTCAGAAACTACAATCCCCATAATCCCTTGTGTTAAAAACACGCTGGTCGGATGTTGACAATTTGTTGATGATGACTATTTGAAACTGCGCCGTATGTCTTTGTTTTGGATGTCTGTGCCCATACCACCCTCTTCTAAACGAAAGAATGTATTTTTTGTTGGACACAGTTTGTAAAAAATATATGTTTAGTATGTATTTATTAAAAAGTTAAACCACAGCGACAATGAACCGAACGTTCGCAGTTTCGCATTAACGAGAACACGAAGCTTCCACCAGTTAAAAAATACGTTTTTTTCTATTTTATATTGCCAAAATCCGACCGCACAAAAATGACTGAGACTTCCCTACATTATGTGACTTGTTTTTGTGTGCTAATAGGGAGTCTATGCGTTGTCCGAGTGTTCCAGGAAGGCAGCACAAGATAAACCACAGGAATATTGTTTGCGGGCTCAAATATCCGGATAATTTAGGGAAAGACGTGGATTGCGCCACATGAATGGATTCGTGGATCTACGTTTTACGTAAATTTGAATTTGTCTTCCTTTTACTTGGTTGTTTGGGTTTGCTGAGCTGCCCAGCGGGAGCTAACAATTCATGTTTTGACAGCTCAGCTAGTCTGTAGGCTAGCTAGCCAAAGCTGGCTACCTAACACCAGCTACTTAACATCAGCTAACACTGTCACTTCCAGCATTAGTTATAGAAGACAGCCCATCTTTCGGTGTGATTTGACCACTTTAGATATCATTTTAGTGGCCTTACCGAACCAATGTCTTCGTGACAGGAACGCGTGCTATTTGTTATGGACGAGCATTTAAGTCAGTCATGGTTGTAACGTAATTTAAGCAGCTTCAGTGGCTTTTTTTTACCGTGAGATTTTAAAGGACGGGTTAAAAGTTTTTTTTTTCCATCCGTTTAGCTAACTCTCGCTCTCTTTACGTCACGATAAAGCTAATGTGGCTGCTAATGAACACGGTGTAGGGTTAAATTCGTGTTATGTTTGAGGTCAGAAGTTAAACTTTAATTTTAAAGTTGCAGGAGCTAGTTGAAAACATCCATGGTGAGTGGAAACACTGGCTGTAACATATTGGTATCAGTCCTGTAATGCTGCTCTGCTGATGGGGTTGTTGTGTACACTGGCTCTTGTATGTACATTTGGGTTACAATAGGTGACGCTTATCGATTAGCTTAAATAATTGCAAATGAAACGGTATTGAAATGAGATGGATGCAGGGCATAGTTAATGTACTGGTAGTGATTCGTTTCTCCTATGAAAGTGCAGGACATAGGCTAAAGAATATCCTACATATCTTATTGATTTTTAGCTGCTACTGACCTCATTTGGAAGCGCCCTGGTGCGTTTTTGGCGTGATTAAAAAAGAAAAAAGAAAAAACGTCTTCAGGTTCTTCTAACGGGAGTTTACTGCCTGCATGTTGTCAGAAACTAGACCGGCCCTCAGTAAAAGTGCACGTCACATGCAAGCAGCAGTACTAGACCACCTCTTGAAAGTACCACACCACATGTAGTAGAGTTTTGGCATTTCTGTACTCAAATGGGACCAAACATAGGTCTTGATGGATAAGTTTGCTCATCTTCTGCTCTCGTTCAGCCATCCTCTCCCTGTAACTTACTCAGTTGGAACAGGGAATAGGTTATTTGAATAAAACAATTTAGTTTATGTCAGAAACAAGCACGAGTGGCATTGTGTGGTTACTGGGACCTGCTGACTTGCTGATCTCACTGTTGTACGTGTTTGTCTCTGCCTAACCCACAGGTCATGCATGCAGCCAGCCTCCTAGCCTGCGCTTTGTACATCCCAAGCCCTTGAGACAATGCACTACGAGTAGTTGGAGGTTCTTCTACCCGCTAGCTACCGTTTCTCCCCTCTGCCCCCACCGGTCCCAGACTTCCTTATGTTAACCCTCTTGAGCATGTTTTACTATATTTGTCTGCGGCGGCGCTCCAGGAGTGGGACCCGAGGCGAAGCTCTGACCAGTCGTCGGGCCGTGGAATCGGGCCAGCGGGCGGTGCTGCCGGTCAGTGTGGAAGTGGAGCAGTACGCCAAGGAGGTTCTGGACTTCAGCTCCCATTATGGCAGCGAAAACAGCATGTCGTACACCATGTGGAACCTGGCCGGCTCGCCCAACGTGTACCCCAGCTCGGGGGATTTCACCCAGACGGCCGTGTTCAGGGCTTACGGGACCTGGTGGGAACAGTGTGCCAGCGCGCCGCAGCGTTTCCGCCGCATCCCCAACGGCTTCCACAGCCAGGATTACATAGAGCTGGGCTTCGAGGAGCCCGTCTACCCGACCGCAGTGGAAGTGTTCGAGACCTACTACCCTGGAGCCATCGTCCAGATCATGGCCTGCTCTCACAACCCCTTCTCTCAGAGCCCACCAACTGATGTCAGGTAATAAATGTCTGTTTTAGCTGAACTATCCATATACAGGCATGAATTAACTTTGTGTTTATGGATTGGAGACCAAGTTCCTCATTTTTGGAACGAACCCTGGCTTCATTTGGGAAATTCTGCAATAGTTTTTTCTCGGCAGGTACACAGTATGCCAAACGCTGTGTTAAATAATAAATAAATTCAAATGAATGACTATATTTGAGTTATATGAGCTCTTAATGCACCATGGTGCACACTTAAATACATACTTCTAGTAAAATGTCACTAAAGTTAGCAGTATGTACCCCCTCAGATGGAGTTCAGTGGTCAGCTTTGCTCTATTATTGGTTTAAAAGACTCCATGCAGATAACTGATTTCGGATCAATAATGAGACGCAAAATAAGTTCCACAAAATTGGAAGATTTGACATAGATGATAATTAGTAAAATCTGCAACAGCACACGTTGTTTATCAAAGAACCTTTCCTAAATACCATGTTGCATGTCCAGGTGGGAGGTGCTGTGGTCGGGGGAACCCACGAAGGCTCTGACTCCCCAGGCGCGGCAGTTTTCCCCCAAAATCAAGCACATCAACTTCCCCACCAATCTGCTGCGCCTGGAGTTCAACAGCTCCCTGCTGGACTACTACACGGAGCTGGACGCCGTGATCCTGCGCGGCGTGAAGGACATGCCCATGCTGGCTCTCTATAAGATGCCCCTCATCGATATAAGCGACCTGAGCGACAGCGAGGAGGAGCTGTCGGACGTGGGAGGGCCTTTCAGGCCGAGAGGAGATGGCAGGCACCAGAGCACAGGCAGCGGCTACTTTGACAAGCTGCCATACGAGGTGACAGCAGACCGCGGAACGTTTCAACTCTTTTATGCATGTGGCAGTCACAAACATTGTTGGAGAGGAACTTTGACCCTCTCCTTGGTTTTTGTTTTTTTATCTCATGAGAATAGCTCTTTAGAGGTCCAGCCAAAGCATTTCAAATTCACTGAGATTGAGAACTGGACTGGACCTTAACATCTGTTATAAGTATTCTGTGGAAGATTTCCTGTCCTTGGAGTTAAGAGGCCACTTATTTTTATTGGCCTCTTAATTATTATTAAGAACCAAAGCCGGGTTCCTCTCAGAGAAACAAACATTTGGATGCTGCTCCACACACCCATTGTCGTTCAATTTGGAAGCTTGCACTCCTGACCTCTTACATTTAACAGAGTATCTGAGGCCTGAGGAGTCTGAGATGTTGGTGGATGTTGATGTTACTAGTTTGAATCCATTCGTGAATGATTTGTCTGCGTCTAGAACAGCGGGCTCCAAATGGTTTGGAAGTTTACTTAATTGCTGGTGAGCAACAGGTGCTCCTCTAAGATCCTTGCTAATTTCTTTCCTCATTGACTTTGCATTACCGAACAACTGAAGCAGCGCCTTGCTGCTTCCTACTTTACTAATTCATATTAAGTCCTAAATGCATGCTTTTCTTAGATAGATATCCACAGTGTATTCTGACATGAGGTAAAGTTGATTGTGTTTATTGTGAGGACCGGATTATTCGGTTTTTCCATTGTGTCTTGGTATTTAAAAACTTGTGTTCTCCCCCGTCTTGTGACCATCTTCCGCATTCTTCGCCAACACATGAACGTTGCGGCTCCATTGGTCCTGGCTCCATCTCTAGACCACGGACAGCGCCGAGTCATTCTCATGCCGCTCGCATCGCGCTTGTCTGGAGACGGGCTTCCAAACACCGGGGCCGCTCCCGACGTTTGTTCTCTCCCGTTCCCTCCAAACCGCTGCCATTAGTAGAAGTCTTCGCAACCGCTGCGTGTTTGTCTCAGAAACACAATACGGCTATTATCTGCCTGTTGATACCGGTTTGAATACGGCATATTGTTGATTCACACCAGCACAGTCGCTCTTTCTCTTTGAGAGCAAAACGAGCCGGCCCGCCTCACCGCGGATGCTGCTTTCACTGCTTTGTGTTTAAGATGACCACCAATAAGTCCGGTCTGATATAGGGGATGCAATCACTATTCTGGCTATATTACTTTTAAGAATAACAGTTTTCTGTGCAGTAGAATGGAGCGCTGCTGTTAATGACGCCTGTTGTTACGTTTTGTGTTTTTCACACACGATTGTCGTTCATCTGGCTCTTTCAGTTTGAGCCCCCCCTTTCTCTCAGCCCACAATATCTTACAATTCCCCTTCTCCTCCCCTCTCCCCATCTTCCATCCTCAGCTCATCCAGCTGATACTGAGCCACTTGACCCTGCCGGACCTCTGCCGTCTGGCTCAGAGCTGCAGGCTGCTACACCAGCACTGCTGCGACCCGCTGCAGTACACCCAGCTGAGTCTGCAGCCCTACTGGCCCCGGCTGAGTGACGCCTCCCTGGGACACCTGCAGAGTCGCTGCACCCTCCTCCAGAGGCTCAATCTGTCCTGGACCGGCAACCGTGGAGCTCTTACCCTGTCGGGCTTCAGCAGGTTAGCTTATCAGCCAGTGGAGTCACCTTGGAGAAGCAGTAAATACTCACGGGTGGACCTTTTACTCTGAAACAAAACAAATGGACTGAAACATTGAGCAGTTTATAATGAAAATTGAATTAGTCCTCACTCGAAAATCCAATTGTGGAAAAAAAAAAGGGCCCGCTCTCAGGGTGGATTCATTTTGATCCTCTGTCTCTCCCTCTGCCCATTCCTCCCCATCTCCCGCCACAGCTTTATGAAAGCCTGTGGTCTCAGCCTGGTCTGCCTGGAAATTTCGTGCTGTCACTTCCTGAACGAAGCCTGTCTGGAGGTCATCGCTCAGACTTGTCCCGCTCTGCAGGAGCTCAATCTGTCCTCCTGCGACCGCCTCCACCCACAGGCCTTTACACATATATCCAAACTCCCACACCTCCGCAGGCTGGTACTGTACCGAACCAAAATAGAGGTAGGTGTTTTCGGCTGTCACAGCTGTCACTCGTGGACCTGGGTCCCTATTATCTAAATATATACAGCAAGCCCATTTTTCATTGGAATGACAGTCACCATTAATGTGCCTCTTACCCTGTATACCTTCCATAAAGAGCCTCTATGCCTTTTATCATTTGATTTGAAGCGCTGCTTGAGAGGACACACTAATATAAAATCCTAACTGCCTCTTCGGATGTGCACCCCTCTGGCCAGGGATGACATGACAGATGGGATGTCTTTGAGAGCCTGTTATGGGCTTCGCTTAGCATCGTTAAAACGTACATAGAGTTCAGTTTTGACAACCCGAAACCTTTTTGTTTATGTATTACGTTGAAACTGCTTCCATTTGAGTGCTACAATTTTCACAGCCTAGCCTTCCTGCGTCTTGTAAGAGACTAAGTGTCGCTCCGTTATTGGGAAAATTTGATTTTGTTGGGCTCATTGTAGAGGGCTTTGAAAAATACACCGGTTGGCAATTTGCGCATGGTTGTAGATTCACTCTTTTAACGGTTTCTTAGAATTGCATTAAGCAGAGAAATATTAGTGTTTTCAACAATGGCATGCCTTTATCAGCTGAGATGAGTTCTTCTATTCATGTACGAGGGCAAACTTTAGTGATTAGCCCATGAACTGTAAGAAAATTTAGAATATTCTGAATTCACTGCACAGGCGTCTGGACTTCGATGGTTTATGTTCATGCGTTCAGCAGATGCTTTTATCCAAAATCTACATAGAGGGAAATCCCTCATCAGACTCTGCTAGAAGCAACAGTGGTGACAGTGAAACAGAGGGAAGTACAGAAATAGTGGTAGAGGCAAAGTTAGGGTAGGAAAGGCTCTCTGGAGAACTGGGTCTTCAAGAGGTGATGGTGATTTTAACCGAAGATTAAGCCTCAATTTGGTAACCTCATTTGGCTCAATGAGAATAACTTTCCCAAGGCCTTAGACTATTTCACAAAAGATAATTTAGATTACAACAGCTTCATAGGGAATAAGACTGTGTTACACTCCTGCTTTACAAAAAACTTGCAAACAGATGGAACTTTGAAGCATGCTTAGAGCAATAAGGTCCATCAAAGTCATCTTATATGGGCGGAGTAACTGAACCCAAACCAACATGTCCAGCTAGTTTCTTTTTCTTTTTACTGTCAACTTAAAGAGCAGTTTGGCTGTGATTTATAATGTTTGCCTCTGAATCTGTTGTTTGCACGTTTTTCTGATGTATGCATGGTTGTTTGTGTTGCTTCTACACCTGTAGCTTGCCCAGAGTGTACCCTACCTCTCTATCTATGACAGCTTGGTTAGGTTCCAGCCGCTGTTACCTTAAACAGGAAAGATGTCTCGAAAAATGGTTTTGCTATTGATTGCAATTTGTACAGGTAAACTTTTTTATTAGCATTTTTATTTAAAAAGCTGATAGAGGAGTAAAGAAAAACAGCAGTTATTCCTAAGGGTCTTGTTTTGGGCTGTCAGACGCCGTGTATATTCTTTTAAGATGAACAACTGTGGGTCCCGGGTTCCTTAAGGACACATTAGCGCGCGTGTGCTCATGCTCATGCTCGGACACGTCTGAGGTGTAGCATCGCTGCGGTGTGTTTTTGGTGTTGAGCCTCAGCATTTCTGCTGTGTTTGTCATGCTCCAGAGTGGTTGGCAATAGGCGGAGTAGGGTTTCTGTGGCGGAGCCAGGCGGCCCACTGCAGGCTGTTTACACCTGGACACACAGAGCGAGCAGTGTGTCTGTCGAGGGCCCCCTGACACCTCCACCGTCATTACCCTGTCACCGCTCTAATTAAACGAGTGGCTCGCCAGAGAGAAGCGTTTATAAAGGTGCCAGGCTGAGTCGGGCACACGCTCGCACACAAGGCCTCCACTTTCATGTCCTGACACTTTCTCCTGCCACTGAGGCACGTGCTCTGGCAGCTGCAGCGTTCAATTCCCTCATATCCCTCATAGCTGGAGGACCACTGGAGGAAAACATGTAAAAATGATATCTTCCTCATTATTGAATTCCATTTAATGTTTAAAGTGAGGAGGGTGCAGACAGCAGGTCACTCAGAAGGAATGCCAGGCAGATCGCACGACCAGGCTTGTTTTTTTTGTGTTTGCGCTTATATAGTTCATGTAATGAACGCTTCCTGATTCGCACACAGATAAAATGTCCTGGTTTATATTTTTGTTAATAACTTGGCTGCCGTGCAGCAGGTATTGTAGTTTTTGCATGTGGAAGCAAGTGTTTTGAGGTTCACTGCGACCTCTTCTTTTGAAACCCAAACTGGATTTGTGGATGACACAATGAAGGCAGATAGTTCACAGATTGTGACTTCTAGTAGTGCTCCAGAGCAGGCATGGCCTTCCATGATAGAATAAGGCCTGTTTTTGAATCAGTGCTGCATTTCTTTATTTTAATCGTTACCGTCAAATCAAGAGGAGCTAACATTTTTCACGGAATAGTAAAATGCCTCGTTTTCAATATCTGATGTACTTTTGATGCTCCTGTTGAACTTTGGAGCCACTGCTCAGCAGTCTTTTAAACCAGACATCCATCTATGGATAAAATTCAAACTAATAACTAGGTTATTGTACTTCTTTTAAGTCTTTCTCTTTGTTCTCTGCACAGCAAACTGCCATCCTGAGCATCCTCACCTTCTGTACAGAGCTGAAGCATCTCAACCTGGGGAGCTGTGTGAGGGTGAGAATGGACGGAGAGCAAAACGGATATAGTGTACAGAAACAAAACCTTTAATAAGGTCTGACAGTATGGCTTTTGGGTCATAATGCACAACCATAGTGTCCCATTTCTGCTTGTTCTAAAATAATATCTATGACTCTGACTGAAAACTGACTGAAACTGTGTTACCAGTGTAACTTTGCATCACAGTGAGGGAGGAAGGCCCTTTTTTATTTCTTTGACTTTCTGATTGAAAATATTGCTGTCCCTATTTTTTTAATTACACTTTTGTTCAGGCCGAAGACACTCTGACTTCTTTTGTATGCCCCTTTAAGACGTCCAGGCATCCCGTTTTTATTTTGGTTTTATGGATATTTGAGGCAAATATTGCAACATCAATAAAGAGATGTGTAAAATCAACATTTCAGTACAGTTTTAGACTTAGACTTAGATTTGTACTTTATTGATCACTTGGGAAGACCCCCCTTAGGAAATTAAAGAGTGGTGTGTTAGGGTTAGGGTTAGTGGTAAATATAATCAGATGAGCAGGAATGACATTCCATGTCATCTTAACACTGACGGGCTATGTTCTGATCTTCTGACTGAAAAATCCATGTCATTGCTTTGATTTATCTAAAAAGTCTGAATCATTTAAGATATCCTGACACCAAGGAACAATAACCTGCCTACAGATCACCCATTTTCTAGCCTTAGTTGACCCTTGAGAGACCCTCCAGGTCTTTCTCTGTAGCTGCTGCACTCACCGGTCAGGGTAAACCCGTCTCCTCCTCAGATTGAAGACTATGACGTGGTGGCCAGCATGCTCGCCGCTCGCTCCCGCTCCCTCCGCTCTCTGGACATGTGGCGCTGCAGAAACCTGACGGATCGAGGCCTGACGGAGCTGGTCTCAGGCTGCAGGTAGGATGCGCCCACAGAGCCCAGTGGGCAGGAAAACGCCAGATCCCAAAATGCATTTTTAAAAAATGCAACATTATAGACAGAGTTAATGCTCGTTTTTCCAAATTGGACCCCTGCATGAAGCGCGTTTTTTTCCCGTTCTACATCCGTCTTTTCCTGTGTGCTGTGGTTGCTCAGGATGTTGGAGGAGCTGGACCTGGGCTGGTGTCCCACGCTGCAGAGCAGCACCGGGTGCTTTCAGCAGCTCGCCCGCAACCTGCCGCGACTGCGAAAGCTTTTCCTCACCGCCAACCGCACCGTCTGCGACTCGGACATCGAGGAGCTGGCCGCCTGCTGCCCATCGCTGCAGCACCTGGATATACTCGGTACGGGCTGACCGCACACGCCTGTGAATTTGTCCCGATAAACAGCCTCCACGCAGCCAGCCTCTGAGGACTGTATTCATTCTGTGTAGAAAACACACAGATTCCTGAGTAATGGCTCTATTACGGCGTGTCTGCCTCGCTCTTTGTTCCTGACCATCACCACAGTAAGGTGGAAAAGACGACATTGAAAGGGAAAATAGTCCCTTGCACTTTCATTTTTTTATGTCGCTCATTTTTGCCCCCCACCCTTTCTATAGTTTAACAAGAGATTCTGCCCACGTTTTGTCGTCCTCCATAATTTGCCCATAATTTGGACACACAGCCATGGTAATCAGCTTATCATCTTAGAGGGAATCGCAGTCCTGAGGTTGTATTTGAGCGCTCCAGTTCAGTTTCCTCTCCCTCCTCTTGTGGTTTAACAGGCACGCGGTTGGTGAGCGCCGGCTCGCTGAAGAAGCTCCTCCAGTCGTGTCCCGGCCTCCTCCTCCTGGACGTCTCCTTCTGCTCGCAGATCGACATTCGGGTCGTCCAAGAACTCTCCGGCCTCTTTCCCAACGTGGCGATCAAGAAGAGTTTCACTCAGTGACCCCCTCCATCGTCTCGTTTCTCACTGCCAAGAGGTAGAAAGCGTAGGGAGAGGCCCACCAGCAGATGGTGCTCCGAAGCGAGCCGGGGGCGGGTTGCGCGCCGGACGGGAATGCCCACAGCTACATTTTACCTCTCGGTGGTAAATAATGCAAACGCACTGTTTGTGGGTGTTCTTGAGATTTTTTTTTTTTTTTTTAAATGACTGAATACACCGATACCTAGTTCCCCCATGGTGTACAACGTGACACAGTTGTTTTAATTTGGAGGATCATTACTATCATTGCTCCACTTCCTGTTTTTAAAGCCAAACGACATTCTATACACAAAAACGCATTGGTACAAGACATGTACACAAAAGACAGTTTTTTGGAGTTTTTTGTTGTTTTTTTTCTAAGGGATCCCGCTTTTTTAGTTGAAAAAGAAAGGGACTTGAAAACGGTGAAACTTGGGTGGAATGGCCCAATAAAGGTCAGTGCCTTGTCCAAACACCAACGCGCTGGTTTAGTATCCTCGCCCAATTTAAAAAGCTACCACTCCTATTTATTTAGGTTTGCTTTCTCTCAGCGTTAATGTATAATTATAACAAAATGAAGTCTGTTTTTGTGGAATATGTTGTATATTGGAGCGTCAAGCGCCCTGTTTGTTACACTGGGAGGCGTTTTTAGGCTCCAGAGTTGTGCTGTTGCCACATTGCTTTTGCCCCTTTTTCCTCAAATTGACGCCATTTTGTTGGATTCTCACAGAAATGTTTTTGTAACGTGCTTTACAGCTCTGCTCATAGGAGCTGGTTTCAGCACATCAGCCGCCTCTTTTCTTTGCTTAAACCCGTTTGAAATCGGCGGAGCAGCTTCCTGCGAGCGTGCAAAACAAAAAAAAAACAGGCCTGTTATTATAGCGAGAGCGTACAGCAAAGAGCCTTAGAGCCCACGCTAGCACACTCCATGCTGACTGACTGGTAGTTTTATTCCCAAACACTCACGTTTCCCTCATCTGCCTTAATGTCACAGAATAGTATGAAGCAGGGGTTACTCATCCGAGTTGGTGGCGCCGCTTTGATGTGTGTGAGCACACATTAATGCACTGCTGTTTTTCTTCTGCGAAAACCACTGCAAAGGTGCAAGAAAAATATGTTGTTTTTTTTTGTTGTTTTGATCTGAACCACTCAGGTTTTAGGAAGTCACTGTAGGAGTGTTCACAGTTTTAAGTTCCATGAGCATAACGAGTGTCATTCAGAATGCTTCTGACTGAATTCAACTGTAAATTGCTGTTGTGCTCATAGATGGATGGTGAAATCAGATATCTCTAGGTACGCCGTGTACAATCTCAACTTGAACTTTTTGTTGCCACAGGCTGCATCTAGACTCAAACCAACCCAACAGCCCTAAAGGAGTTCCACTGATGCCGTTTAGAAACCAGATTTAGGGATGCAGGGATGTAAAAAGATGCTAAAGCTTCTGTAAGACAGCAAGAAGCCTAACCTGAAAAATACTTCAACAGTTAAAAAGACAATCGTGTGTAACACCTCCCCTCAGTCAACCCAAAACAAACTGATTGCAGATTTTTGGGTGGTTTTCAGAGGCGTTAGTGTGGTGGCTGTGCCGCCGCATTCCAGCCCTCCAGATGGGAGTTCATTTGATGTGGTCAAAACTCGCTTTTTGTTTGAATTTTAGAGATCGGAAGAGAATGTCTCTTGCTCCCGGTCGGCCTCTGTTTAAATCAACTGATTGAAAAAGAAAAAATTTCGAGAGGAAATAATGTTCGGTTAGCATTCAGGGTATGAAGCACCTGACTTAATGAGTGTCCTCAGGTCCTAAAGATCATTCATTTTGTGGTTGATTGGTTTGTTTTATTTGAAGGTTTGCCCGTTAGGCCTTTAAGACATTTGTTTCATAGTTTAAGATTTAAGATTAAGTTTCTTTCTTTGACTTGTTTCCTTTCATTGTTCGTTCTGAGCTGCCTGTGATCGCTTTGGAGGACAAGATGGATTAAAACTGAACTGTTATGATGTGACCTCAGCATTTGTTGTCAAACTCAGGGGTTATAAGGCATACACACATCATCAACATCATGGTATAACTTTTCTACTTCTTTTTTTTTCCAAAAAAAGAGCATATTCTTTACTCCAGAAACCAGCACAAAGGACGTCTTTACAGCGGACCGGTCGGCCACCAGTGCTGGTCATCAGACATAGGACACAAACCATGGACGTAAAGCTCAGAGCTGATTGGCTGTTGAACGTTGCAGCGATTGTAAGATTGTTTTTTTGTTTTGTTTTTTAATCCTCCCGCTCCTGTTGCTGAAGATTTCATTTGTGCGTCACAGTGCGGCAGATTAGCCGCGGGAACGTTTCTTTTTGTGAGAAAACTTGAATTTCCTTGTTTCTCTTCTTTTTTTTTTGGGTGCACATGCTGATAGTAAATACTTGTGCCTTATATTCCTGTTTGAATGTGGCGTCGATGTCCAAGTGGTGACCCCTGTGGTTTGCTTTGCTTGTACGACCCTTAACCAAAGTAAGAAGCAGTCACCTGGATCTGACTAGTCTTTTCGCCACACGCTGTGCGTCAGCCATGTGAGTCTTTATGCAAATCGGATTTCTCTTTACTCCTCTGTATGATATGTCTGCAGGAGCAGAAACAATTGACCTTTTTTTAGCCAAGTTCTGTTTGCACTTTTCACAAAACAGGTCAGGTTTTGAAGTACAGTACTGAATACATGATATTATACTCCACAAATACAGAGTTGTGATTTATTAAACCCTATACCTTTAAATTGTATTGAATTGGAGGCCCTTGAAGTGGCCGCGTAGAAATCAACCCTTCATCGAGCTTCCAGTGTTATCATAGTCTTAAGGGAGGGGGTGTTACCACCACATGTAAGCTCCTCATTCAGGTGATGCAGACATTACTGACAGTAACCCCATCAGTGCTGGTTGATTTAAGGCTAAAAATACCAGCATGCATCACACTTCTTCCTCTCCCGCCTAAATGCAGGTAGGGAGTTGAGGTGCGCTTGAAAATATAGTTAATTAATAACCATAGCAACAAATTGAGACAACTGGCAGTGGGTTGTTTGTACATGAAGTTTGAATTGGAACCCCTTTCTAAAGACTAGCTAACAGAGCTCAGAGCTCTGGCGGTGTCCTGCCCGGAATGGCCCTGCCCTTCTGTGACCAGTGTGCACTCTGTCCTCAGGCGCTTCGGACACCAGGTCCTCCTCATCGCCACGCAGCGACCGTGCCAGGAATGCCTCTGCAGTGTCCCAGCGTCCTGACCGAACCGGGTGCTTCCTCTTCATCGGATTTTAAATAAACTCCAGGCTTGGCGACTGATGCGGTGTGGTGGCTTCCTTCTCTTTTGGTCCTTTGGGGACGTTTAGAAGCCGTCTCAGTCGGGAACCGGGAGCTGATTGGCCCATATCACAGCCAAAAACCAAAGGCGGGTTGCATGAACCGGGGGCTCGGCGAGCCCACCCGTGTGACTGGCAGGAGGCGAGGCGAGGCTGAATTCCCAACAACTGGCCGTTTGTCAGGATGAGTGACTGGATCGCTGTTGTGGAATGATCCTTTTTGAGTTAACCCTCTGCCATTTTTATAGTCTATTAATACCTCAGGGAGAAGTGACATTAGCTTGTCTTCTTAACGGCTTTTTAATGAATTGTTTATGCCTGGTTTAATGATGTATATTGTGGCCCTGTAATGTGGCCTAATGACGGGAGAATGAGTCGGTCTCGGCTGAACTATTAATTTGGAGTGCCTCCCCAGTGATTATTCCTCAGCCACCGACGCTCTGCCGGCGTTTGTGCGGCGCAGACGTGATTCATGGAGGCTTTCCGGTCTGCGCCACGGCTTGATTTCTTGCTGTCACACTCTTTCATGAGGCTGATATATGCATGGGGGTCGGGGGGGGGAGTCCACAGCAATTAGTTCAGCTTTTTTTATTTGTCTTTTTAAGAACTCGACAGACGTAGCTCTCCAAAGATGGATGGAGAGGCGGTTCGTGGAAGAAGAAATGTTCTCCTGTTCAGGGAGACCTGGTGTGCCCCCCCCCACCCCCGGGCTGGGCCCCCACAGACCTGCCTGAGGGAGGCCTCGCCGTGACACCCGTCATTATGTGGCTTTGCGCTCCTTCTCCGGTTTCCCGGCTCAGGCTCTAATACCGAAGACACGCCCGACAGTCCCCGCTGCCTTGTCTACAGATGATTGTTTTGGATGTGTTGTGTTTTCTCCCCCCCCGCCCCCTTTTGTTTTTAAGCGCGTTGAGAATGTCAGCGCTCGGTAACTTAAATCCATTGGAGCGTTGGCGTCTGTGTGAGGCAGTGTGGCTTCAGCCATGTCCAAATCCATGAGGAGGACTGCTTTCAATGGCGCACGTTGTAGTCTGACTACGACTGGCCAGTTTTACTGCTGTAAACAAGTGACACCAAAGCTCGGGATTGCGGAAAAGACGAGTTTCAGCGCGTCTTTGGGCACACAAATCTAAACAACCTGTGACCCTACAGACGCGGGAGCCTAAAAAGAAAGTTTGCTCTCATTAGACAGTTTCTCATTGCTCTGATCACCATTGTTTAAGAATCTTGGTCTTGGTCTTGTAATAGGCAACGAACGGACAGCACATGCTGGCCAATATCACATGTTTGGCGTTTGGAAGACAGAGAGAAGGTGGAAGAGTGTGAAATGAGCTGCAGTGGGAAAGAGCTTTGGAGGCCTTTGTGCCGATAAAGTGTTAATTACACACGAGAGCCTTTTTTGCAGAGAACATTCTTGTCTAATTTAATTCTGGACGTAATTTACATGCGTTTAAAATCCAATCTTCTTAAGCTGATTATGCATAAGGAAACTTGACTTAATATGAGGTCAGAAGGAATTATGGTGGGCATGATGGGTTAGGGTCAGGGAAGTTATGGAAATGTGGCCACAGGTGAAGTTTAAAAAAATCAGGTTAAACATGTCCATCTTGGATATTTTCTCTCCTCTGGGACGCCCTGGTAGCCGGGTCGTGCTCCAGCCCCGACCTCTGCCGCCCCAAAGGGGGTGAAGTAGGTTTGGAGTGCAGTGGTTTGGATCTTTGTGGGACCCGCTGGAACAGGGGGTCTGGCACAGACACCGCCGGTGTGAGCTGAGCGTGTCTCGCAAACAGGCCCAGCAATTAGAACTGGAATAATTACGTGCTGCAGAGGAGACACGATTCGCCCCACCGATCAGCAAAGTTCACGCGAAGTTATAATTAAACAATAACTCGTTTACAAATGAACGCACGGACGCATTTGTGTACTTAAATGTGCAAAGTGTAATTAGCTGCTATGCATCTGAGTGAGACCGAACAACAACAATGTCAAACGGTGGAATGATATCGCTGTTATCTGCGTGTGTGGGGGGGGTGGAGGGAGGAGAGAGAGACAAAAAGTACAGATTGAATGAGTGATTGATACAAAGGCCTCATATTCCCAGGTCCAGATACGGACGTGTTGTTTTACTCTGTGCAGAGACGTGAGATGAAAGTCGCCCGGGAGTGAATGAAGCTGGAGATCCCACTTAAAACCTGGTGTTACGACACATGAGAACTATCCTTGTCACTTTCCCCCCACCAGATAACTAAATAACTCATATAAATCAATACATACATGTATAGATTATACATTTTTATAATCAGTGTTGCTTGTTTGTGTCTAGATGCCTACATTTGTACTGAATGTGCCATTTCTATTACTTTACTACTTTAGTCACTAATAGATGTGTATGTCAACAAAATAGGAAATGAGGTTGAATAGAATAATTGCAGGGAAGGACTTAGACAAGACAGGGAGAAATAACCAGATAGATGCGTGTGTGAAAGACATATCTGATTCCAACTTTAAATAACCTTGTTTTAAAATGAGAATTTAGGTTCCCTTTGTTATGATGAACACAAATCTTCAATGCTGGGAGCTGGAGTTTGGAAAACGAGTGACCATTTGGGGCTGTTTATTTTATTTGTTGAATTTGTACTTTAATAAGCCAAAAGTCCTAAAAGACACAACTTTTGTGGACGCCTGTGAGTTATCGCTTTTTTTAAAAAAAAGAGTGAAATCTTGCTGATCTCTTTTGAACCAATGAAACTATTTATACAAAAACAAAACAAAAAAACAACGACCTGTCAGCTGCTGAGCTCTTTAGGGTTAAAAACATTAACAACAATCTATCACGTCTTACCACAGATGTTTTTTGGTTTTTTTATAGCAGTATTTTTGCTTGACTATTTTCAAAGTGGACAGTTTTTGCTTTTCTAAATAAGGAGATCATTTTTATCCCACTTGGATGAACGTATTGATGTCTACCAACTACAAAATCCTTTATTTAAAACAATAAAAATGTGTTTCACCTGTGAAACGGTTTCAGGATTGTTCTTATCAAAGTGCTGACTTATTGAATTAGAACTACTTTCCTTGTTGGGATCGTTTTAAACATATTTTCTATGGACACTATTTCCTCTTAGCGTCCTTCCACTACTCTCCACATTTATCCTAAAAGACTGCCCATGGAATCATCCTGGATGGAGCCTGAACAGGCCCACTAGTGAACCGGAACAGGCATCCACTCAGAACCCCGGGCCCCGCCACTAGATGGCGCTACAACGCCGACTATCCTCCCTGTACAACACTCCTCTTTTCCTTGAAGCCTAATGGGGATTTTCAAGTCACCTAAAATAAAAAGGAAGGTGTAATTAACGCGACGCGCTATTAATTGCGTCAGTTAGAGAGCGGAAGAAGGGCACCAGGGCGCACCGTTTCCCTCTTTTTTATTATTATTATTACAAGCCTCCACAAAAGTCGTCTTTAGAGATAAGAAACAGGATGAAGGGGATCCTTATTTCCGGGTTGCGTCGTATGTCAGGCGTCCAAAAGGCAGGTCGAACTCCAAATGATTATGAAGATGACGCAAAAAAAAAAAGTGTTTTTTTTTTCTCCTGCTGCGTCAACGTCAAGACATGTGGCCCGATGTTCACGCTGTTGCGCCACATCCCATCACCCAGACGTCCAATTAGATCACTGACCTGAGAGGTCGTTTGTGAATATCTTTTTAGGGACTATCATTAAGTATCTGTTTTTAGCGAATGGTTTATTTAACACAGAAGACAAAGCGCCACACTTTTACTGCACATTGCGCGTAAGAGAAACCTGATTTGCGTGTTCCAATCAGCCTCAGTTTGCAGCAGTTTTAATGGCCGATCGGCCGCTAATTCCCTTTTAATTCCCATTTCCTCTCATCAATGGCGCAGACGAACAGAGATGTCGTTCAGGCGCAAACACCGGAGCAGGAGTCCCGGTGCGCGCTGACTGACAGCCGCAGACTGCAGAGGCGAGGCGGCAACTTTGTTTTTTCTGAGCTGAAATGAAACCAGGCTATGATGCTCGGGCAGATGTTCGCGCAGACATCACACCGGAGCCTCCTGTGGGAATATCTGAGAGAAATGACACACAGAAGGGAACGAGAACCCATCAGGGTCACCGCTGCAGCATCACTGCCACCACAAGTGTTTGGAAATGCTACAGTGGATTCCTTCCTTCACACATTAGATTAATTAATCTAAAAATACCTTTCATGGAAAATTATATATTTTTTTATAAGCAGAAGGAAGCGTGAGATTTTATTTTAAGGAGCTCCTCGCTGGCTCAAATAACCAAGGATACCAAGGACTCCTTTATTCCATTAAGATAAATAAAAGGGTACCTAAGATCCAATGAGAATTCTTAACGTCAATAATCTTAAATAAGCAACTCTTAAAAAAGAAGAGGGACCTGGCAGAAATATTGGACCGCTTTTAGCCTTCCCGAGGAGACTTTCTGGTCCACAAACCCCACTATGGGAACCTCTAATTCAACCGTAGGAAGGTTTCCAGCCAACGCAAGTGCATTTGAAAGCAGCCCCGAGGCAGGAACAACACATCACGGCCTCACAATCTTCCATTCATCAAGTCCGATTTCCTCGCAGCCATTAATTCCCCCCAAAGCCAGACGCACGATTTGTAACGCGGCTCAAGGCAGAACGCAGCAGCCCAGCATTTATAGGGCTCCAGAGTGTGTGTGTGTGTGTGTGTGTGTGTGTACATATACATCTAAAATGATACATAAAGACTGTAAGTTGGAAAAAAAAGCTGTTTAATATCAACCCCATTATTTAAAAATGTGCAAGTCCGTCATTCATGTGTGAAGTGATGAAACACCTGGCGTTCATCACCTCATGTCTACCCCCAAGTCCATCCAGTGATATGACATGGCCGTAAAAAAAAAAGAAAAAAAGGTTAAAAAGACCCAAAAACAAGTCATCTAAAGAGAAATAAAAACAGCGTTGGATTGCTACAGGTCTACATCCCACAAGTTGAGCTTCCAGTAATTTGTGATCATTCGATTTAAAGCTAGGACAGATCTGAGTGATGCTCTCTGCTGCTTGGTGCTTTGCAAGATAAACACAATGCAAAAAGAGGAGGGGGGGTTAAAAAAATCCTAAATGAAAGACAGAAAACGCCTTTTCCAATAGGAGAAGGACAAAACCGAACAAGTCCCTGGATTATGTGCCTTTGCATAAAAAAATTTAAATTAAAAAAAGCGTAAAGAACAGACGTGTGTATCTGGCTGTGGCTGTCCAGGCTGCAAAGTAAAAAATAGCTCTCTTCCCATCCCTTATAAAACAAAAAGCCTTCCCGTCATTTTTCATATATATATGTATTTATATTTCGCCCTCTGTGTCATCTAGAAAAGTCCTCGCAGAATAAATTACAATCTCATCAACAAAAACTACGAAAAATAAAATTAATTGTCTACGAATGATCCCCCCCCCCCAAACAGACGCACACAATAAAGATACACTCATGGACAAAATGGCTGAAGTGATATGAGCTCACAAACTAAAACAACAGATCAATAATAATAATAATAATAATAATAATAATAATAATAATAATAATAATAGTATTTTGATCGTATGCTTATCTTTTTGGAATGTGGCTTGAATGCGTGTTTTGGGAAGAAAATATGTAGAATTCATCTTATTGATATTATCCTGAAGATGCCTCCGTCGTCCTCTAAATCTCAATCATTTGCGGACAGTTCTCAAACTTATCGATTATTTAGAATTCTCTTGCCCCCCACCACCCAGCACCGCCTCAGCCCAGCTCCAGTGCACACCGAACAGAGGAAAGAGGAAACACAAAACCCTCAAGTTCCAACAACAACACAAAAAAAAAAAGACAAACAAAGCAGCACCCAGACTGGATCCGGAACTGAAGCTGCTTGTTTTAGAAAAACAAAAACCAAAAAAAAATAAAAATACAAAAACACATTCCTCTCAAATAAAAGTGCCACAGTGAAGATCGAAAAAAAAAAAGAATGAAGCCATGACTTTTAAAGTTATACAATATTTACAAAAGTGGATCCGAATCTTCTAGAGCTGCTGCTTCTGCATTTTACTATCTGTGTCTGTGCACATACATACATATATATATATTTATATATATATATTTATATATATATATTTTATATATATATGTATGTATGTATGCAAACAGACACACATATTCCATCTTACTGTGGGAAAGTGCCATGTAGTCAAATCAGACGCCAGAGTGGGGGGAGGGGGGGGGGCATCACACTATTGAACTGTTGTGTGAAAAACAGAATGGACTTTCTGTTTATACTGCTGATTGTTGAGGTCACGCACTTCTTATTTACCACGTCGCTGCACGCGAGCCAATTAATGGCGACCTTAGCCACTGAGCTGCACGTGTTATAATAATAATAATAATAACAATAATAATAATAACAATAATAATAATCCTAATGCAGACCTCTCAGGATATCTGTCCGTCAGCTGGACAGATGGGAGTCAGGCGCTGCCGGACACCACCGGGCCGGGGCTGCCGGACACCACCGGGCCGGGGCCGCAGCCCACCGGCCTCCGGCTATCTCCACGCGTCCGCAGCTCCCCTGACCCGCTGTCCGGTCACCGCTGGACGCACAATTTTGGAGCTCCACAACAACCGTGACGCGGCTCCGCGCCCCCCCCCCCCCCTTTCACACACAGCAACTAAACGCATAAAAAGTGGCGGATGGGAACTATTCTGCTATCCTTTTTCATCTAAAAAATCCCTCTTTCGTCTCCCTAATTTTTCTTTTAGATTTTTTTCGTTTTTTGTGTTTGTTTTCAGTTTTTTACGGTTTCAGTACACAATAGGGGGCTACACCTTGAAACTGCGTCGACTGGAGTCACAGTGCTGGGCATGGATCCTCGGAGAACACAGACAGGCTTCTGTTCCTTCAGCTCTGACCGAGCCGGGAAAAATGTCCTGTCCTCCCCTTGACCATTTTCCAATCTCTCAGACATTGGCTGCAGATGTGGTTTAAGCACTCACCGCCATCTATTACACATAAAACACCCTCTAGATCGTCTCATAGTCCAGTGGTTTTATATATAACCTTGGGGATAAATAAAAAAAAAACAAAAGCCAGTCCTGGAGGAGCGGTCAGCAGAGTTCACTGGACCGGGGTCTGGACCCCGTGGTGCGGCGGCGTGTCCCCGTACACGTCCTCGCTCCCGGGCAGCGCTCCCCCCGGGGGCGTCATGCGCTTCTCCTTCTGCCGCCGGTTACAAAACCAAACCCTCACCACCTCTTTTTCCAGGTGGAGACTGTCCGCCAGGCTGATTATTTCCGACGCCGCCGGTTTAGGGCACTTCAAAAAATGGCTCTCCAGGGCTCCCTTTACGCTCACCTCGATGGAAGTCCGTTTTTTCCGTTTCCTGCCCTGCGCGGCGATTTTGTCCAGGCTGGTCGGGCTGCCCGAGGTGGAGTCCGCCTCCTCCAGCCACTTGTTCAACAGAGGCTTCAGCTTGCACATGTTCTTGAAGCTGAGCTGCAGGGCCTCGAACCTGCATATGGTGGTCTGGGAAAACACATTTCCGTACAGGGTCCCCAGCGCGAGTCCCACGTCCGCCTGCGTGAAGCCCAGTTTGATCCTGCGCTGCTTGAACTGTTTGGCGAACTGCTCCAGGTCGTCGGAGGTCGGCGTGTCCTCGTCCGAGTGGTCGTGGTGGCTCTGCGGCCGGTGCTGGTGCTGGTGCTGGGACGCGGGGTGTCCGTGCTCGCTGAGGTGCGGGCTGTGGTGGTCGTCGTGCGCGTCTCGGAGGTTGTGGTGGTGCATCCCCGGCCCGCCGCCGCCTCCGCCCCCCCCGCCGCTGCCCGGGATCAGCCCGTTGACGCCGAACCCGGGCTGGGAGTAGATGAGGCTTTGGCCGTTGGTGGTCGCCATGCCGGGCATGTGCGCCCCCGCCGCGGTGCTCCTCCACGGCCGGCCGTCGTGGTGGCTCGCGTGGGTCTGGTGCACCAGGTGGGGGGGGCGCGCCTGGTGCTGCTGCTGCTGCTGGAGGCTGCTGCCGTTGCTGGAGGCGTGCATGTCGTCCCGCTGCACCGCGGGCTTCACGTCCTGCTCCGCGCCGAGCGCGCTGGAGGACCAGGGGCCGGCCTCTCCGTGGGACAGCGCCGTGATCCACTGGTGCGCGTGGCTGAGCGCGTGGCCGTTGCCCTGCAGCGGGTAGTCGCCCTGCAACAGGCTCTGCGCGTCCCGGTACGCCGCGGCTTGCTGCATGCCGCCGGGCTCCGAGTGCACGATGGAGGCGCTGGAGGTGAGGATGCTGTAGTGGTTAGACGCTGCGGTCGCCATGACTCTCGGAGCCGGACTGGTTTCTCTCATTAAGGGAAGCTCGCATTTGACAGATCCCCTCCTGCCCATAGGCGGCTCCCAGGCGCTCTGCCAAGTGGACGCCGAGGCGCACCTGGACTCGGCCCCTCCCACGCCGCTCATTGGCTTCAGGAAGATGATGGACGTGGTTGCCACGGGCGACGCTTTATCGATTGGCTGCGCGAAAGCCTCGGCAAACACTACCTCCTCCGCCGGAGAGGTGCGAGTCGAGGCTCCCGTGGACGCGGAGAGCAGGAGCGCGGCATGGGCGGACGGAGCACCGGCACCGGCACCGGCACCGGGACCGGCGGGGAAACTGTAAGACACCGCTGATTTATCCCTTAACCCTGTTTAACTAGACTCAAACTGGTAGGAAGTTTGGTCCCAGCTGGGGACTCTCTGGACTGGAGTGAATAAATGCGCTGTGATGGATGTGCACTAGTTTACTGAGCTTAAGGAGAATTTGGACTTTAACGCATGCATTTTTTTGTAATTAAATGAGGATTCTGATAATGCGCGTGGATCTGTATGTGGACTCATATTTTGAGGAGAGCAAAAATATTAATATATTACAAGAATATTCCAGAAATCTGCATGTACTTGAGAAAACATTTGAAAGAGAATTTTAGTTATTTCCAAGGCATATAATTAATGTGAAAATAATATTTAATGTGAAATTATATTTTGTTTAATTAATGTTGTTTTCTTAGTGTATGTCAGATGCAAATGTATGTGTGCTTAAATTACTGCCATTTTAAAGAGCAGATATACTTATCAATCCCTACTATTACAAATATATCAGCTCACAAATGTGTATCATTCTGCACAAAGTAAAGAACAAAAAAAATGGCATGATCACGTTTGAATTTCAGGATTAAAGGACAAGGTGTAAACACCTTTCAGTTAAATTAGTTTATTAGATTAGAATAATCTAAATAAATGTTATAATGGATCAAATGCAAACTAATTGATGTAAGAATTTTTAAACTAAATAATTTTGACCGCTCTGACATTGACAGTCATCTGCTTCAGCCCTAAACATTTTTTTTAATCAACTGGAGACTAAATATAGAGGGTGATTTGTTATTTTCACTTTAGGATAAACTTTAGTGTCCAGGCAGGCTGTGGGTAAACCCCTGTGGTGGGAGTGGTTACGCACAGAAAAAAGGAGGGACACCAGATACAGAGCTGATGACTTCCACAACAACAATAAAAGAGGAAAAAAAGCACACAAACATAGATTTTTGAGGATTTTGTCAGACCAAAGCATTTTGTAGCTGTGAGAATCTTCAGATCATCACTTCGGATCAAAACATTTTTTTTCAGGTCTTGGAGAGAGCTATTACAGGTATAATAGTGTGTGGAAGGCTTTTCGGGCTGCTCATCCTGGACCAAAGAGAAGATAGTCAGAAATGAACAGAGGGATTAAGTCCAAACTCAAGCCTCCAGTCCAGGGCAGAAAGGGCAAGTTTCCATCACATCCCAGCTGTCGCCCCCCCCCCCTTCAGTGTCAGCTTCAGGGACCAGGACTTTGTCCAGAGAGGGGACATTCCTGGCCGACTGCTGCCGGTTGCCATAGGGAGAGGTAAATGAAACAACAGCAGCCGTGTCACCGCCACTGCACCCCCTTTCCTGGACTATCTAAAGGCCCCTATTTAGAGAGGGTCTCTGCTGCGGGGACAAAGCCTGCATAGGGATAAAGGAGGGAGGAGTGAAGAGTTCAGGGCCCTAAGAGGAAGAAAGAGCTGGAAGAACTAAAAAAGATAAGAGAGATTATGTCTGTCCTCCATGCTGCTCCTCATAACTCCAGTGAGATAAATTAAACTAGGTGGAGAAAACAAAAACAAAAACAAAACTTCATTATGGTGTCGAGAAAAGCTTGTTTAACTTAATAAGTTTGGTTTTCACTCTGAAAATTTGAAGACAAGCTCCATAGTTTAGCCTGTCCTACAAAAATTCAACAATTTTCCCCTCTAGATTTACAGCATTAAACAGTGGCAACAAATTAAACCTATAAATCAGCACACACTGTTCTTCAATATTCCCAATTTATAACTTTCTTTCAATGCAAATTACTGAAACTGTAATTAAACATTTTATTTAATAACTTAGACCTGCAGTAAAATTAAAAGGCAATAAAAAAAATCCATCATCAGAGCAATACTTTTACAAAAATACATATATGTCTCCGAGCTGCTGAGAAAAACTAAAAATTCTGTGCATTAAATATTCACACTCACAAATTATTCTCAGCTATGTAAATTTATTCCAAAAAGTTCACACAGGGACACATGTCAAGTGTGCAGACTGAGGTCTGTGAACAATGCAGAGGCATGTTACAAAGGACAGGCGCTAATTGCAAAATGTCTGTTCTCCATGACCTGGATCAGATTCTTAATTCATGTGCTGATTTAAGTTGTGCCACAACTTTTTTGCCTTTTCTTTTTTTGGGGGGGGTTTGCTTTGAAGTTACTTAAATAAAAAATAAAGGAGAAATTGAACCTCAGGTGTCCCCAACCCCTAAAATAATAGAAACTCGCCCCCCCCAAAAAATCTTCACACTCATTTAAGACTTGAAACTTTGTAATAATAATTGCATATTTTGTTATTAAGGCACAATGAAGAACCAAACATGTGAGAATACGTTTTTATTAAATTGCTTCAGTTGTAATTGAATAAACAAACCTTATAAAAAAATACATTTAAAAAAATCCAATAATTCTCAACAACAATAATCTTGTCTGATGGTCAGTTTACAAGCTGTGATGTGTGCACACAGTGAGATTAAGTGGTTAGTCAGGGCCAGCAGAGATCCCCACACAAAATGTTCCTGTTCCACGTATAACTCAAGCTCTTCAATAAAGTATTAGTGATTGGGCCTTTAATGGATCTCATTTCATAGGCTAATAATCCTTTATAGATGTGAATCCAGCTGCAGTGACAGCTCATGGAGCCACCAGGATTTAAGTCATGCCATGAAAAGTTTCCAGGCACGGCTCAGTAATTCATTCTGGTAATATTGAACATTATTGTGGCGTAACATTGAAATCGGCCAAATCAAAAGAACATTGTGGTAATTAGGCTGTAATTCAAGGAATTACCACATCGCCACACAGGCTTAAATAGTCGTGTTGAGAGAAACGCAAAGCACATTATTTTAATGGTGTAATATGCAAACTATGGCTCGTTTCAATTACATGGCTTAACAATGCATAAATGATGCGAGCCTTGTTATTTGGACTGCAGGGTCCGCAGTTATTCAATCATTCGGAGGGGCCAATGATAGAGGCCATGCTGCCTCCTCTCATACACTAAAAGCCAGTGCTGAGCAGTGAGGGCTGCTGCCAAACTACATTTAAGGGAATAAAAATGAACAGTGGAGAATGTAAGCGTTAAATTAACAGTAGGATAATTATATGACCCGTGCGCTGTAAAGATTCAATTTCTAACGCTCTAATTAGGCGACTGTCTCCCCATACATCAGCTCACATCCCTCTGCCAATTTCTCACCAGCAAGCATCCCGTGAGCGGAAATAATTAGATTTTATTAAGACACGGCACGGGTAATAGAGAAAATCAAAGGAGGGGCTGGTTAAATATGATATGTTTTTCAAATTACTTATTGTTCCACGTTCCCAGTCCACTGAGTCCAGTTTAGAGAGGGTGGTTGAAACGCAAGGGAAAGAGGTCTTAATCATTCGGTGAACCGCAGCCTTTGATGGACCCATTTAATGCAGCCTACCACAGAGGACAGAAATGGATCATTTCAAACTTTTTGTTGACAGAAATTTGTAATGGTGGGACGACCAGGCTGTGAAAGAGAGCGACCCAAGTGCAGGGGTGTACAGAGCTAGTTGGAAAGCCAGAGTAAAGCAACTGTCTGAAAACATGACGTCTATGGACTGTAAAGCATTTTTAGCTATTTGTAAGAGTATATCTTAAAAACACTGAAAAAATACTATATTGTCAATGTAGGGGAGATGAAAATGAAAATATATGGCAGATCAATGGTTGATTACTAAAAAAACAACAACAAAAAACTGCAAAGATTTACTATTTGAGGGGCTGGAACATAAATGGGAGCAGATTTGCCTTAAAATGAGCTAAATGTATACCCTGCTAATCGTTTTGCCACTTGTCTATATAAGCCTAATGTATACCAATTCATCAGCACTGTCTCTAAAGCAGACACAATCTAATGAAGCACAACAAATGACTGCAAGGACACAAACGCTTTACATGTGCCAGTGTTTGCACTGAAGAATCAAGAGCAAAGATAAGACGAGTGCAGCTATCCTGCCAGCTATGTTCATAAGCAAATCATTCCGAGTGGTTTTCATGTCTTCATCTTCCATCTTGCTTCACTGTGGAACGTCGCCAGTAACAACACATCATCTCCCGCACATAATAAAAGTTTTTATTCCAGATTAGCTGGTAGATATCAATAATTCTCGCCGTGGCCTCTTTCAAGTCTTACATAATGAGAGGCGGCCGACCCGCTCCTTTCATCCTTCCTGTAATTGTTGTGCGCATCAAAGATGGGGAGATTGACAGGCTGCATGGGAGGATTAATACAGTGGGAGAGTGACGACATACTGAGCCCGTCGCTGGTGAGGGAGGAACAAGAGACGGAGGGGGGAACCGAGATCTGGGTTGGGAGGTGGGGGGGGGGGGGAGAAGGAGGAGACCCAGAGAAAAAGTAGGAGAGGACAAAAAGTGGGGAGAGAGTTAACAAGAGGGAGAGCATTAATTGTGTGCTTTGTGCCGGGGCCCTTTTGCTGAGTGTGGCTGTCGAGGTGCGGGCACTAACCCCTCCAGCAGCCCGCCGTGATCTGAGCCAGCTCTCAGGCTGCTGTATTCCAATGCAATTAGGCCACTCAAAGGCCTGCTTAAAGCTGCACCCCCACTCCACACATGGGCACCCACGCACACACACACCAGCTCAAATAGCAACAGCCCCTGTGGGTCCCCTCCATTGTAGCCGGGATGTGCATTCTGCCCCTCTTTGAGGCCCTGGATGAAGAGACCACCCTGGGGAGCAGAAAAAAGCAAGGATTACCTTCTTCTCTGTCTCCCTCCCTCAGTTTCTCTCTCTTTCTACCTCTTTATCCCCCTTTCTGGTATAGAGTTCACCTCTTCAGTCTATTAGCTCAGACAGATTCAAGGCACAACTCAGCTCAGCTTCTCCAAAGAGATTTTTTTTTGTTGGAGGAAACAGCAGAAGAAGAGCGACGAGGCACTTCTCTGATGGATGTCATTCTGGGACTGCTTTAGCAATATCACTTCCCTCTTCCTCTTTCATTATTCATGCAGTCATATATTTCAACAAGTGGCGTGGGGCGTGGAGCTCGGCGGCTCGTCCCCGCTGGCATCGGCAGAGCAGGCGCAGACAGTCAGCCCGCTCTGCGCGCCCAGCTCCTCGCGATAGCACAGCTCTCTCTTGGCAGGCTTTCGGCGTGTCATTCCCCAGAAAGCGTTTAAAGCAGATTACCAACCTGACGCTACACCTCCCCAATAAAAGAAGAGAAAAAGGAAAAAAAAAAAAAAGAAAGAAAGGAGGACAAAAAAGAAAAAAAACCTTGGCACATTAACATCTGCAATACTGCTCAATGGCATCAGCAGATTAACGAGGTAATCCACACAATGAGGCCTTTGATTTGTGCGGTTTGGCAGGCGCCAATGCCAGGCATAATGCACACTGTTATTCCAGGCCGTCCCAGCACGAGAAAACCTGGTAAAAGCCATTTTCTCTCTAGCTTTTTCCTCCCCCCCCCCCCCCCTTCCTATCAGATGAGCTTTTGAAGAATTTCATCTCGTGCATCTGGTGCTTTAGCCCCGATTCCTTGTCGGAGAAGCAACCTGCTGGCTGCTCCTGTGGCACAGGCAAAGGGGAAGGAGGAGAGGGATGGCAGGCTTTTCTGTTGGCTGTTAAACAGCAGGGCTCGGGAGCTCCCTCCCCACCACCACCATTTTTCTGCATAAGGACGTGTGCATTGTATATATATATATATTTATGTGTGAGTGTGTGTGAGAGAGAGAGAGAGAGAAATCGTGCGGTCCCATCGCTCATGTGCGGCTCGATTAGCCCCACGTGCCTCGTTCGTCAGACGTGGAGGCAGAGCAGATGGCAGGAGACGCACCGTGTTACCATGCTGCAGCACTATGTAACGCCGCTCTAATTGAAACATCAATACTGCCCTGTCAATACACCACTGCTACTTTACAAAAGACCACAACTAGCAAACCTGCACTTGACTGAAAAACAAAAACAAAACAACCGCTGTTTACCTTTTTACAATCAAGTGTCTTGATTAACACTTTCTGACTGCTTCCACTGTAACTTTTTCCTTGATAGTATTTTCTAAATCTCTAAATAGGAACATTTCACTTGCCCTGTTTGTACACCGTGTTGTTGGAACGGAGGCACGCTCAAATAGGGCGAAAAGGTCCAAGTAGCATCTCCACTGTAGCACATTTTAATGAATGGATAGAAGGTTGAGCGAACTTTCATGGCTGTGATCAGCAATTCGATATTATAGAAAATTCAGTGGAGAACAGAGCGAAATTAGGAGGCCAGGAATGAATTTGTTATTTGTCCAACTCAATGAGGAATGACGCAGCCCCTGTAATGAATGGGTAATCCATTTCTGATTGCACTGAGCTGAATTCTCCCTTCGCTGAAGTGGAAAAAGACTAACATATCACTCACTCACCTTTGCAACTGCCAGCGGTAAGCAAGGAGGGGAGATGAGAGCTGAGACATGTTCTTAAAACTATTTGTTTCGCGTGTTTGTGTGGGCTTCTGCAGATAGAGTTATTGAGTTTTAAAGTACAGTTAAAAATCCAAGTTTGAAAAAGATCTCTCCTGACGCTGAGGCCACACAGTCGAAACAGTACGCGAATGGATTTGTGATCAATTGGTTTACCCCTCTCTGGAAAACAGGTCTTTATTTAACCGTGGCTTATGTTTGTGTCTCCAGCTCCCTGCTTCTCCCACCCCTCCCCTGCGTCTCTGCTCTCAGTCCCTTCATCCACTGGATCTGGAGAGTCTGAAAGTTGAGCCGTGGCCATGGAAAGATCCTTGACAAATCGTGATGGTAAGGACCTGGTCTCTGCATTCGCCATCCATGCATCCTCACTCCTTTCAGGGCTGGCTTCAGGAGGGTCCATCCCGGTCGCAGGTTTTGATCGGGCCGAAGCCCCCCATGCAACATCTGCTTGATGTAGCTGTGGGATGTAGATTATTATGAGGGCATGTCGTGATAAAAGAGGATATAATAACAAAATGAGCTCCAAACAATGTCGTCTGTCTTTTTTCCAGCTGAATGATTGAGAAGTCTTAAAAGTGCTTGTCATATTTCTATAAAGCGCAATGTGACACATCTGAATTAATAGTATTTTTCAGTCAACAGTCCCAAAGCGTTAAAAATAAAATACAAGCCAATTTGACAGCTTGAAAGCCTCAACCACAGTATGGTTTAAAAGATGCTTTCTTTTTTTTATATCAAAAGATTAGCAAAATAGCTGCCAATTCCAATAATTGTTCCAGCTGTAAAAACAACCATATACCCAATAAGAAAAAAAACATGCAATTTGTTGGCCAAATGGGCTCACAGCCACGTGCGCCTTGCATGAAAGCACAATTCAAATCATTTCCCCCATGTGTCTCACAAAATGGAAGGTGGCTGACGCTTACTTACCTTGAAAGATAGTTTAGACGTTGGGGGCTCGATGAGACTTAAGTTAGACATCCTTCCTCCAGGAGTTTCCGACATCTGGGTGAAAGAGGGAATGTTTAGCATTAAAGATGAACGAAAAACAGGATTTGCAAGGTGAAGAAACCTAATGGCATCAGAGTGCTTACCTCAGCTTCAAATGTATTTTTAGTGTAAGAAGTTGGATGCCATTGGTATAAAACCTTTGTAAACTGCAGTTGATCAATGATAATTTAAAAATAGTTCAAAATAGTGGTGGTACATCTGCTACACATCACCCCACCACCACTGGAAGTCATGGATGAAAACCAGAGTTTTAAAAAAACGCACAAAGGAAAGGACACAAACTCTTCAGAGAAGCCTGTTTGAACTCTTTTTTCACAGTGGGGAAAACAAAAAAGTAAGACAAGGACAAAAGGGATTAAATCAAAATCCGCCAAAAACTATCGCTGTCCGCGGGAGTGGCATTCAGACTCCGGCTCCAATTTGATCTCGGCTCAAGTTTTTCACGGAATGTTGACGTCTCGGAGTTGTGAGGAATCCCAAACCGGTGGCGTACAGCGGGGGTTTCAGTGATACAGTATTTACAAGGCAGGAGGAAGTGGGAGCGCTGCAACAGACGGCACTGAACCCGGCGCTTTCAATTATTTCTCACAGCATTCATGAAAATAGAAGCACAGCAGGGAGTACAGTATGAACGACCAAACTATAAAAAGAAACGTGGTGAAAAGAGAACTCTTAGGCAAAAATAAACGAGGCCGTTGCTGGTGATCAGCTCAGAACGGTGCATGTGAGCAGTAGAGGGGGAAAAAAAAGGGGTGCATAAATAATTAGGTGGAACTTTAGAATTGATTGCGTCTTATGATTCGGGTTTGAGAGTGAAAATGCTCTGATAACCTCCACGGGGTGCCTCACACAAGAACCACTCATCCGATTAGAGCCATCCTCATGATGCGAGTGAGAAAGTGTTTGCGTGGAGCTCAGTGGTGTTTGCCATTTAAGCTGGGCGTGTTAGCACGAATATTTGTGGCTTGTGAGCACGAAACGTCAGACCAAATCTACGCTGGTCAAGACCCAAACTGCTAAACAGATGTACGAGTGCATGGCTCAGCAAAGCGAGAGGCTCCAGTTACTGCGAACGCATCACAAACCTCGACAGCGTTAACTCAAACGAGGGAAAACATCGTTTTACAGTGTAGGATTATTGAATCCTTACACACAGCTGTATTTTCCATCTTTTTATAAAGTTTGCTTGTCTTCCACTAACAGCTTTTTCCTGAACTTTTCCACCTTATAAGCACCTCACTGACTTTTTTTGGCTTGCTGGCTAGGTGCCAGCAGGTTATGGCAGTGCTACAACATGACTGTCCATGCTAACCAGGTGATGTTGTACTGCATTGCTTTAGGTTTAGATACAGGGATGCACACACGGCCACATCCACTCTGAACCCGCCCGCTTAAACTGGTGAAGTACAGCTTTTCCTGGAGCTGATGTCTTTGCCGTTATAGACAAGGAGCTGCCGGTTAGAGGAAGAGGCTCACAGAGATTGTTTCCCAGCTCTTCCATCGTCTCCGTGGAATGACCCTTCCCATTTATCCTCCAACCAACCCCACCCCCCCCCCCACCTCTCAACTTAATGGATCAAACAAAGGACATCATTTGTAGGCCAAGTCTCTTTCTGAGTGTGTCTCTCTCTCCTCGGCTCTGCATACCAATCCAATTCAGCCCAAGGAAAAAAAAGAGCCCTGCTGTGGAATGTGTGTGTATGTGTGTAGATCGGGGGGGGGTGTAGGAAAATCTGTTTGCCTCTCCGCCAAGCATCGATTTATCCCTTTCTCCAATTTATTTCTCTTCCTTGCCTCCACAATCCATTCAGATCTGCCTCTAGGGGAAGAACTTGGGGTAAAAACGTTGTTAGGCCTCTTGTTGCCTCCTAACACCAGCTCAAACCTCGTGTAAAGGCCCAGGGACCATTCGCCCCTGCAAGGACATTCAGGCCAGCAACACAGACGAACGTATACTTGCCATTAAACGCTGCACTTTTGTGAGAATGTGTTGTCGGATGGCAGAATGTGGCCTTATAAAGCTGCATAACGCCAGAGATGGAAGGTTAGGATCACTGCAAGAGGGTGTTCTGATTAAGTGCGGCACCAAATGCCTTTTAAGAGTGTCATAACCTAGTCCAACCTTTGCAATAACAACTGCTAGAGAACCCAGAATTATGTTTAATTGTCCCTCCTCATTAAAACTAGACTCAGAGCATGTGCCGATATGATCAGAATAACAATAAGCCAAGTCTCGATTCCAGCGTCTGATCCCTATCTCCGCTGGTATGATTCTGACATTTTCAGATGTTATTACTCAGACTCAAGGATTTGTATCCTAAAGCTCCGACAGTGACAACAGGCCTGAACGGAAATGCTGCATGTGCACAAATCCCACCGTTGAAACCCGAGACGCACTGGCACAAACCTGCACACCCACACACACACACAAACACACACACATGGCAGAGATCTGTGAGCCATTCTTCAGTGTCACAGTGAGCGACGCCTGGCACATCCTTACACCTGAAGTTGATCAATGCAGATACGTCCGAGGGGAAATTGAAATCCATAGGAAATTAGGCGGCGCCAATGATTTATTGGGATAGTAAATCACCGAGTGTGTATGGTGTTTGACAAGTGTGTGCTCCGGGTACGGGTACTGTACCTCGCGTCCAGCTGGGAGGGTGATGTCAGAGGCCCGCACTTTCTTGTCTCGTTCCATTTGGAAGACCCACTGCAGCAGATCCAGAGGAGGGGGGCGGCGCCTTTGGTACAACCCAATGTGGGGTACTGGGTGACGTGACCCCATGGACACTACGCTCTGCAGGGGCCCTTCTGAAAAAGAGGAAAAAGAATGCTGCATTCTCCACTAGCTATATTCCTAATCCGAAGAGTTTCCACAAATGTTTTTAATTCCTAATGTATCATTTATGGGAACTGTTAAAAACTATTTTTTTTAGATAAGAAATTGAAAAAAAAGAATAAAAAAAGAAAAGTTTGATTTTTTAAACCTTTAAATGTGTATTTACAACTTTTAATATGATATGCTATATTGACTGTTACAGCCTTGATTTCCCCCCCATGACTTTAAACCCAGGACTTGATGTCCTGCACATGAATTCCCCACAATAAAGGGTTTCTGGGATTGAACCTGAAAGTAAATAGGTGTCCGATCCTGATTCTAAAGTTGCGTACCCCATGCCCCAGTTGATGGCCTCTTGTTATCTTCAACAGAACAAAGCGTGTGTAGCTAATGTTTAACCCTAACCCTAAGTCATACCCATGAAAACATACATGAAAATGTCTTAAAATCCTATTATTTTCTTAGTTTGTGGTCTTTTATCGTTTTCAAGGGGAAACTTTTAGACAAAAATGCGTTTGACAGAATAGTTGTATGAGTCTCTTACAGAGATTGAATGTTCAGATAAATTCAGAATGCTTTTCTTGAGAAATAAACAGAGCTGGTGATCAGAGTTCATCCCTCCCCACACATTCACTCCCACACCCCTTCGCTTGCTGCTTTTTTTCATTTTGTGTTTTTTTTATTTTCCAGGTACACTGCTTGTGTACTTCTATCTTGTTTTTGTCTTGCTTTAATTGCATTTTTTTTTTCTTGCAGAAAGAAAGAAAAGACAACAACAAGGCAGCGAGGGCTGCAGCTAATGGAGAGGCTGTAATTGTGAATGGAGGCATTCATCTGGAGACATCGTCCATGAATTGCGCCGCACAATACCCAGCGCCAGGCTGCTCAGATCACCGACCGAACACACACACACACACACACGTGTACACACTGAACCACCAGATCACTGGTGGCTCAGAGGAGAAACGTAATCACAACTCCACAGAGAGAGAGAGAGGACTCCGAGGAGGGGTGGGTGGGGCAGAGGGGTGGAAGGGAAGATGAGGGAAGAAATTCTACAAAGAGAGAGGAAGAGTAGGGGGGGGGAGGAGAAGAAGGAAATGTAATGGTGAAATTGATGTTTCCTACCATTTGATTTGGGCCATAGAGCCCAGGAGGCACATCAGATAGCGCTACACCCCCCAAACACACACACACAATCACAAAACAAGTACACACAAAAATGCTTAAGTGTGGCGCATACAGGCCAACACATATGCATCCAAACAAACATGTAAACACATATGAAAGAAACAAACAGATGCTTGTACACCCTCATATAAAAAGCATGCAAAAAATGATCTGCATGTCTGTTAGCACAGACACAGGCAGGTGCATGAATAAAACTAACTAACCAATAGGCTTGTGTCTAATAAGTGCTATGGGACAATGAATTCAGTCCCACTGAGCCAAATGAATACCATTAAATCAAAACACACACAAATGCGACTAAAAAAAGACACAATAAAGCCTATGGTATAGAAGAAGAAGATAGAAAAACCCTCTCATCTTGGCGAGGGGGGACAAGGAACCTGTCAGCATGGCGCCTCCTGCTAGCGCAGAGAAACATCAGGAAACAACAACTCAATTAAACACACCGTCCCTGTTCAATTACTGCCACATAATCACAGCAATTTACCTTCACTTGCTGCACAGCCACCAAACAAACATGCAAGGGGGGACTCACAAACACACAAGGACACCGTTGTGTTGCAAAGGCAAGCGGTCCGGAGCTGGTGCTTCATTAAAAACATCTTGAGAGTGAGGCCCATGATGTCAGCAGAGTAACTGAGATATAACAGAAACAGAGTATGCAAGCGGTTTATCGCTAGATTTATTCAACGTATCGTCATGAAACAACTTCATTCCCTTGTAGGTAAACTACAATGTAACCAACAACTACAACAGTTTCTGTTAATCTAATCTGATCTAAATGAAGTACACGTCAAAATGTTTATTCATAAATAATTGTTTTTTTGTAAAAACTCCTAGAATGCATTAGAAATTAAATTGAATTTGGCACCTTGTTGATGAGCAGGAAGATCAGAGAACTTAAAAGTAATGAGCCAGTTATAACACCTTTTCAGCTCCACCACTAAACATTTTAAACTCTCTCCACTCCTGACATCATCTGATTAGTATAAATATTTATTATGGTACCCTTCCCAAAATCAGTTTGATTTATTCTCAATTGAGCCAGCACACACTGGGATGCCAGTTCACATGCTGAGCCAGAATACATTTCAGATTACAGCAACGCTTTTGCAATGAATTGTATTTTTTTTAAATGAAGGTTATGATGTTTAGTTTTTATTGATGTCTTAAGATGACTTCAAGGTTATTTTTGAAGCCACTGTTTGCATTGCATTATTGTGAATGTGTTGCATTAGTTTATCCTCTGAGTGCCCAATAAATTTGAGATTGGAGAAAATCAGTGTTCATGTTTGTTCAATAATGTCTGCTAACATTGAAATTGGGTGGATCTGGATATAATAGTCGCAATTACTTTGGAAATCACTGTATCTATAATGGCCTGTTTTTTTATTTAGTTTAGTGGGGTAAAACTGTCTTCCAACTGGTGTAATTTAGACAACATGGAAGATTTTTGGAATAAATCCATGAGGTCGGAATGTGTCGTTTAACAACTAGTTGTAACATTGTGGTGATCACATACTATAATCAGCTGTCTTTCTAAATATGCAAGAAGGAATGTAGATACATCTAGACAGTATATACATATATATTTATATATATAGATAAATAAATATAAAAATGAATCACAAAGTTATGCTGTTCAGTGCACAGAGAGGCACACTACTAAAGAATATTGTAAGACTGAGAAATAGCAGTACAACGAGAGCCTGTGAATGGGTTGCACCTATGCCTTTGTGTACGAGTGTGTGTGTGCGCGTGTGTTTAAGAGTGTGTGTGGACAGCAGATTGACTAACAGCTTGAACTTGGGTTAGATCCAGGCGCATGGGGAGGGATACATGGATGGATGGAGAGAGAAAAGAGAGAAAGACGGGGGAAGCCATTGATTTCTCAACAGAGAGATCAGCATCTTGACAGAAAGAGAAGAGAGAGCAGCAGAGCAGAACACACACTGACACACACACGTACACACACACACACACACACACACACACACACACACACACACACACACACACGCGCAAAGGGGAGGTTCCCAGTGTTGGCCCTCAGGTGAAATTCCATCACTTTTCTATTCTTTTTCAGGTTTCTATCACTGGACTAGAGGACTTTCATGCCTTAAAATTATTGATCTTTCCTTCCTTCTCATCCAATTTTCAGTATTTGGCTTCAATCATCATTATATGCAGGGTGGAGGTAAAACTACTGTAAGACGTACCAACAGAGGAACGTTCAAATTTTAACAAGAACATTTGTTTAGAAGTTTATGATATTCCATGACCTCCCTTGACCAATGGGAACCCTTGTTGACAGAGATCAGCAGCAAAGTGTGGGGTAACGTCTTTCTCCCAGCATGCCTCAGTGATTCCAACCTAAATCTAAAACCCCCGACAGGGGCATGGAGGACATTTGTGTGATGCTGTGTCTTTGTGGCTAACGAGGTGTGTGTACACGTGTGAATTCAGGGACGAAGCGGTGGGATCGAGGAGCGGCAGCCAGGGGTCACACTGTAATTACACATCACAGTCCCTGTGGTCAGTCGGCTGACTTCCTCTGACCGCAGTGCCTCACCTTTGGAGAGATGGCGAGGGCGAGGCTGGTGGTGGTGATGAAGACTTTGGCTCTTTAGCACAGCTGTCAAAAACTGCTTTCTAAACATCTCTTTTCGAACTTTCCCTTAGTTTCGTTTGTCGTTCATTTCCCTCTGGGTATTTTTTGAGATGCATTCAGGGCTCGTGTCGCACTTCTGTAACAACTTTCCCAGCAAGCTCACCTCGATTTGCTGACTGGCTCACACTTTCACATACCGTGCACAGTCTTGTGTGGGCGATAGGTGCCGTAGAGGATGAGAGTAGCGCTGAACAAGGCCCCGGCAGCCTCCTCTTTACTTTCCCTCATGCAGCGCCATACTGTCCCTTTGTGGTCAGTCACCTGGAAGTAAACCACACAACAGAGACACCATTTTATCACGCAAAGGTACACGAAGCTTCAGCTGCATGTGAGAGAAAAAGGATCCAATTAAAGCAAACATGAATATCCTCTGCATGAGAGTGAGCGTTCTTGAATTTTCTAGTTTTTATTTTTAATCAAACCAGCTGCTTGCTGTCTTTCACAACATCAGGAAATGATGTGTTAGGTTACAACAAGAAGAACATGGAGCCATTCCACTGGCAGGAAATAGAAGCCCCATTTGGAATTGTTTGTTTCTTCTTGACTGGGTACACTAGTTGAAATGAGCCCGTGTCATGCCTGATGCCTATTTCGTATTTATTTACACTGCAGACAGACTGGTAATGTGTAGTCTGTTGCCGGCATCAGGCTACTGCAGGGGACTCCAGTCAAAGGAAGCTCAGATGAGCAAATATTGAATCTTAAATCTTATGACTTCACACTAAAAGGGGGCTGCTTCTGTTCATGTTTTGTCCATGTGAGAAACAGTTCTATACAATGTGGTTAAAATCCAGAAAGCCATTATCGAAATGGTTTAAAACGTGATATAATCGTTTTCATGCCCATCCCAGTCAGACGTGGTTTGAGTTTTGTTTTCCATTTCTTGTCCTGGAAGCTTTTGTCTGTATAAAGCCCAGTCTTCTGTAATTGGCCAGCACCATGGCTAGCCAAAAAAAATCCATTCTGCATCCAAATTCATCCCTCAGTGCAGGAGGACTCATCAACTTTTGTTAAAAAAAAAGAAAAAAGAAAAGAAAAAAAAGACGGGTATCTATAAAAGAATAGAAAAAAAACAAACATTGTTCTGTTAGGGACTGTTTTACTTGTGATGCACCGTATGTTTCAAGATATGTAACATGCCAGCAGTTAAAGTGACGACTACTAAAGGTGTGGTTAACATTAGTGACAAAACAAGACTGTCACTTTGGAGAAAGCTGTCACCTGCTCGCACTGATTTGTGAGGGTTATGAAGCCTTGTGCAGTTTAGGGATAGTTATGTGTGAGTCAGCACTGTTTCTGCACATCAGCACAGTGGTGCGTCACCACTGAAACAGTGCATCGGTCTGCATGTTCACTTGTTTGAAATTACCGGCTAAAATCAATGATGTAGCTATGGAGCACGTCTTGAAGCCCAACATAACTTTTATGCCATGATTGGAAAGGAAATAAAGCAGCGGAAAATATCTCTTGAAAGACTTCTTTTCTCAACAGCTCTCCATGATGGCCTGAGAAACCGCCCGGCCTGTGTGTATCTTCCGTGTGGGGGTTTGTGTGTGAATTTATGTGTGAGGGCTCTGGGCAGCTCAGAGGCCAGGCCTTGCGGCCCCCAGCTGAGAGCTGCATTGATTTGTTGTTGGTAAGCAAACAGCTGGATGCTACAGGTGGATCGATAAGGTCTGCATGCTTCCCAGCCTCCCAGCATGCCTTTCTACAATGTTGACACGGCTCTCTGAGAAGCTGTAGCCCCGCTGTCGCTGGGAAACCAAGTGAGTCCAGTATCTTGGTAGCCTGAAGTTAATTGAGATCAACTTAATATCATAAATAAATGTACACTCCTGACTTGATGGCCAATGGAAAATAACACCTTGTTAGGTTTGGTGGTTATGTTTGTTGTTAATCTTAAAAATGAATTACCCTCAGACCATCAACTGATGGCTAAAAATGACCAGCCGTTGGACAGGCATGATAAATCCATTTTTGTTTTTACTGGAATAGCTCGAGATCTAGATGCTCAGAGGAAGGACAAAAGAGGGACAAAGGAAATGAATGGATTGGAAGAAGCTGAGTAACAGAAAGGGGAAGGGAATGATTTCAGAGCCAGAGAGAAAGTACGAAGACAGAGAGAAACAAAGAGGGTGTGTGGGGGGGGTGGATTGGGGGGATTTGTGATGGGCAAGAGATAGCAGGACATTGAAATGGGTGAATGTCAGGGAGGGGAAAGTGAGACCCAATGATAGAGGAAGAGCCAGAGATGAGAAAGGAGTTGAGAGTGAGATAGTGATATTAAGGTATGTAACAAAGGGACAAGGCAAAGTGGGCTGAAAACAACATAAAGAAAAACAGAGTGGAAATAGAATATGACGAAAAGGAGAAAAGAGAAAGAATAAAACAGACAAACAAACTTGGAGACAAGAAACCAATTTCATGTTTTTTAAGTTTTTTCTTTAAGAAAAGTAGTGTTTTCCAGGTCGGTGTGAGTAACAGAAGATGCTTTGCTGCTGAGAATCTGGAGGCTGCAACGTGCAACCACATCCTTAGATTACATGCTGTTGAGCTGCCTTTAAAACCATCAGAGAACCCAGTAACAACTACACGAGACACTGGCATTTTGTGATTTTCATCCAGTTCTGCTCATTTTGAACTCTTAATATCCTAGCTCATGAGCAGAATGCAAAGCATTTACATTTTTTTCTGGGAAAACGTGGGGAAAATGTCAAGAGTAAACATTACTTACATAATTAGAGAGTTAGCCACAGTGTGTGGGCTGTTTGGTTTGTAAGCACAAATTCTAGCGATAATTGATCAAATCATTTCAAACTGTAAATTTACTATACCTTCTTGTGCAGTTGCATTCTTTTGGTAAAGAAAAAAACAGAAGTCGTGAAAGTAAAGTCGTGAATTCCTTGTTATTTGCCACGAAAACAGGAAATGGTCTTTCTTCGTGGAGTGAACACTAATCTAGAATTCTTAACTCAGTTGAATATTAAATTAATATATAGTTAGGTTTCCATAATATCAAGCATCACAGCATTATTTGCAATGTGAACAAATACAATATTAATTACTACCAATAATGTACTGCAATTACTACATCAAGCAGATGTTTGATATGATTACATGTGAAATTAATAACTTTAACAAATAAAGAACTGGTAACGTGGCGAGGAAATGTTTAAACTGCAAATAAATCCCTGTTTATGTCTCTTACAACTGACTCCTGTCTGTGGATGCAACGAGGTGACTAGAAACAGGAAGTTGCTAGACGACTGCAGAGGGCTCAGTCTTCCCCTCACGGAATAAACACAAGCTTGAAAACATAAATCCACCCAAAAAGAACCTGTGAGTGTTGGCTGAGTTGGGAGAGTGAGGCAGTGTCAGATGGGAGGGGAGGAGGAGTCTTGCTGTGTCTACATATGTAAAGCAGCAGGGAAGCAGCAGTGTGTCAGACTGAGGCTCTGGCCCAACCTGGGCTCCTCGCTGCTCGCTCCAACACATCAATCATCCAAAACAGGGCCATCACAGCCCCAGTGCATGCTGGGAGACACACGAGCACAGGCGCGCGCGCACTCTGCGGCATGGCTAAACACAAGTAACTACACAGACACACACACAAGGAGTTGCACGCATTCAGACATTTACACCTACACAGACGCACAAACAAATTAACTGTACACACACACACACACAGCAGATTTTTTTTTTATTAGCATTTTACAACAAGCTAACACGTGAGCACAGGGAACAACACACGCAATCACATAGAGTGTACACAGTTACACTCTTAATGCCTTCCAGTCCCACACACTGCACACTGATACACAGGAATAGGAGAAATAGGTATCCTGTGCCCAGAGGGCGCCCTTGCCCCCGACCATCTGTGACGGGTGCCAACACACAGTGGGTGATATTTACATGAAGACAGCCCCCGCTCCCCCCCCCCCACCTTCTCTCTCACACACATACACACACAAAGAAATATCCACAAAGGGCCGCTCATATTGCTTGATCTCCCAAAACTCATTAAACATGCAGATGTATGCAAATATATGCACCTCTAGAAATCCACCTTGGGCCAGAGAGAGTGAGTGAGTGTTTGTGGGTGAATGTAAGTGTTTGTTTGAATGTGCAAGGGATTCTGTTTCCACTTCAAGCTTTGACAGTGCGTCTGCGAAACTCGATATCATGCGTAAGTTTGCTTCTGCTGCGGAAAGGAGAGGACATGTTTACCAGGTCAGCGCTGGTGCAACGCACCCCGGCAAAACTTCGCCAAGAAGCAGAGTGAAGGCTGATCCATTTTTCTTAAGTAGGAGGCCGTTGGCCAGAGTTAGCCAGATGTGCTAAGCACGTGCCCCGTCCAGCCGCTTTGAAAAGTGGTATGTCCCGTGGTATGTCCCAGACAGTGCCCGAATCTTGGGGGAGGAAAGCACTTAGGGTAATGGTGCTGTCAGCTTTACCCGGGTTTTCGTAGCTGGTTTACAGCAGGCTGTGCCGGTGTTTCAGCAGAAAAAAGCACACCTTGAATGAAGCGTTTACAGTGACAGTGTCGGCTGCAGCGGGGTCACTAATGGGAGAAGAGACGGTGTTACAGAAACTGAGGGATGAAGTGTGCAGTGGTGGCTGGTTATTACTGGAGGCTCTAAAGTGTTTCCTTGTCCTTGTTAACACACCATATTAGGTTTCAATAATCACTTTAAACCTGTGCACTATCCGTGGTCCTGAACAGAGTTCTGTTCCATGTTTGTTTGTGTCAGTGTTCTGTTCCTTCTGCATTTCTGCTTTCCTCATTTGCATTTCTATCTATCTATCTATCTATCTATCTATCTATCTATCTATCTATCT
>JABUIW010000019.1:15498365-15530069 GCA_013363375.1 Menidia beryllina
TCTATCTATCTATCTATCTATCTATCTATCTATCTATCTATCTATCTCGTAATCTCATATCTCAAAAAAAAGGGCAAACATAATTTTACACTTTGGAGTGTGAACAAAGAGCCCTTTTCAGTTTATCTTTTAGCATTTTCAGCTATTTTAGAGATTAATGTAGTCAATTAAAAATTCCACATTCATTTTATAGTTACTTCTCATATCTTCAAATAGGGCAGTTAAATGATTAAAGCAGCTATGATGCAATGTTATCTCTTTGCACACAAATGTTACTCTTTCCTGTTACATGAAGGCTCAAAATGAGTTTTCCTCTGTCTGAGGAAAACGCATTTTGTTACAGCAGCAGCTTTATAAATTAAGTCTTAATCATATCTATGAAGCAGCAATGGATTATTGGGGTCATAAGTGATGGTTTTCCACAGAGTACAATCTGGCATATGTCAGAGGTGGATAAAAAAATGGAGCGAAGAACAAAAGAAATGCAGTGGGGAGTAGACTGAGGGACCGGCGGGACAATGAGGAAGGTTAAAAATTTAATCTGACATATTTTGTCTGCTTGTGTAATATCTGTAATGTTTATCATGGACACTGATGATCATACAGTTTTGTTTTGTTTATATAAATATATATGTATATATAGATGGCCATGTTAGCCTGGATTTAGTGCATTCTGTGCCCTGCTGTGTGTTTGTTGGTGTCTATTCTGTGCAAGGCTGCCCTCTGATCAACACCAAAAAGCTCTGAGCTGAGCTGAGGCGCTGCAGATGGCAGTAGAGGCAGTACAGGGGGGAGCAGACATGAGAGGAGAGGCAGAAAGAATATCCAGCCCTGCGGTCCCGTCTCCTTCACAGCGCTGGAAGGTCAGCTGAGCCTGAAGCCATAACGCTCGCTCCCTTTTCACTTCAGTCTGGCTTTTTATTCCTGCAGACCCACACCACTCTATGACAATTGTCATCATGACAAATCAATATTGACTCTCCTCTGGTGCTCCCCCACCTTCCACACACAGACACACGCACACACACACACACACCCCACTCCGCCAATCCTGTGCTGTCCTTGAGTTTTAAAGCACTGATCCAGCTGATAGACAGTTAAAAGTCTTTCTTTTCCCAGAGTCCCTTCTTTATAGTTTACCCTTCAGTCTGTATTCTCTCTTTTCCATTGGTCCTGCATGTCCTCTGTTTCTATCAATGTTCTGGGGTGCATTTACATGGAGTTCAAATCTTATGATCTTCTGCGGTAACCATTTTGCTGTTAAATAAAAAAACAAACAAACAAAAAAAATAACCGGTGACTCATTTTTAGAGAAAGTTAATGCATGGAATCCGAATATTCAGGTAGTGCTTGTGCTGAAATTTGGGTATGGGCGCCTGCTGATTAGCGCCGTGCAAAGGCATGCGGCACGTCAGATGTGAGCGTTAATTCGTTTTTTTTTTGCGAGCATCACAGTGACTTGTCTTGGCCCTCCGGTAATGAGCGCCGGCGCTGTAATGCTGCTCGGATTGGCGGCGCCTCCTTCCCGCTCCTGCAACACACTGGGACCTGGTAATTGGTCACAGAGGGGACAGTAAATCTGCGCGAGGACGAGGGGAGAAGCACAGCGACGGGAAGGCAGACAGGGGGAAGGCGTGCGTGAGTTTGCAGGAAGATGTAGGTGATGGAGGACAGGGGGCTGGGTCTCTTTCATCTTCACAGCTTTTTCTCTAGAAACCTCCAACTGTTTACAAGGACTGACGCCTATTTGCACACACACAGACACACATACCTATACACAGCGAGCCCCCCCACCTCCACTGCTACCACCCACACGTATACAGTTAAATGACCTCAGCGCGCTACTGTCTGTGAGTATGGATTCTAATCAGATGTCGGAAGCATTGTGTCTGTCAAAACCGGCCAAGGTTACTTAACCTTCCAGTCTTAATTTCCCTTCCATTTTAGCTCCTTCTTCCATATCAAACATCAGCACATCTATGAGAGTGAGGAAAAGAAAAAAAAAAAGGAAAAGAAGAGCGCGGGGAGGAAAATGAAGATTGCCATGCTTGGCTGAAACTCGGAGATGAAAGTAGAGGATGATTCACTTTGCTACTGCAAAATGAACTGAACCAAGCTGAGCTGAGCTGTGCTGGTCTGGGCTATTTTTAAATTTCTATACACCGCAGCAGCTGGAAGAGGACAATGTGAAGCAGAGAAAATCATTTCTATATCACTAAGGAAGCTATGTGGAATAGGCTTCCCAGAGGCATATATGAGAATTTGTATGAAAGTTACACCCAATGAGACTTTTGCCACATTTTTCGTTTTCTTTTGAGTTGTAACTCAACTCATAAAATCTCCACTTCCATCCAAAAACTGAACTCTGTCATTTAAGCCTATTTAAGACTATATGAGAGGCTAAAACTATGAGGATGCCTGATCGTCATTCACTACCTTATTTCTAAGGAATTCCCGATTACTTAAGGGAGCCGGTGTAAATATAAAGTGTCACTTTTCCACTGACCTGGAGGCTCCACTGGCCTTGCGGCTGCTCGCCCCAACTGTGGAGCGTCATCAGGGTCCACTTCTTCAGGCCAGAAGTGGAGGCATCATTAGGTCGCGTATCCAGCAGCAGAGACAGTGTGCCACCTGGAGACTCCAGGCTTATGGAGAGGTCACCGCGGCACACCGCGTCAATGCTCACTTTAACCTGATGACAGACAGGTGGCACGGATAAGAAAAAAAATAAAAAATAAGCGAGAGGTGTGAAGAGAGAATTTTGCGGGGGTGGATTGGGGTTAAGAAAAAGGAAAACAGAAGGAAGGGCAGAAACAGAGTTCAAATAAATAAGCTTAAACTGACATTGCACACCATTTCATCTGTTCTGTGCTTTGAAAGCCCCCAGCTGCTTGTCAGGTGTTGCAGTAAATTGTGTAAAAATGACTGATGGAGCCTCTGGACCTCGGATAGTGTCTTTAAATTTACCCAGAATTACTTTTGTCAGAAAAGGAACATACTTCTCATTTTGCAGTGAGTTTCAGATCTGTATTGGTAGTTTGGAGTCTATTTAAATAGACTATAATATCAACTTGGGGGAATCATAGTCCAAATTGGGAGACAACTGTAACGATGTGAAAGACTGATTACCAACGCTCGGGCATGCAGTTTCTTCATCTCCACTAAATCATAACATTCAGTAAATGATGTCGCCATGACCACGTCCCTCTTTTGTATTTAGTCTACGGCTGTAACAGGAATAAGTAAATTCAGTCTCCTAAAACGCTTGTATTAAGTCAAATCAATTTATTCATTTATCTTTACCCTTTGAAATAATAGTTAGACCCCATGGTAGATGCATGGTTTTGTGCTTTAGTTCAATTAAGGGCTGAAACTCCTTCTGTGGTCTCTCTGACGGAGATTCACAAAGGAGCGTGTCTAAATGTTTAACATTTAACAGCCATTTAGGGGCAGTGTCAGATATATGGAACAAATCTATCTGTGGGCTGCTCTTAGTTGGGTGGGCGCTGTTGTTGCCTTGCTAGCTTTGCCAGTCAAGTGTTATTTATCATCTTTGGTGCTTAGTCCACTTTGTCATGTAATTGGTTGCCATCAGACCCTTCTTGCATGAGTACACTTTCAGCCAATCAGCATTTGATCAAAGTCTGTGGGTGCTGAGAGCAATGCAGACAGATATCCCTGAGCAGTATAATTAGACCCTCAGATGATGACTGCATGCCACTCATGTATACTCTTAACATGATGCTATTGCCAGCAGCCTAACTTAGTAATATAGTGCGTGTGGGGCTTCATAATGCAGTGAGGGCCACATTTTATGTGCACATGCAGTACAATTATGCTACCATCACAAGCCAAAGCGAGTCGCCAAGCTGAAGCTTAAAATATCCACACAGTCACAATGAGCTGGGAGAGTTTAAGAAAAGAGGAGGTCTCAGATCTGTCATTGTTTGATGGGCAGCCTAAGACCAAACACAGTGGGACAACTCCAAAATTGACATTAAAAGACGGTTTGAATTTTGTGCAAGCAAAAAGAAAGTATTCTAATGACTGAGCCATGGGCTCCAATATGGACATTGCAGCACCATCAAGGCTCCATTTGCAGCTATTTCATATCTTTCCCTTTTTCCCTGTATTTTTCAGGTTTAAGTTTCTTCTTGGTGAAGCATATCTTTGTTCAAACAGTTTGTTAACCACCAACCAATTCATTTTGCATGTCATATCAAGCTTCCATCTACTTATCGAGATAAGATGGAAGTCTTTGTTCAACAAAACTGAACAAAACTACTCATTACAGTCAATGCCATTTCTAAAGGAGCTAGAAAACCAAAGGCTTGCACAGCAGAAAGCCGGTAGAGAAAACAGGAGAATGAGAACACCCTTACCAAAAAAAAGGATGAGTACAGCGGAATGATTTAGATAAGCTCACCCCCCCCCCCAACCCCCCCACCCGCACTTGCAGCACCCAGTAAACACCCTCCCTGTCCGTGTTCATCACAAGCAGCACATCTGGTGTGACAATGGCACATCGCAGAGAGCCGCCAAGCTGCAAAAAGACTGACAGCCTGCCCCTGTTTACGGCATGTTACCACGGCAACACGTCCATCAATCACACCTCACAGTGATGGCCTGACCCACGCTTGCTGCCAGAGAGCAGAGCCGCAAAGATGAAGCCTTTTCAATTTACATGCTGACACACTCCCTCTCTCTGCTATTTCACAAGTACACAAACTCACAAACACACAGAACCCGTGCAAACTCAAATGTGCATAAACAGACACGTATGCCTGCTGTCGCAATCAAACAAACACATTTGCATGTATGTGGCTGTACTCAAGAAAACACAGTTTTGCCTTTTGCTGCAAATGACACTGCCAACACATTACAAATAACGGGAGGATCCTTTTCTTTTTTTTTGTCTCTTCTATTCTCAGATAAAGCACAACACACAGGATCTTGAAAACAATTTGCAAACACGACATGCTCATGCTTCCCTGGCAATTGGCAGAAGTTCCGTTTCGAAAGCCCTTCTGCTTGATTTGGATGTTTTCAAGGGCAACGGTGGCGATCAAAGCCTGTAAAAGCAGATCCAGCACAAGCCCAGGATGTAAAAACAAATCGATTTACTTGATAGTTAAAGTGGACCCTGATAAGTAGACGTTTCCTGATTTTCAATAGGAAGATTTTGGAAAATCAGCCCATTTAGTTTCATGCTCAGATCTGTATGAAAAGACTGATTCCAATATGATTTTATCAGCTTGCCGCCAGAACAAATGTGTCTTTGCTTATCTAGGCTTAGAGGCTAGAAAGGGGTGTCAAACTCCAGTCTTGGAGGGCCGCCGTCCTGCAGGTTTTAGAATTTTCCCTGCTTTTCAACATCTGATTCTTATTAATGGATACGTTCAAAACATTGTCAAGCTCTGCACAGGCCTGCTAATGGCGCTTTGATATGAACCAAGTCTTCTGAAGCAGGGAAACACCTAGAACCTGCAGGACATTGACCCTCAAGGACCAGAGTTTTTGCAAGGGGAAAATACACTGACCGTTGTCCATCCAAAGAAAGCAACATCCCTCCTCTCATCCATCTCAACTTTACAGGCTATGCTTTCACGCATTTATTCAATCTGAACAAAATAAACAAAAGTCTTAAACAGGTGCAGGCTTTTCGTCTCTCCTGGAGCAGAGCAGAAGTTTTCCAGTTCTTTACGGCCATCGCAACCATCTCACCAGCCAATTTTCCAACTTCAAAAAGAGTCTTTCAAAAATGTAATGCAGCAGTTAAAAAAGAAAAGAACTCTAAAACAGGTGGAAAAGCTTGACCTGTGTTTCCATGATCGCGTCATTGCCTGACATACAGCATTTTCTCACCACTCACTCCACTAAATTTGGTTTGAACAGTGCCTGCTTACCTGTACATGCTCAAGGGTGTTGATCTCATTATCTGTCCCCTTGCAGGCGTCTGATTGGATGATCACATTCACCTTGCCACCAGGAGAGATAACTCTAAGCAGTGGGAAAAAAAAAAATCAAACCAAACATAATTTCTGTTATAAGCCATGTTACATGCTCACTGCATAGCGTGAACACACAGAAAGTGCAAGTGAAGTTGAAAAATCCTCGATTTCAACGATTTCCTTGAGAAAGGATGATAAATATAAAAAAGAAAAACACAGACATTCATACCAAAACAAAAAGCGGCAACCGTTGCTGGAAATAAAAGTAGAAAAAACTCAAATTCAACAAACTTAAACTCTGTGGTAGGTAAAGCCGGAAGTAAGAAAAAAAAAAATCAAACCTGGATGGGTTAAGTGGGACTCTTTGGGCGCACGTCTTTTGTGGAGCAACGCTGTGGAACAAAGCAGCCTGCTGCACAATCAGTCCGGCATCCAGCAATCCAAAGCCGTACCTGAAACAGGTGAGGGTGCATTCAGTTACGCGTTGCTGAAAGCTGAATCGCCACGAACCCCCGTGCTGCGTTTATACCCTCATGCAAATTTTAAAAGTGGAGGCAAAGGCGTCTGTTCCGCCCGAGCAGAACAAATGCTCCCGTCTCCAACACGCGGTAACAAGTTGCTGAAGAAGACAATGTTGTCCTCTATCGCAACTCCTTCCCGCTGTCTGATCCGAGGCTGGCGGCAGCTGTTTGTGCTGCATGTAATTGTCTGGATGGGAAATCCTCAACAATGTTCCCTGTCACTGACTGTAATCAAGCCTCATTATTCATTCTTTACCACTGCAATTTTGATGCAGGAGACACAATGCCCGACCTTTAAGAGGTGCATAACCACTGCCTATTGTGCTCTCATTTCCTCCTCACGGATCCTCACTTGTGAAGCCTTGCCTCTCATCTTTCTTCTGTGCCCGTCCTTTTTTTTTGCACAAAATATTGAGCTATTCAGTGCGCTTTACTTCTCTAAAATCTCCTTCAGTCGCCTTCATCAAACCTACATTTTCGTTCCAGAGCTCAGAGCTGCTGAAATCCCAGTCCCCCCCCCCCCTCAGTGTTTCTTTAATTTCCATCAAATCAGTCTTCTTTATGCACTTCCTCCCCTTTTAGCTCCCGTTGGTTCAATCCTTGTCCTCAAACTGAGTAAAGATGCTGTAACAACCTTTACCGCCCCTCCCTTTTGGATATTCAGAAGGGATAAAAAAAAAAAACAGCTCATTTTTGGTCATTATTACCATGGCAGAGCTTATGGTGTTAATCTCCAATAAGTGAAATTCATTATCCTGATGAAGGGGTCTCTTGAAGCAGCTGAGAGAAGGCAGAGACGGCGGAAAGATGAGCGCTGATCAATAACTCAATCTGGTGCCCTGCATGGGGCTCTATCGCCTCCATCTCAGACTGTCAGAGCATCTGAGAAGGAGATGCGGGAGCTGGAGCCCTAACAACATGCTGCGCAATCAATGGACACAATCTAATCAGCCACTATCACCACCAATGACTTTTACCATGTAGGGCCAGACATAATAGCATCAGTTAAACGGGTATACGGGGTTGTGGTGAGACGCACAAGTTCAAGGACATTTCAAGGAAGGCAAAATCAGTTGCAGCTAAGCACAGCTGGCAACAGGTGTACGCAGACAAGGGAGCTTTTTTCTTTTTTTTTTAATTAGCGAAGATGTCCTACCCCGCCCCGCGATATAGAGAATGGATGGATTGTACTTTATTATTTCATGTCATGGAAATTAACACGATACAATAGGAATCTATCCTGTCAAAAACATGATTACAACTGAAGAACTCTTTGTCTCTAAAAATTCAGATCAGAATGCAAAGATTTGTAAACCTCATACACCAAAAATTCATTCGAAATGAGAGACGAGTTGGGACATGACAATATTCATTGTTGTGTCACGTCACCTCTGCTTTTAGTGGCAGTCTGGAAACCGATGAGATCTGTTAGTGGACCAATGGGAAAGTTGATCCACTGTGGTCCTGGTTCTCCTTTTTCATCAGTAGCATTTCATGACATGCCAAATGGTTCCACATGGTCAAATGACTGGACTGCAGCTGTCAGGCATTTTTTATGTAATTGATACAGTGTGAGGTTTAACATCGTCTTAGTGAAATAGGCCAGATATTCCCCCGATGAAGTTGTCTGGGTGGGATCACATGTTGCTCTCAAATCTGCATAGACCTTTCAGGACTGATAGTGCCTTCTCAAGATGTGGTAGTACCCGGTTCCATAGGTGAACTCATCGATACCATCAGAGAATCAAGCATATTAATGTGGATGAGAACTTTCATGACTCAGCTCTCAGTCCATCTTAAATGGGATTTGGCTCAGACAAGACACCAGCATTTGAAGCCTATTAGCACCTGACTTCACCTTAACATAACAGAGCCTCAATCTGCATTTGTGAACGGCTAAACTGTTCTCACAGACCATCATTTCTGGAAGTGTTCCTGAGCTCATACAGAGATTTCCGTGGCCGAGACATGAGCGTTTGTACTGCAGTCCTGCCTGAGGGCCTGAGGATCCCAACGTCCAGTATCAACTGATGGCCGTGTTCCATTTGCACACAGATATCTCCAGATGTGTGCAGCCTATAATGTATTGTAGATGCCGGAATGTTTAAAGCCTTTGTGTATTCTGCCAAGCTTTACTTTAAAGAGGCTAAATACCTCTTTAAGGTGCTCATCTTCCATCAAATCATGTTACTGACCTGTTAGCAGTTAGCCTAATTACTTGCAACACGATTCTCGGGTTGTTTCGTTCAGCTCCACATACTTTTGTCCCATTTCCATCATTAATTTAATGTTTCATGTGACTGTATGATGTTTTTATTAATATTTTACAGAATGTCCTAACTTTTTTTTTGCACATACATGTGGATATGACCATCTACACTTGTATGGTTGATGTCATGCTTTGTCACATGGCCATTCTGACAAATTACTTCAGTCAGTCAACTGCTTATATATCGATTTGCATTGGATTTGTGTTGAAAAGATAGCTGTACTCCTGGCTAAGCACATGCTTGTTCATAGTACTGCTTACTGCTCATGTGGTGAGAAATAGCATCCTTTTAGCAGTATACAACCACCTGCCCCTGTAGGACATACACATAACATAACATCTCACAAACAACTAACATACAAATAAGGAGAAATATTTCTTACATCTTCACTTTTACCAGTTGTAATCATTAGTCTGTAAAAGCATAAAACACAGCTTTGGCTTTTTCTTGGAAATCCTCTTCTATCACTGTAAAATACATTTTAAATGACATTTAGAGTGAATGCTATTTCATGACGTCTGATGAGTCTGTCTGAATCTAAGAACATGATTATTTCCTTTCGCAGCACAAATAGCGACGATAACCAGAGATCAGGCGAGCTACATCTCACTGTGATACCCTAACATCTCATATGGCAAATTGCTGGTAACCGATGTTTGCCACCCTTTTTGCCCTTTTAGTGATTAAGCACACTCTCCTCACCCTACCCTTTAGCGAGAGTGATGCACCTATTAAATGCTATTGCTCCGGCTGATCGATCGAGCTTGCCCCGGCACCACGACCATAAACCCACAGAGGCATATATTTGATAGAAAAAGCAGCGGGAAACAGGTTTACCCACAACAGAACACGGTGAAATGACAGAATTTATGTTCCCTGCCTCGTCACTGTGCTGAGGTGCTAGAAAGGATGTACAGCTGAGCGTTTTTAGCCACGTCTTCACCGTGGGGCAAGGAAAGGGGAAGGCAGCACAGACCTGAGTTTACATGGGATTTTGTGGAAAGACAAAGGTGTGAAGGACAGGATTCAAAGCTGGTGCCCTTTGTGACATGACTGAGCCGTGCACTCGCACGCAGCAGCACTCGGGAGGAGATTTGTGGAAACACAGCTAATGTCTTCAGGAGAAAGCCGACGTGACGTAATGCATAACAAGTAATTAGTCATGAAATAGTCTTCCAATTTCCAGCATGTTCCTTTTCCACCTCCTGCGTGGTGGGAGGGAGGTTGAGCTGAGCTGACTGCAGAGTGACAGCCCATCTTCTGTCCACGCAGCACGAAGCGTGTTAAAACCTCTGACCCCCCGCCTGAGATATTAAATCTGTGGCCATCCACTTTCACTCCTCAACTGAAATGCCCTTGCAAACCCCTACACCTTCCATCTTTTTATCTCTTAGGGTGGAGGCCACCCCCCCGCCCCCCCTTAACTCTCCATGAGGCCTCTTTGTAACTGTCGAAGAACCCCCCTTTCACTTTTTGTTTTGTGAGCCTTCCCAGCTCCTTTCTCAGTTGATATTCACACCATCTGCCAAAAGCGGAGGAAGGTGCACACAAACCTAACCAGCGCTGATGCATCCATATCTCCAGGGTCGAGGTCTAGGCTTTGTCTCTGCACATGGAATCGAAAAACACAGCTTCAACAACTGATATGTTGCAAACAAAACAGATTTTTGCTGCTACCCAGGGACTGAGCTACGACGGCCTCACCCCTTGTTTGCAGTGGTACGTCCTGCTAACCCCCCCCCCTCCATAGAAGCGGCTGTAAAGAATCACTCAAGCCGCACTAAGCAGCTGCCTGTGAGTTAGGTCATTTTCCCAGGAGCCACAGAGTGGGCATTGGCAGGACCTCAAAAAAAAAAGGGACACCATCTGTTCGGTGCCTGAAAAGGTTGGTGACACCTTCTGTGGTACCAACAACTTCTAATTAAGCAGCCAGGAATGCTGCAGCGTTTCCAACACATGATTGGTGGGCTTGATGACAAGGCAGTAGTTTCTGGTTTGCCGCTTTCGTGCACCTCTCCATCACATCTGGGCGTGTTCTAATGAAAAATGAATTAAAAGAGCACACCGTTCGCTGACGAGGGTGACATACGACTACCGCCGAGAACAAAAGATAGATTCCGTTTTGTTTCCTCTTATTTTGCTTCATCCTTTTGTGCAACCTAATTAGAAGTTTATCAAGAGCATAAAAGACTGCATTAGCCCTTTGGTCAGTCCCAGAGTGGATTGTTTCAGTTATGTCATAATACACTAATTCCATTAACATTAAAACGTAAATGAAATAACAAACAGGCTTAATATTCCTCTGATTTCTATCGCTCTTGGTGCCAGATCTTTAGCTTAGAAATGTTACTAATTAGGCTTATTAAGTAATTAAGAAGAGGTCTTAATTATATCTGTGCCACTGGGACCTGCACTGCTGTAACTATGAAATGCTGTGCTGAGCAGCTCGACTCGGTTAGTTCAAATCTCGCACGGTTTCATCCATTTAACTGCTATGAACGCGTGTTTTTGGAATATATTTCAAGACTGAAATTACAGAGGGAGAAACACTCAGCAGCATAGCCTCAAAATGTCAAGATAATTACCTTGTGAAGAGTTAAAAGTTTAATGAAATATATTGCGGGGAGGAAAATGAGGGGTTTGGCTCAGGCATGGACCAAGTCTCGGGAGAATGGGCCCTGAACAGCCCTCTCAGCTTCTAAAGCCATCAGTCAAAGTAGCAGCCGCCCGTCCCCGTCTTTTACACAAGGAGACTTCTCTGGAAGCCACAATGATCTACACCCAATGACCTCACTCTAAGTGTCCAACATATTTTGATTTGTAGCTCCAGTGTTATTCAAACACAAATTCAAAAGAAGATGAAATTGGATAGAGAGCTTTTGTTGGAAGCATACCAAGGTACAGTCCTTACAGATGTCTTTGCCCTTGTGGGGAAGGAGAGTGAGGAGGAGAGGGGAAAGCACTGAGTAACGTTTCAAGCTGCATGCTTGAGAAAAGGAAAAAAAAAAAAACTGCCTCCTTGTCCAGAGCACATTGCTTCACACCAGACAAACCAAATACTGGACCGTGTCTTTATGTGCCTTATCAAAGAAACACAAACTACGAACCAAAACACCACATGACCTCACATAAAAATCTTTTTATGTTCGTTTATATGATGTTTTAACAGCTTCTATATGATTTCACAACAGTAGCAACATGTATTTCAAAACTTAGGCATTGTGTTTCCAAGAACTAAATATGATCTAATAATGCCTTTATATATATATATATATATATATATATACCACTGTACTTGATGAAAAAGCAAATATTATCCAAATCATAAAGCAAACAAACTGTATGTCAGCGACAGTGTAAAACAAGTCTCAGGGACAGGTGATTCCATTCTGAAGAATAATCATTGCTATATCAGAAAAACCCTTATAATAAAGATTAAACAATAATCACCACAGCCAAAATGAGTTCAGACAGAACCAGCTGTAACACTAAAAGTCTGCTTTTACATTGATGGTGACATCTAATGAGGAAATAAATACTAGTGGCCAATGACAAATTTTTCATAAAGTTATTTTGACACATACTTTCAATGTGGAGCTATTGTGTGAAGCATGGTGCTTTATCAGGGAGGTATTACTATTTCTTTTGTCGAGCACATTTTCTGAGTCTCACTTTTAGAACATGAAGTTAAAATTGTGCTTCTGTTGCCTAGGGGAACCAGGACCCCAGCCTACATTTAAAGACTAAACAAATAATAACAAGCCACAGGCTATTAGTAATCAGTAATGGTTCAGTACTCATACGATACCTAGTTGTTTTGGAATTTGGAAAACAGTGTAATAACAAAATGGAGGGCTGAAGAGGATGTCTGTAAGGCTGATATAGAACTTTATTCTGATTCCATTTTTTTTGTTTCCAGCCCCCTCTAGCAAAATACAAAAATTGCTACTTACACATGAATTATGCATCAGTACTAAGAACCCCCCCCCCCCCCAAAACCCTCCTCCGCACTGCTCCCAACACAGTGGGGTGCAGTGGGGTGATGTGTGAGTCTGCATGTAGTAGTCTGGGCAGAGGGGGGTGTACAGGCACCCCTCTGTTTGCCTGCTGCATCCCCCTGCCGGGAGACATGGCACCCCCTGCAGGAGGTGGAGCGCTCCGCTTCCCCCGTCCCTCAGGGCGCACGCAAACAAACACGCTGCACATTCAATCCAGTTTGTCTGCTGACCTATCAATCAAATCCACGCACACAAACGCAATCAGCACAGACATAACTAGAGTTACTCCAGCCTCATTATTAAAGGTACAGAAGGTTTTGGGGAAATGTGTGGGTCGCTCAGTTGAGTTAAACTGTATTTTAAAAAAAAAAATGGATAGGTGTTAATAACAGGCAAGCGGGTAGTTATAATAGGTAAGTAGCATAATCTAACCATTTGTCTGAATACAATATGTAGGAGCAAACAAACAAGTCATGGGTCAATGGAACATTTACTCCTTTTCCAGGCTGCCCATCTTCTTCAGTGTGCTTATTGCAGATCCTGATCAACACGATGACCTCCTGCTCTTTTCCTTCCACCCATCCAAACACCCACACATGTACTGTTTGCACTTCCTCTCAATTGACTAGCAATTACCTGGCCATAGATCCCTCTTTCTGAGGAGACGGTATCACTGGATATCTTCTCCAGTATTAAGCGATAGTGGGATTGTTAGTTTGTGGTTGAATCCTTTTTTTTAAATTACCCTTGCATCAGCGCACACACACTTGCTCTCCCTCTCCTAAATAGTGGTACGTAGACCACAGGCTCACACGCAAAGTAATTGGCTCAGCCATGAAAAAAGAGGCAATCTGGATAATTAATTAATCTATCTGGCTAGGGCAGAGATGCAAGGCCAGTTTTACAACCCCACTAGGGAGAGTGAGACTCAAACTGAGAGACCTGCTGCCCTCAGACGATCTATGGCCTTGCGTGAAATGGAAATAGCTTACTAAAATGCATTAGGTGTGTAGGCACTTCCTCATTACACGTACTAAAAAAAGACCACACACATGAATATCTCACAGCTCCCAGATCTGTGGATGCTCACTGAAACACACGTTTTTTTTTTAACACACATTCCTAAACACCCACACTCCCCAAAACATAGGTGACTGTTTAACTCAACAGGGCAATAACTGGCAGAAGCCCTTTTAACCTTTTACCCTAATACCAAGTCTTTAAGACAAGAGACATTTTGATCATTTCTAAATTGCCCAATTTGTGTGTCACAATTTGAATGTGGTTGTCTATAAAGTAGTTCCACAGGCATACACAGAGCACTGCATATTATCAGGATTTACTGACAGAAATGTGAAGTTATTGATCTCAAGCCAATTCACAAATACACCAAAAGAAATAATTCAGAGCGGCCTTGGTTTCACAAGAGATTACATAGCTTTTTATTCACAGTGATAAATTAGGGAAAGATCCATTAAAAGTATGAGTACTTCCGCTTTCTCTTCCCCAATGCAACTGGAATTCATGTTTGTTTCTTCATTCACAGGAATTTATGTCCATAAATAGACATAAATAGACATTTCGACTTATTGTTTTTGTACTTGACTGGAAATATTCCAAGTAATCTGGACACACAAGCACTATAACCACACAGATGTATAGATCTATCCTAAAAGAACCATGCACAACTTAGTAACTTGCAAGTTTTTTTTCAATAAATTATCTGAACATGAGAGCCACACAACAATGTATGGAAATTGAAAAGAAAAAAAAACTACAAAGATGTGCTGAACTCTGATAAGAAAAAATATAATGTCAAGTCCAAACTTAACTGCATTTCTGATGTAAATGGGCCAGTAATTCAGATGTGTGGTGTGTAATCACTACAATTTTACCACGGGAATGGCAAATGCTACTTTTAACAGTTTCCCATCCAGATTACACACATGGAATTTCAGTGCAAGACTGACAGGAAACTTTGTAAAAGTGTGGTGTTAAAAGATAAAATAAGAAATATGCATATGCTCATTATGATATGCACCTCCCACAATTCCAACACCAAGGTTGGATAAAAATGAAAAATGAAAAACATACAGAAGCCATCATTGTTAAGATAGAAGTTTATATTCAGGTTTCCTACTTAGATGATTAAATTTCTATCTTTGCCGCTTCCCAAAAAATGTTATTATATGACTAAATCAAGTAAATATGGTTTATTCCAGTGAATAAATAGTGCGAATAGACTTTTTAAAAATATTACTCAGCCTATCAGTCTCATTTACTGGCAGAGAAAAACGGGATGCACAGGTCTGTTGTTGATAAAAACTGAAACTGTCTGTTGTACACACGGCAAATCAATCTGTGGTAGAGTAATTAACAACCTAAACGCCTAATGTGGCATGCAGCTATAAACGAGGCTGAACGAAACAAATCTGGAAGCCTTCGGAAAAGCTATTTCAGGCGGAGCTTCACCCACTACAATCGCAAATGGAGACGGGGGGGAAAAGTCTCGTTAAACTCCAGAAAACAGAAGTTATAGTGTAAAAGCCAGCGCTAGCGTACTGAATACGCGCTCCACTTCAGGGAATAGTGTCAAAATAGAAGTTTTGGTTGTTCTAGTCAGGTTGTCAGACGGGTGAGGTGCAGAGTGAAAGGTAAGAGAGGAATGAGGTGTTTCGTAGTTTGTCAGACTGTTTCAGACTGTTTTGCCCCCCACCGCTCCTTTTTTAAAAAAAACCCAAGCTTGTGTTAGTGGTTGTCAGAACTTGCGACAGAATGGGAGAATATACATAGAAACACACTGCTCGGCTGAGGAGGGAAGTGGCAGGTACATCACTTCTACGGTGAAAGAATAGGAGATGGAACTGGCAAGCACACAGCATGGAGTGCTTTGACACAAACACAAACACACACACACACACACACACACACACACACACACACACACACACATGCACTCTTGCTTGTGCACAGACTTGTTTGTGCAAAAACAGGCTGCTTTTGCCCCCAGGTTATGATAACATCATACCTGGGAATAACTTAATCCACACATGTGCTTAACAACATAGCGCCTGATTTTCTCGCGCCGATGTATCAAAATCCTGTGGGTCAGCTATGGGTGACTTCTTCCCAGAAAGAATGAGAGAAGTGTCAGAATATCGGTGTTGAGTGTTGTCTGTTTCTGAGTTGTCCCTCAAAGGCATCGTATGAGCGATGGCACACCTACTGGCCCCGATAATCTCGGAGATAAATCATCTTTAGTCACTCTCCAACAGCCTGACAGACAGACAGCTCTAAGTACCTGGGAGGGTGGCAAAGGGACACTTTAAAATCTCCCACGATGAGGAGCATTGCCATTAAGAAAACAGTTAGCCGCCCCCCAGCTCCCTCCTATCTCCCTAAGTTTCTGGCTGCCATTTTGGCTCTGTCTCAAGGCGCTATTTCGGCTCTAGCTCATGTCACCGTTCTGGCTGTCTTTCAATTCTCACATTGGCTCCTGTTCAGCCTCTATCCTGGCTTTGCTTCAAGCTCCACAGTGTCTGTTTTGCAAGGGCTTCATAGTGGCTCTGTTTCAGCAGGCCACCCCCCCACATCCCACCCCCAACCCCCCCCCTGCCCCCCCCCCCTCTGCTTCGGCACCCCAGGTAGCTGGCCTCCTGCCCAGCCTGCAGATCAGTGGGAGATCCAGGCTCAGGCCTTTTGTTTGGGGTGGCATTTTGCCTTTGTTTTCCCATCTCGCCTGTAATCTAAACACCCAAAACATCTCATGCTTGACAAATCGGCCCAGAGATGAGGGAGCAGCGGAAGACAAACGGCTGGAAGCGGTTCAACCCCGGGCAGGACTGATGGTGTCCGACTGGGCCTGACCTCCCAAAGGTTAAAGACACGTTCAGTTACAAAGCAATCAATTACCAAGGCTGTGTGGGCGCTTTTAACCAACCTCCCCTCCTGCCTTTCACACAGCTGGTGTTATTGATGAGGGTCCCAGTGTACTGCATGCTCCAACCTGGAGTGTGGATTGCATTTCACAATTCAAATAAATCTCAGATTCCTAGTGGAAGCATCTTCCTGCACCCCTCTCCTGCCTTATATCATATATCGCTGTGCCTCCTTGTCCCCTCCCGCCCTCCTTTCCCTGCCTCCTTGCATTTCTCCCTCTTCTCTGCAGGTTGTTGTAGCAGGTTTATTCTTGTAGTTGGGCTCCGTGGGCCTCGGCAGGCCCCTCAGCTGTTCCGCTGGGTTTGTAATTACCATTTCATTAAGAATGACAGTTTCGGGGGTTGAAGCACCATTTCATCCGCGTCTCGTGGGGTAGGCGCTTGCCAAATATCCAGTGTGAGTGGCAATTATCTTTCTTCGTGTCTGCAATTCACTATTTCGTACTTAGTGGCTTGACAACGGCTAGGAACATTTTGTTGGAGTAATAATAGGTCTGGGATATTTACACTGTAGCCCACTCAAGCTTAGCTCTGTGAGCAGACTGATATGAGCTATCAGAGTAGATAGTGGAAAGCTAGAAGAAATACTTCAGAGATGAGCCCTGCACAACTCATGTGTACACGAGTACGGTATATCAATATGCTGACTAGAAAGCTGAGAAAAAGAAAAAAAAAAGACCGTCTTGGGTTAAGTCCTTGCAGTTATTCCTGGTTCAGTCTTGCCATTTAAAATGAAAAGCAGTACATTTGTGATCTTTCTAAGTAACCAAACATCTTTGTCTTGTATCTTTTTAATCTATTTCAGTTAAAATTTTTGTTATAGACACTTATTTTAACCAGTGAAATTTGAAGAATTAGAGGGTTTTCCAACAAAACACGAATGAGATTCAAATGCACCTTTCAAAGCACCAGAATATCATCCAGTTCACTTATAAACATCAGATTCTTACGTGGATTGCATGGCATTTGTTTTCTTTAAATGCCAACGCCTTGGTTATTGACATCTCTTAATATAGAGCTTGCATATCCCACTGGTATTTATGCAAAGATAAGTGTATGCACATCACCAATAATGGCTACGTTTAGGTGTCACAATTACAAATAAAAGTTTTTAAAAGTCGAAATGAATGCAAGCGTTTATATATGGCCAAAAATACCTTTATGGATTTAATTGTTCTGCCTTTTCACCCTGGCAGTCTGGCTTTCTTGTGATTTCTTTCAGGTAAAGAGACAATATTAGAGAAAGTAACTTTCTGTCTTTGGCTTTTCAGCCTTTAACAGTGCTGATAAACGTTCACCCTACAACTTAAATGTTAATACTCTGTTTTAAGGAGGAATATTCTAGACCATCCTTACTGACAATATTGTGCATGATGATGTGTACAAAACAAGACAGACAAGTTCTGCAGCGGGTCATCATTACTGCCTGGAATATCATGGGTACCCATCAACCAAACATTTGTTTCATCAGAGAAAAGCCTGATGGAGCGTAAAAGACAAAATCCAAAGGTTATACTTTTGGTTTAACTGACTGGATATTATCAAGTCTGGGACCATCATCTGTAATAAGACTTGCTATGTAAGAAAATAAAGAGAAACTTTTTTTTTGTAACATTCAAAAACTTTTACCTACTTTGATATATACAGTATATATATATATATATATATATATATATATATATATATATATATGACACATATATGTGTGTGTGTGTGTGTGTGTGTGTGTGTGTACTACCAGCGCAATACCACATTTGTACAAACCCAAAGGGCTTCAAATGCGTGTACATCTCTTTTTGTGACATCACTCACAAATCTTTGACTGTGAGTGACGGCTGCAGCTAATTTAATTGCACGTCTGTGCTGAATGATGGAATACTTAATTCCTACACATTCCACACAATTGCTTTTCACAATGGCTGAGGCCTGGTGGTGGTGGTGTTGGTGGTGATGATGGTGGTGGTGGGGGGGGGGCGTCAGCCAAGGCTATTTGCTGCCATATGGAGAGGGAAGCAGCCCGGGCTCAGTGATCGGATGCTTGTTATATTGTACTGAAGCAGCAGATGAGTACATGAAGAAGTGAAGCAAAACTAATGGCAATCATTCCACACACACACACACACACACTCACACACCTCAAGCCATACACAAGCGCTAGCATGATATCAGGTTAGGTTTAGTCTTACAATGGTGCGATAATAAAACCCCCAATCACCGGTAGTCTCTCTCTAGCTCCTATACACACACAATATAGTGTGTTACAGGCCCTGTGTGAATAGTCACACAGGGCCTGTAACACACAGGCACTGTCCGCATGGTCTCACACATACTGAACACACTTTGAAACGTTTCTGGTTTCAAACGCGCCGTCATCTCACAAAGCATCTCCCAGATACAATACATCTACACAGCAAACGCACACACACACACACACGGTGGACTTTACAAAGTGTGACAACGGTCCCGCCAACTCATGGTAGCGCCATGAGGCTCCCTGCTGTCATGCGAATGGATCACTTCATCTTTTTCATCTCGCTTATCGCTCAGTCACGTCACTTGTTGTCTGTGGAGTCGGGGCTAAGAATGGTGCTACAGTCGGTGATAGAGCAGCAACAGCCTGACCTCTGCTGTAAAGGCAGGATTTTTAGTGCCTCTGAGACAGATGGTTAGTAAAACAAAGCATGCTCCACCAGCTTAATTATATACATATTGCATTAAGTTGGATGTAATCATAGGCTGCCAATGGGCTTTTTATTTATTCATTAAATTTCTATAACCACTTATAGCCTGTACAGGGGCAGGGTTTTTTCAGGCTTCAAAGACAAATCTTTAACCAATAAAATCAACAAGGCAGAGCAAGTGGAGCAAGCTGATGAACAAATGGCAGCACGGTTGACACACGTAAATCCTACCTCTAGCTGCCAGTACAAGACTCTGGTTTGTCTGGCCTTTGGTGCCTGGCAGGATATAGGCTGTATAGTTGCCTCCTAAAGTTACCTGGCTCATCGCTCTTCCAGAGTTGTTTCTGGCTAAATGAAATCCAGGATGACAACAACCACATGATGAATCTGAGACATGAAAATAATAGTCTACCACTGTAAAACTGTCTAAATCCACTTCAGGTATTATTTTGGTAAACAGAGACATTTTCTTTTCCTTTTTTCCCCTGTCTAATTCAGGTATTTGGTCCAGTCTATTTATATGTTAATGTGTAAACCAGCAAGTAAGGGACCAAATGTTTTTGACAATTATTTGCAATCTCTTCCCTCATTAACTGAGAAACATCAGATTAGAAATAATAACAAAAGCATAAAGATTGAAAAATAAATAAAGACGGAATAAAGATTTTACCCCAAGTCCGTTAAAATTCTCAAACACTGGCACTTGTTTTTTCAAGTTAAGGCAACCACATTGGCACAGGAGGGCCGCAGACACTACTGTACACAGAACTAATGCAAATAAGCCGGGTCTGGTTCCTGCCCACTGATGGACATACAGTCCGAAAGATGTTGGCGAGGCCATTAGGACACAAAAACAAAGGCAAGAAAGGAGAGACAGTTCATAAGTGGCCTGCTTTAGTGGCCAGTAGGATTGTAATGGCTTTAATTGATCTTTATCAGCTTCACTTAGACAGGGACAATGAGGAACACAAGGCTGTGATTCCATCAGGATCACGGAGAAAGGTCAAAAATAAAGAACTTTCCCAAATGAAGAAGACCAAACTTTTGCTGTCCAGTGCTAAAGTGAAGATAACACCAGAAAACCCATCCCTCTAGGCCATCTCCAAGCCCCCCCCCCATCCGTGCCCTTCTTTCCCCAGTGCTGTGTTTGTGTTTCTAGAGGGAGCTGACTGACCCCTGACCCCGGGCTAATGAGAGCGATAACGAGGATTAAAAGGGGGTGACTGGAAGGTGTCTGAGTGTGAGGTTTAAACAATTACACTGAACTGCCAACATGCCTTTCTTCATGAGTCAGGAAATTACAGTCTCCCTCTCTTTCTCCCCCACACACTCTTTCAGTCAGCACACAAAAGAAAGGGCTTATGGAAAATAATAAATTATCTCTGGGCCACGTTAACTTGGATGTAAATCGCTGGGCAATTATGTTTTAATAGCCCTTTAAGAGAATGAGTAATTGGGTTGACACTACAGGGGTTGATCAAGCTCACCCATCTCCCTCCCTTTGTGCCCACTGGAAGAGAGCTCAGGGTCTGCTAGTCGGTCATCCTGCAGTCTGGTGGGAAGGCAACGTAGTCTTTGAGCCGCTGTAACAGTGATATCAGAGTCTGGGTGAGACCGACATTAACCAGTACACAAATATTCTTCCACCTTCTTTTGAACTTATCAGTTATTGCCGGGAAGTTGTTGCCCTTCCTTCCTTCCTTAAGGTTGGGTCCTTGTGTTGTTCTCATTCGATTTGTTGAGTCTTTGGGAAACTTTCGCGGCCATCTGTGCCAGTTCCTTCTGTTTATGTCAGACTTTATGTCAACAACGTAAGTGTAATGCAAAGCCATGTGCATCTGTGCCAGTTTACTAAGACAAAAGTTGGTTTCCATGTTTAAAAGGAAGCAGAGGGTGGGAATGTAGAAGAAACAGCTGGATAGCTTCAGTCCATTGTTAATGTTAATCCACATTTAGATCATTAATATAATATGTTTGTATACCAGTCAAAACTGCTAATTTCTGCAAAATGATTCGTATTTCAATGCGTTTTTTTAATCAAAGAAAGGGTTAGACAAATGTCAGCTTTTAGTCAAAAGATGTATTACACGCTCACAAACCTGACAAAAACGGACACAGATGAGTACTCGGGCCACCTTTCTCTGGCCTCTATCCCTAACAGTGACTTATAGATGATCCTCATGTGTCTTTATTTTCCAGCACTGGGTGGGCCATAGCGGGGGGGGAGAGATCTGGGAAAGAGATCACAACAAGCCAAACTTAGAACCCAAATGAGCCGGGGACGACACAAACAGCAGGGGGGTGGAGGAAAGAGGAGAATTAAACTGAAAAAAACGGGACAGGAAAAATAAAAGACAGTGAAAATAGTGATAGGGATCTGATGCAAGGCCGGGTCTGACACAGAAGAGGGAAACAATCAAAACCCCCTACAGGAAGCCGGACCTCGCCGCAATGAACAGGCAAATGGTGGGATAAACCTGTATTTATCTCCTCGAGCTTTCATCTCAGGAGGAAGACAAACGGGTACGAAATTGATCAGATGAGCATCTGTTAGGCTTGGCAACAGTTACAAGTCTTTAGAGATGGATCTAAAACCCCCATTTTTCAATCTCAACTCCATTACTGTCAACGATGTACAGATATATAAAAGACTGCTCCACACTAAAGGGAATAAAAGAGCTATATATGCAAATGCTGCCGGCTAATGCCCCTCACTTCTTCACCCGATTAGCGTTTCATCTTTGAGAGAAGTTCAGTCATTGCTACAGCTGCAGAAAGTGCTTGACATGACCAATTTGTACAACGCATTTCTTCAGAAATGATTCAGTAAAAAGCGCTTCTCTACGATGACACCGCTGGTTCTTGATGAATTAAAAGGACTTTCCGTAGCTTGATGATTGCCCTTTGAGGAATCACGGGGGGGTTGGCTGTTGGGATGACCCACACGATAGCTCTTCTAGTATGAGTGACACCTGCTAAAATTAGAAATTTCACATATAGATCCCTCTACGTCAGCTTGAAATAATTCTGGGCAGTAGAGTAATCTACAAAATCTAGCACAGCCTGTGAGGGCTGTTGGAGTCTCATCATTCATATGGTCTTTGTGTTTTGATTCATGAACCAAATCAGGGTGAAATGTGACAAAATTACCTTTTTAAATTTTTAATTTTTCGTATGCTCATTCATAGATTATTTTTGTCCTCAGACTGCCACAGTGCCGGTGCTCTCAATGTCAGTAAGGTTGCCTGCATTAAAGTAGCGGGATCACACCCAAGAAAAGATCCATTGCAAAAGGAAAAAAAGGGAAAAGTGTTCATTCAAATGCTAACAAAACATCAAATTTCAAAGAATGAGTATGAAGCCACACTTTGGGTCTGTGAAACTAAGTAATGGTGTATTGTAAATAGTACACCATGTCATTCTTAAGACATACCGCTACAAATAACAGTGCCTTCGGGAAACAAATGGGAGAGATTTGAAATATGGACAAAACATCTGGATTTAGTAAAAAGGTTATAAAAAAGAGTTCTCTTGTGTGTTTTTTTGCTTGCTTCATAACTTTTTGGTTGCTGTTACACATCTTATATATGACGTCCTCCATTGTGACATTATACACTGAAACAGTTGAAGGGTGCTCTCACGCACATCTTGTATGACAGTGTATCCACTGGCTTCCATCGGTGTGTTAATGTTAACAACACACATAATTTTGAGTTTGCAATCTACAAGAAATCCTAGACTGTCAACTTATCATATTAAATATTCCAAAACAGAAGATGTATGTGACGTGGAAAGAGCACTGAAAACTAGTAAAAATGACAAAGATCGACCAAGAAAAAAGAAAAGCGAACTGTATATAAAATGCTTGCAAATGACACTTTTTGTACATAAGAGCGGCTACCTGCAACCAAACCCAAAAGAAATGCCCCCCAAAAAATACAACAGAAGTACACAGGGCAAAAAAGAGAAAGAAAGAACTATTATTGTTGATGTTTTGTTTGTAAAAAATAAATAATTTCATAAGAAATTGTAATGATAATTACATATACAAAGAAAATGGAGTAAGACGTTATCAAAGGAGCAACTCATTTTTGTTGATATGGACACTCATGTCTACAGTATGACAGACTATTGCACTGACACTTCATTAAGTTTTTTAGCGTACTCATGAGGTCTTCTTTATGCTGCCCTTTGGAGCACCTGACAGTGTGTGTCTGTACGTCTCAAAGTGTGCCAGCGCGTCTGTGTATCTTATTTCTCTCCCTCTCGTCCTCTGGGCGCTCCTCGCGGAGGCTCCTTCATTCTGTCCTGAGCGGCTCTGTCACCCATGTCGCCGGGGGACAAGGAGAACGTGGCGTTTCCCTGGATCAAAAATTTACGAGCAATTAAAAGGCGGCCGGTGCCCAGCATCCATCAGCCCTGCGTGCTGCTGCCAGGCTGGGTGAGGGGGAGTCGCAGTAAACCACAGGCTATATACTTTTATATCTGTTTTGCCTCCAAAGAAGGAAGGTTATGACAAAATGATGTTTTACTGTTCCCGGTTTCGAGCGGTGTAGATATCCTTCATGGGCCGGGCTCGTTTGGGGTCAGAGCTCTCAGAGAAGACGAGTTAGCAGGGGGAAATATGCTCCTGAAATTGTGTGTTTTGTGCAAGTTGCATAATTTCCTCTCCCTGGCTAAGAGCCTTCCACACAATAGGAAAAACATAATATCTGCTGCTGGTTGATCTGCTGGAGGAGTGACCTAATTACTCTGATGTTTATGACTGCGGAGCGCTGATTTATGCCCCTGTGCTGATGTAATTTCAACACCGAGTCTTCCTGTGCAATAACGGCAGCAAGACACATTCTTATTGTATTTGAAAACACAAACGCACACAAACGTGCAGTGATCCCTCGCAACACACCTAATACACAATACAGCGTGGAAGCCCTCATTCATCAGTGCAGTCACTCTTTCACGTGTTTTCGGCTCCTCGACAGGCTCAGACTCATTTGCATCCTTAATTGTGTTGTAATGTACTTTTAATTTGAAAATGGAGGCAATTAATTATTTTGATATGGAACAAAATGCCGCAAATGTAAACATTCTAATAGTTCTCCGTGGGCTGAGTTTCATTTTTCAAAAGAGGCGTTGAATCTTATCTAATTTTTTAATGCCATTTTTGTTTCCTTTTTTAAAATTTTTTTAATACCAAAGACCTCATCATCATGCATTCCCTTTGTTTTTTGCAGCCAGGACAGCTTCCCTTTCACCATTACTCTCTCCTGAAATCTCCCATAGCATAATTAGTGTAGTCTCACCTGTGTTATCAAAAGAGATTAAGTGAAATTAAGTTGTTTGGACGTTCTGCTTCTTTGCTGTGCATCATGTATCTGGCGGAAAAACCCCCAAAACAAAACAAAAAAACATTTATCGCCACATTCCCTACTTTCTATTTCTAGGATAGAGAGGCCTGAAGTGGAGATATGAATCAAAGATTAATTTATTGCCCTTCGCTGACCATGTGATCAATTGGTGTGCTTGAAGAATACAGAGCAACATTCGGGGGGGGAAGATGGAGATCTATTTTGGGAGACCCAGAAAGAACTGACACTTTCACTCCGTCAGCCTGATAAACTCAGCACAAAGGGGAACAGGATGAATGTGGGTTTTTTTTTTCCTTCGCTCTTTCCATCCCTCTTCATCACCTTTCCCTCTCGTCTCTCTCACTCACACATATATTTTTCTGTCCTCTTATATCTCAATCCCCCACCCAACGCCACCCCTCATCTGTATCTCTTACCCCCCCCAGCCCTTCTCTCCTTTGATTCCCCTGAGGGTGCTGGGAGCCGGCTGACATCACAGCCGGCCCGGCAACCGCCAGTAAATTATGACTGACAAGTCTTTGGGCCAATAAAAGCAGCGCCATATTTCATGCACTGTAAATCTGATGGCAGATTGCCCCAGCGTGTGGCGGCTGACATGTTTATTGTGGTTACGGCGGCTGCGGCGGAGGGTGGAGGGGTGGAGGGTGGGGGTCGCCTTCTGACATCGGAGTTTTCTAAAGCTCCCGGTCTATGCGGAGGTCAGACAGATGGGAAGTTTGAGACGCGAGTGAGCCGCTCCACTCATCCGGCAAACCAACAGAAATCCTCATCACACAGCGGCATCAGAGCCAACTTACAAGGCAATCCCAGCCCCAATCCACACCTGCTCTTTATGAAACTTAGAAGGCTACACTAAACACACTTCAGCTGTTTCTAAATTAAAAACAGACTTATCGGCGTACCTCTTACATGCATTAATTCCTTCTTCCTGAGAAAACAATTAGCCACTGAAAAAAGGGCCAACTTTAAATAGACTCCAACTATTCACATTGTCTGTGATTTATTTTTTTTGTTGCCAAAACTGAAAAACATAACGGGGTTACTAGATTAGACACTACATTTGGGGATAGAACCGCAGAGACCGCAGCAAGAGAGACAAAGATACATTGTGTTGTGTCAGTGTGTTCGGGATTTTGATTGATAAAATCAAAGATATTTCAATATGTGAAAGTAATGAACATGATTCAAATACCAAATCAACGTGACTCTGATGCTGCTGTTTAACTGAATTGTTTTACAGGAACAAAAATGATTTATGCACTGAAACGTATAACCCAGTGGTGGAAAGGGAGAATGTTTCACTGACATGCCTCGGTAGTGTTTTCAAGCTCCTTATTTACACTTATTCTACGCATTTCACAACATCTAAGAGTTTTTCACCTTTGCTCTACAACAGAAAAAAAAAGTTTATTTCAGCTAGTTTTCTGTTTATTCACAATAATTTACTAAAGTTCTCCCACTTCTGCCCAATCATGTAATTTTTATACATATTTAACATTTACATATTTTAATACAGCCTATCTTTATGATTTTGTGACCATACACCATCAGAAAATAATCCCCTTATTGTACTTTAAGGGGTCCAAAGAACTGTCTCTGGGGAGTCACCCTCACAGGTCTTTCTAGTGTTGCTCTGTAGTTCGTCTATTTCCTACTTAGGAACCTTTCATACCCTTCAGGACCTTTAAAAGTAAAGTTATGTTTCCTGGGGTCCAGTTATTAGCTATATTAGGTACATAAGTGGAGAAAGTACCTCAGGAGACACAAATATACTTGTTTTGTACCCTTGTTTTTGACAGTGTGTATGCAATTTCAGCATGCAAGGAAAAAACTAACTGACAAAAACAAAAAAAACAAAAACCTCCAACTAAACTAAACAGGGAACATTAGAGAAAATCAACATACACAGTGGTTTCAATTTAGCTCTAGACCTCAATAAACATGATCAAGTTCTTACAAGCAAAGCAATAAGTGCTACCTTCAATTTTCATAAATTTAAATCTTTTAATTCTGGATTTTCCATTTGATTTTATAAATGCGTTACAACAATCCTACTAAGTGACCCTGCTGATTGCACTATCGTCCAGCCATCCTCGCCCATGCAATAAACCATTCTTTATAATTAGCGTGGCCGTTGCAATATGATCAGGACATTACAAGTCCTCGGCTGGCCCTAAATGGATAGATTTCTGCAGACGCCCGCTGCTGTGATCGGCATCATTATATTTTAATTAATCCATTCTTCTCACAGCAACACAGTAATTACAATCTATTTTATGACATGGCATGCTGCGAAAGAGGGGATGGAGGAGAGGAATATGAATGGAAAGAACCAGAGTAACAAAAAGGTTGAAAAGAGGAAGGTTAAAAAAGAAAGCACAAGGAGAGATAATTAGAGTTAGTTAGAGTCATGGTGAAGAGAGGGAGCTTTAATGCGAGCGAGACGGGGAGCAGAGGAAAAACATAGCAACACTATGACTGATTAGTGAGATGTCATTGGCTGGCGGACACGGTGAAAGCATTGTAAAAGCATTTATACGACGTCTTGCACAGCTCAGCCTCAGATTCTTACTTCACACCGTATGAGGCAGAAGCTCTGTTCCCTCAGCCTCCGTCTGTGTAAATCATTACAGGCGAGAACAGCGAGGTTTGCAGTGGGTGTGATAATAACATTGGGAAATTACTACGACGACGCTCCACCCTGGACAGGATCACCTGTCTTAACTGTCATAAAACAGGCTGCTGACTTTTGTGGTTGCAGCTCTTTATGTGAGCTGGGTGTGAGCGAATAGGTCTTCCTGTGAGCGGGGTGTCAGTGAATAGGTCGAAGATGCCTTATTATCACAAACTTACCGTCATACTTTAGTAATATGTTTTTTTACATAATTTGTTTTGTTTAAATGAACAGCATTCAATTAAAATGCTCAACTGTTATTTTTTCAATTGTTTTTTGTGATGATGACATCTGTATATATGAATATTTGCCATAACTTTAGGATTTAGCCTGTTATAAGGAAACTCTTAAGCATTATTAGCAGTAAGGCCTTTTTGAAGGTTGACTAGCTCACCTTAATCATGATAAGTAATGTTAGCTAATACTGCAGAGTCGGTTGTTATCCCCAGTAATCTAAAGCCACAGAGATGTGAATCAACTAGAAATTTAAAAGCTAAAAAATTATTGGGGTTTTTAGAATTTCAAGGGCTCGAATTTACCACGTCTTTCTTTACAGTTCTATGCTTTAGTCAGTAGAAACATGGAGAGAATGTGTGCAAACTCTCAACTAAAATGAAGATTCTCCAGGTGATTGTTTGCTTTATCTAACAGAATAAAACAAGAGTTAAGAGCACTAAGTTTATTCTTCATCCTAACATACCAATATCAAGTCAAGGTGGTTTCAGATACTACTGTAAATCCCAGAAAATGATTTTCTTTGCCTTATGGGCCATTAAATTTTCATTCAAGAGCGCAAGTTTTCAGTTTTTAATACATCCAGAAGCAGTAGTATGAAAGCAAAGAGCTTCTGGATGCCGGCCAGTCGGATCACAGTGAGCTCATTGGAAGTGGAGCAAAAAGATGCAGATCCATGCCAGGTAAGGAGGCTGGTGCTGGGCCAAAAACTATGGAAGAAATATGACTAATGAAAAGAATAGACAACAGAGTCACTAATGTAAAGCAATATTAACCCCTTTCTATTCCAGTGCTGGCTATTTCTGGTTCTGTGGACTGGGTGCCAGAGGTACCTATTTCACTTTGTCTAGTTTTCTGTAAGAAAACTGAGCATCAGTGTTTGTTATGGTTTTGCCAATATTTTTCCCTTGCTTGGCTATTTGTTGTGTCATATAAAATCATAGTATCACACTGTTCATATATATACTGCTTTTTAAGTTGAAGATTTATCCACATGACCTGAACATGTCATCAGCATCAGCTGAGTTAACATTTGGCATTGTACATGGTGCGAGCTCGGCCTTATACGGGAGCTGCGATTGATTTTTCAGGGGAGCGGTAGCTCAGAGGGAAAAGCACTCATCAACCAATTGGACGGTCGGTCTTTTGACTCCCACCTTTCCATGGCCACATGTTGGAGTGTCACGGGGCAAGTGACTGAACCGGCTATTTTAGCCTAGATGGTGTAAGATGTGCTGTGGCCATATAGCATGTGGTTTAAAAACACTTTGAGTGGTCAGCTAAACTAGCCAAGTGAAATACAAGTACAGTCCATTTCAAATTTAGCCCTGCAATGTGTGAGCTGTGGTTGATTTTTGGCTGATAAACCCATGCTTACCCATGTTAGCAGCCACTATAAAGTAAATAAGATGTTTTTAAAGTAAATGATCCAAAAGTAAATGATCCAAAGTCTGCCTACAAATTCTTTAAGGCAAGTAAAAAAGGCTGCATAAAGGGAGAGATAATGTAAAGTGATCCTTTCCTTTAGATCAAAAGCACTTATTAGGTGAAACACTGTTGGGTATCGCTATGAATTAATTATACAAAGTGTGTGGGGTTAGTAAGTGAGCTTTGAATTTACTGATGCTGCCCATGAAAAATGCATTCATAGGACAAGACAGCTGCTATTTTGGATTCTTTTTGGAGAGGTATTGCAGGAAGTGATGCAAAACAGGAAAAGTAGCTGAAAGGATTTACCTGATGATGCATGCTGTACACACTCGACCTTTCGGAAAAGTAACCAACTATTTTTGTTTTGTTATGGCGTTCCTGCATTACGGTGTAGTGCAATCTAAATTTGGGTAATCCCTGTTCTGAAATGTTCTGTAATGGAATGTAACAGCCACTTACTGCTGCCCCTTGAGAGTTCTGTAACATACTACAGTTGCTGCCAGATCCACCGAGACTAAAGTCTTTGAGAGAACCACCTGGAAAAAGCGCTTAGACAGTTTAATTTTCTTGTGGTCAAGAAAGCCGGAAGGCTGTTTAAGCAGATACAAATGAGGTAAAGCCAGTAAGCGAGTCTACAGATATAGATCATGTCAGGATATTCAAATTAATTTAACATTTGATCAATCCATCTATTTTAACTTCCCACATCTAGAAATGCACTTTGTTAAACACTGCTGATAGAATAACATATTTCTTTTGTATCACAATATATGTATTTTGTAAACCAAATCTATATATTTGTGCTTTGGCCATATTTTTGAGATTTTTCAAGATTTGGAATAAAAGAAATAATCAATGTTCATGCTTTCAAATGAGGGTACACCGTTCCTCAGTAAATAAGATAGATTAAGGACTTCCTAAAACTTCAGATGTAATCACGAATTGCACAAATATTTGGGGTATTCTTAGTGCACGATGGAGCTACTTCATAAACGCAAAAATAGATAATGCAGACAATCAGAATTAAAAAGAAAACACAAGTAGAAAAACAAACAATCCTAGGAATAATCCTATGAGGCAGTGTAACTCTGTTTTTGCAGCAAAAGAAATAACTATAAGATATTAGCTTGCAGTTTCAATGTTGTGACTGTGAGGTATAACTGCTCCCATGAACAATGCTATTCAGGCAACTGAATAGCGGTTTTCAGTTGAATCAATTATATATCAGTTCACCTTTTAGTCTTAATTTGAAAAGGAATGCCGGTGGATTGCTGGTAATCACTGTGTTAAATTCAGCACTGAAAGTAATCCTAACTGTGTCTATAAAAGCATTCAATAGTAGCACGACGGTGTGGTGGTACCTATGGTGGACATGGTATCCTGCTGCGTTGATGCTCCAGCCAGGCTCTTCGGGGTCAGGGATCTTTGCTGTCTTGGCAATCAGATGCTGAACATCTCTCCACGTCAGCTCGGGACTAGGGCGAGAGACATAAAACAGAATATCATCAAAGGCATCTATCCTTCAGGCTACAGTCTACTACAACTAAAACCACAGTGGAAACACTTCAGCTCTGCATGATACTATGAAAAGAATCCCTAACAGAACATGCCGCTCACTCCAATCTTAAGAACTGCTTATTGCAGTCCTTAAGACACATATGTAAAGCTTGCTAAGCATAAATGTTAATTGATACATATGCTGCTACTACATATTAAAGCATGTATTTGAGACACAGTTCCATTTTTTCTAATGGTGTCACTAAAAACTGAGAATCCAAGTGTTGGAGACTAGTCTAGAAAAGCTTTATGTAGAAAAAAAAAAAGTCATCTTTTTAATCCCGGGCAGGGGAATTCTAATAGAGCGGACTCAAGTGTCATGTCAAGCAATATACTAATGGAATCCAATTAAGACCTTTAAACTGCACAGAGAGCCAGAGGATATTAGCTCAGTTTTCTATAACAAAAGACCAAAGGTTCGTCAACGAGGTTTTTTTTTTCAGGATATAAAGAGCATAAAGGAAATTGGGTTTGTACGCTTTATCCGCTTAGTATTGTTCTACAAGAAAATGGCTTGAATGGGGCATGGGAAAACAGCTCGGCCGCCCTCTCTGAACAGACCCTCTCTGATTTTGAGAAGAAACGTGATGGCTGCTTGCTCTCGCATCCGCACACAGACATCCGACTCACTCTGCCAGCAAGGATGAACACTGTGACGGCATTTCAAGGTGCACCACGCAGTTAGGGATAACAATTAGTGACATGAAATGCAACACGTTGAGCATGTGTTCGGCTCCTTCTCGGGCATATCATGATAGAGACAGACGTAAAAAGCAGATATCGGCTTTAAACAGATGCATTCCATTCACTTCACGTATTGGAAAAAACGAAGCAGAACAAAAGTGGGCAGAGAAGCTTTCATTAGCAGGATGAAAGAAAACCGCGGCAAGCAGTGAGAATAGGCAGCTATAACAACATGATAGGAATAATACCAGTAACACTAATAATAGACGGAGAGAATGAAACAAAACACAACACACAAACAATTATTCTAAGCTTTGATTTCAAAGGGAATGGAGTGTACCTATGCCTGTGTGTGTGTGTGTGTGTGTGTGTGTGTGTGTGTGTGTGTGTGTGTGT
>JABUIW010000019.1:15530079-15559337 GCA_013363375.1 Menidia beryllina
TGTGTGTGTGTGTGTGTGTGTGTGTGTGTGTGTGTGTGTGTGTGTGTTGGGTGGGAGGCAAGCTTTGTACTTTTGAACTGTTGCTGCTCACTGCATGAGTCTGTGTGTACGAGTGTGCGCTCTGTATTATATATTAGCGGCAGCAGCATGATTCTGTTATGTGCATTCCCCCACCTCTATCATCAGTAGCCCCACCACCACCATCACCCCTCTGGTGGAATCAGAGAAAGCCCCGCGGCCCCGGCTGGTTTGCATAAAGCAAACAAAATTAAATTTGCTTTGCTAAATCAAAGCATGTATGGTATTCCAAGCTGCTCTCTCTGGGACAAATTACTTCAAATGGCCTCCTTTGTATCATAACAGAGTAAAAAAAGAAAAAAAAAATTTTCAGCCCAATCAGCGGCTCTCCAAAACACTCGACTCGGGAATTAATTATTGAACCGAGGGCCTTTCTCTTTCCTTGCAGTCTGCGACACAGATCTATTTATTTAGGAAAAGTCGTTTTGCTCTTAAAACACACTGCTATTCTCCCTCTAACTCAGCGTTGCACTCCTCCTTGTCGCACAACCCCTGAAGGGACGTGTGAATAGGTTTAGACCACGAAATGAATGTGAAATTCCCACAGCTAGCATCTACCAGAGCACTAGTTAAACACAAGTAATGCCTACGGTGTAATGGACCGAAGATGAACTGTGCTGTTAACTGTGTCGCAAAGAAATGGCTTTTTTTTTCTTCCTTCTACCGAAAAACTCTTTGAATCTAAATCACATCAGAACACCACGAAGTAAATAAAAACAATCCTCAGATTATTTCAGGATTCGGTTATTTACGGAAGACAGCGTCTAGATCTTTAATCTATCAATTTAGTAATGACATGTAGTAAACCAATGATAAGGCCTTGTCGGGGTTTGGTTTTAAACAGAATCCCAATGCAGCACTGTGAGAATGGTCCAATATCCCCAATGACAGATGAACAATGGCCTATGAGCATGCTGGGATGACGGTGCTCTTTTCATTTCAAACTCCATTCGTGTGAAAAGGGAAGTTTTCAACACATTCACATGGCGTTTACAGTCAGCACCATGCCTAAGCAGCTCCACTTCAGTTGAGAAGCGCTTCAATGACAGTCTGAAAACCTCAGATTAAAACTGTAAAATTCGTTCGGCAACAGATCTAAAAAAAAAAAAACACTCTTGTCGACTCGAGCAGCGAGTCTGACTGGTGATAAGAAACAACGTTTATTAATAGCAGGATTTAGCGAGCCGTTGTTAGCTGGGTGCTAACATAGTTAGATGGGAAGGCTTCTTTCATATATGTGCACGGTTCAGCAAGTGACTGATTTCTTTAGTCCTCTTTCTGGACTTTCCTTTGACTGATGCTTCTCATAAACTGTAGGCCCGGTTTGTAGAGTGTTTCCTTAGTGATGGCAGAACAGTCTCTTTCAGAGATTAAATAAATAAATAAATGGGCAAAATGAAAGCAAATAGCAGCACCAAGAATTAAACTGGGCAGTGACAAAAAAAAAGGTCTTCAGCAAATGACAGCAAACGTATATGAGTTTCCAGCAGACCCTTAAAGAACATCATTCCTTCACAAAGGCTCACAAAGCAGTACAGCAGCTGTCACAGCGAACACACAACTGTTTACAAATCCCCAGTTAATGGGATCAGGGCTCATTGACTGGGCCACTCCAATGTGCCTGATTTAATCTATTAGCTGCATGATAGTCAGTGTCTCAGTTCAATCGATAAACCCGGGCCCTCATATTCCTCCACTCTGGATGGCAGCTAGGATGACTGCACAGAGTGTGCGGAACATTTTTGCTAGAAATCGGGGGAACCCCCCAAAAAAACAAATATACAGGATAACCTAATTGAGAGGTTTCCAGTAAAAAGGTACCAAATTTTAGTGCTCATAATTAATTAAAACATTTGAGTTTGAAAACTGGAGAACCATGTTTTTCCCCAGTTACTTTTACAAACCTAAATCTTTTTGTACAATACAGGTTTTAGGGTATTTGTATGGTGCAACCATTGCTAAAGCCTTGTCATGGCTAACCCGTTGGGGCAGTGTAATGCCCAATTTGACCCCAGGTAAAGTCACTGGGTCAAAGAGAAAGTCCATTATTACCAGTGTTTTATCATGATGCACCTTAGGACAAAATAAAAAATTGCTCTGAGAAAAATATTCAAAAAGCGGAGTGGGGATTGTGCGAAATGCCTATTTGGTGAATGGCGAATGGTGTGAAAGGCCATTTTTGTGAGTGATCTGGTGTGGAACTGTCAGGTAACAGGTGCAGCCAATATGCAAGTCTGTTCATAATTACGCCCACGACAGAGCTTGCATAAATGTGTGCCTAAAATTTTTTTTAATGAATAAAAAAAATATATATATATATATACAAAATGCACAAATTCCTAAGTGCTCACCCACACACAGTGGAGTATTACTGTGCAGTGGTACAGTACAACATATCTGTGTATTAATACAACATTGATGTGCGTAGCATGTGTGCAAGTGCACGTGTGTGCGCGCACGTCTGTGTGTGTGCTATGCTTTCCTGTGACGGAGTGTGTCTCTAGCTGGTGTAACTGGGTTTCCAATTAAGTTGAACCACAGGCTGGATCAATGCAAGTCCTCTGTGTGCAGGAATGAGCAGCCCTGGGCCCTCAGAGCATGCCCACGAATAATTTATCACCCACACTGGGCCGAGGCACAGGGAAGCAAGAGGAGGAGGACTGGCATGAAGAAAAGGAGAGCATAAGGACAAAGTGTCCAGCCCACGGGGAAGAACGGCAAAGATGGGTAATCGAGGAGACAGAAAGATAGAGGGGTGAGCAAAACTGAGAGGGATTGGAACCCAGAGGAAAACGCTGTCAGTTTTCCATCATTTATAAGCATCCCTCTCCACATATTTCCATGTTAAAGAAACAAAAAAAGAAACACACAAAAAAAAAACACATTGAAAATAACATATTGTCAGGAGCGAAAAAGCACACATCTCCTCTCTTTGTACATTATACGTTGGAAAAAGCTGTAAGCTATAAAGATGAAGGAACAGACCAATTTATTTTTAAGTATTCTGTCTGACTTTTTTAAGATAATCATACAACCTACAAATACCAGTTCAGTCTAAAAAAAGTCAACCTGACTTTTGAATTTCATTTACACTGATAGTTCAGTGAATATTCCTGTTTAAGTCTAATCATGTTCTCTATTTTTCATCTAATTAGTCAAGAACAGCACTATTTAAAAAGCATCAGTATTCCCCTGTTTAAAAAACAAAATTCATCCTACCGGTAATCTTATTTTTGGTATTTGCTATAACTTCTGTAATACCATACTCCAGAAAATCAAACAAAACTGAGTTTGAAAAATACGCAATCTTTATTTGGACTTATGTGGCTCTAAATAGCCCAGTTTACAACACCAGTTAGGTCATCAAATGTGTGATTATTATGATATAATGTTTCATAGTTTATCCTTAAAAGATATGCAGCAAATCGGGCAATCCTGAATAATTGATTCCCTACTGCAATAGCAATCTCGTGCTGTTAAAACATAACCACGAGACAAGTACTACAGTCATTATTTCACATTAAAACAATATAAATGGAAATAATCTAGAAATTCAATGTGACTACAAATGGGCGACATGTGTGGATCAAAGACATGGACAGCCAGTTGGACTGATAGCGGAATCCCTGGAGCAATGCTATTAAAATCCATTTAAAAAGCTAAAACAACACTGGATGCATTCTGTGTAATTTATTTGTACGAAAAAGTCCCATGCATTCAACCATTACCAGCATCACTTAATAATGAATTATGGACACGTTTGCCACCAGTTGAGATTTAAGCCCTCACATTCCCCCTGGTGCTTACTTATGAAGCCTTACATGCCCAATTTTCTTCATTTTTTTTCCTGTTTAACAGCAACTGGAGTAGGAACACCAACAGTCCAGCTTGTTAGTCAGCAGAATGTTAAATAATCATACAAAACAAGTTGTGGTCAACAGCCAACTTTTCAACATTGACGCCTTTGCTGCAGAGAAACTGTTTAAGACCTGGAACTCCTTATTTACTGAGAGGCACCGCTCCACCTACGTACAGGGACAAACACAAGCACACAAAACTGTGTTCTAACGCATGCAAATTCACTAAGAATTAGTACCCGGTGTTTTATTACCGCACAAAAACATGTGAGGAAGCCTATGGCGTCTCTGGCCAAAAGAGTGTCCTCAATTTGTCTCTATCAATCTCCCGGTAGCGAGGCGTGGACTGGCAAGAAGCTCCACGTCGCTCTGTAATCTTCTCTTAATGTGCTGCACTCTAACCATAAGTGAACCCATTTGGACTAACTGTGAGCAGACTGAGATTCCTCCCATGTTATCTGAACAAGTGTTACTAATGGGTCTATCAATTAGGCAAAGTCCAATAACTGAATGTCTGCAATCTCCTTTAAACACAGTACACCAGCAGTGATTGCTGTGGTTATTGAGTACATGTGCATGCATCGAAGTGAATGAGCCACCATAGGCAGCTTTGATCTCCATGTTTGTACGTGTTAATGTTGTGCTAATAGATGGGTTTTAATAAGCTGTTGCCCTTGCTGTTATTAAAGTGTATATAAATCATTGTAGTTTTACAAAAGCTGTGTAAAATCTGTAAATAAATCTCACAGTCGAGGTTTATTTGTGTCTGCCTTTAAACAACACTGTGTATTTTTGTATGACTACTTTGCGTAATATGTGCAAATTATGTCTTTTTTATTGTAATAATCCCTCTCAATGATCACATTTTCCTCTTAACATAAAAGGATAATATGTTGGCATTCAACAGAACTTTTCTGAAGGAGCCAATTTACAACCCGATTCAAATGGTTTACAGTTTCTAGTCCACTTTTAGTCATGTTCACGGTGATGCAGGGAATCAAAAAGCAACCCGGATGAACAATATATTACACTGTCGATATTCCCTAAGATGTAGTAATCAGTCCCACTGCCTTACAGTATGAGGGCTGGGCTGTTACTGTTCCCCCTGTTATATCAAAACCAAGTGTTAAGTTAAATTGATCCCAGGAGTGAACAAGAGCATGTATGGCTGTTTGTCACATTTGTGGCCATGTAATACAGTGACCTGTCCTGGATGTACTTCCCGGTTACAACTGCTGAATGCGTTTTATGCAAAATAGAAAATAAAATCTTTGTGTTGTTCATCATAGTATGTTCTCAAGGAGCAAGCATCGGCAGCATGTCTTTTTCTTTTTCTTATGCTGTGTTATGAAAAGCCTTGGAATCTCCAGAGGGTGTCCATTCCTTCACATTTTTGTATAATAATAATAGTATTACCATATGTAAGTCATACAAACTACCCCTGGTATGCTTATGTATGAATTATACTGTACGTACAGTGTGTGTGACTGTAAACGTTGTGGAAAAGCATAAGGGACATCCCTGAATGTGTGTGTGAGTGTGGAGTTGTGGTTGAGTAAAACCCAATTAGAGCTGGAGGATTCACTTTTCCATGTACACTAAGCGACCCAATGAGACTACTGGCTTATTGCTCTTTAACTTCCCACAGAGTATATTCCATTCACCATAATCCGCTTTTATTCAACGGATATAGAAGTGGAAAAAAAAAACCCAGCTTATTATGCAATGGTGTGGACAAGATTGGACCGGATAACCCGTTACTATAGCAGGCATTGGGATTATGCTGGCAGTGAATTAATATATGACATGAATTTTTTGTGTCTCTTTGTTTTCATCATTATAGAAAGACAAATTTATGCACATATAATTATTACTAATAAGTAGCATTGACTATTATAAAAGACTACCTAATATGTTGTAATAATAATAATAACAATAGTAATAATAAAATGAAAACTCCGAGCACTCTAAGAAAAAGAAAGTCATCCTGAGATTTAAATGTTTACACACTATCTTTAATTCCCAATAGACCACTTCTCACAAAGATCGTATTATTTAGATTTTGATAGTTCTGCTGGCCCATATCCTTCACAAAGTATGTAAACGGTACAAAGTGCAAAAATGAGGAATGAAAGCGGTCAAAAAGTATTCAAAATTGCATTATTAATTCAAGGAGCTGGTTGGATAAAGTTTGTCTGCTCACAGAACAGTTTGGACAGAGTTAAATGGCAGGCCGGAATGAATTTTTTTTAGAGACGGTCTAAACAAACTGAACTTAAACGAAACAGACAGGAACGTGAACGCCGGCAGATTCAAACCATCAGCTGGAATCACTGTGGAGCCAAGTGTTCAGCTCCTTTCCAGCAAAAGGCGAGATGGACGGATGAAAGGACGAAGAGGAACAGAGATAAAGTGACAGAGAGGCTGACACTGTGATAAAGTGAACAAAACAAACAGTCACAGAAAGAGTGACAAACAGGATGAGTAAGGAATGGATTCACCCTGATGATTTGTTGGACAGGCTTCAAGATGGATGGATGGAGGCAGATGGAAACACAGACAGACAGGCTAACATAGCGCGAGAGAGACACAGAAACAATGACAAAGACAATGACACACTGACACAGCAGGCAGAAAAACACTGAAGGCTATTCTATAAAAACAGAGAAAAAAATAGACTAAGATCAGATGGTAGGCTACGATTTATTTATTTTTTTGGCAAATCCATATTATATTAAGGTTGATTTCGGAAAGTCTGAAAGGCACCAATAAAAATAGAGGGGGAAAAATGGGGTCCAGGTTCTGCTAGTCAAATCCAAACGGAAGATTTCGGTAGACATGGTCTGGCAGTTAAAGCAGACATCAAAAGGTGTTAACTGCAACATGATGCACATTGATGATGTGAAATGCAGAACTACTGCAGTACTGAGCAGAATCAATGCGACCAGCCATCTTCTATGATGAACAAGCAGAACAAGAGTCAGTTTTTCTCTTAGAGAGAAAACAGGTGAATAGAACTCTCTATACAGAACCTAATATATATATATATGTATAAAGTTGATATGTGATCACCACTAGCCGCTTGATAATGTAAGGAGACAATTTTGATCTGATCATTTGCAAGTAATAGTGGGCAATCAAAACATAGGGGGGGAAAAAAATAGGAAAAAAAAGAGGGAATTGTAAAAAAAATATATCCAAATCTGTCTTTCATTTTGTTAATCCTCTAATACTTTACAAGTGCTGTTGAGGCAAAGTTTAGTCCAGATGTTAGCAGTTTGACCGTCTCCGTTGGTATTATGAGAAGTGCGAGTTGGATCGGTGATCTTAATCTACAGTGTCAACCCAACATCATCAGGTCTCAGGATTCCTAGCAGAGTGGCCGTTTGTAAGGGTGTTTGCTCGTTTCTAGATCGCCTTTCCAGGTGGGAGTGGTGACTGGTGGAGTCCTCGTTCCCACTCACAAGTTGCTCATCTACTGTCAGGCGCTCATAAACCTGGATCTCCTTTCATTTTGTCCACAGGTCGTGTGGCGACTTTACCATTCTCTGATGGAAGGTTCCTCTGCACTGCCGCCACCAGGAAGTCATTCGGGATAAGCACGCCATGGGGAGGCTTCTTTAGCCACTTACTGCTGAGTACTTAACCGTCTTGGAAATTCCTATCACCACAGATCTAATAGAACAAAAGTGAAACGTCCCTTTGTCCTCACCCTCAGGATATTTATTGCACATTTCGTGAATAACCTTAATACCAAACGTCAACATCATTACCGAGGGTAATCTCGAACTGTTTGATTTGTAGCACTGAAGGCTATAGTATAATATATTTGAATATAGGATTGATTTTCAGGGGAGTAGTGACACATATTTTTTGGAAAACATTTTACCCAACGCAAACATGCCATACCCACCCCCTAATGTCACAACGTAAAATTGATTAGGCGGCTGTGAGCAGCACACATGCCTTGCCAGTATTGATTAATGGAGATTAACAGAAAAAAAATTAGAAAATAGGGGGTTTTGTCAACAAAACAGAATGAGAAAGTCTGGGAAAATGAATGAGAGAACCTGAAAGACATATAGATACAGAGCACGAGAACCGAGCTCTCACAAAGACGTGAGGAGAATGCAGCTGGTGTGAGCAAGGGAGGTGATATATAGTTTAGTCAGTGGCAGCGGGTCACGACAAAGCCTTTAACAGTAATGTCCTGGGAGTCGCGTCGCCCAGGGGACCCATGCTCCATTTTACAGCCAAGCAACTGAGACTGAGAACGCTGCTGCATGACAGCTGGAGCAGTAAAGCCGGTCTCTAGCACTATCCATAACGTGAAGGGGGCGTAGATGCCGCTGATACCACCACAAAACAACAGGCCTGAGGCCACACAAACAGCTGGTGTGTTAAGACTGATGAAGGAAAAAAGAGGCTTGGGAAATGGTAAGAAGTGACAGACGAGACAAAGGATGGATAGGAGGAAGAAGGAGTGAGTCGATTTGTTTGTAGATCGAAACAGAAACAAAAAGAAAAGAAGGTGATCTGTGTCCAAGGAGGCACTGAGTAAAAACAAAACCCGAAATGTAAATAAAGATAAATAAGGAGGAGAGGTAAAGCAGGATCTCACACGATGTTGCCCCCCCCCCCGCCGCCCTGCTACCAATGAACGGTATAGATAATGGATGGATGGATAAAGCAGGAAAAGCTCTGAGGGGAAAGGTGGAAAACCATTTAGTGTGTACAAATTCTCTGCAACATTGTCTTGAAAAATAGTCTGTTTGTTGGATTCATTCTGATTTTGTAGCATTACAACCTAAAATTAAAGTGGATTTTGAGAGGCTTCGATCATTTGATCGACACAACATGCCTTTCACATGGATGAAGGCAAACTGGTTTGGAGGGTTGGGAAATCATTAAGGTTCAAAAAACATATTAATCCCTCCAATAGTTTTAGAGATACTGGACCAGAGTACTACTATCCCAACTGTGCCGACTGAATGACGTATCAACTCGGCCAACTCCTTTACAGCCTAAACTCTCTGGTTCAGGCTAAACCAGGGAGGTGCTGGGCCCTCAGGAGAAAGACAGACTAGCACTTTGTAACGGTGGAACAGACACACTGATGACCGAGGACAAAAAAAAAGGGATGAAATTTACTCAGGCAGTTTTTTTAAAGGGGATTTAAAGTGAAAGATAATGGAAACATCACGTGTGTGGAATACATGTACTTTTGGGGAAAAGAAAAGTATCCCTTTATAAATCAGGATTATGACTGATATCCACAGACAATTTATATATATATACTCTATATAAGTTTTAAATGGGACTGGTCTGTTCTGGCCAGCAAGCAAAACAACGAGAACTGAAACCTTTCTCCAAGTATGCTTTCCACTTTTCCCAGCAACTAAAATTGACATCATGCTTTCAGGCGGCCACTAAGAGAGAAAGAGAAGAAATGTAACATAAATATACACAGAACATTATTTGAAATATCTACATTTGATATTCCAGGCAACGGCACTAGAGGTGTTTTTTGATGATAATGGAGACTGTTTTTTAATATGCAGGATATCAGATTCCATTTAAACAAAACAGTATGTGACCTTTTTTCTCTCCCTAGCTTGCCATCCATCTATCCCTGCCATTTTCACCATCTGTCTGACGTGCGAGGGGATTGATCCGAGAGGTTCCCATGTGGGCTTGTTGGGGGAAGTCCAGGCTTGTAGTTGTAAAGTTTATGTACTGTATGTTAGCTGAGATGTTCTGCATGTTTTGTCACACCGGGGCTGTTTTCTGTTCCATCATGTCAACAGCTAAAAGGATCCCTTTTTCCTTGTGTTGGATTAGCAAAGATGAGATATTGTGAGCGCTTAGCACGTGGGTGAAAAGAGAATCTGGCATGCACAATAACAAAAAGTTGATACAAGTCAACGCAGTGTAGATGTGCAAGGATATGCAGTAAATAACTGACCCAAAAACGAGGGCGCATACTTTAAAGAGGGCTACATCTTTTTGGGCATGTGCCACAACCCACTTTAATCCCCGATTATGCCTCGTGCAACAGCGTCATGATTGTTCAGCACGAGTTGGCAGAGGGACACTCACTTTACTTCTAGGGCGAGAGCCAGAATCCCTGCTGCGATTGGAGCGGCGCTGGATGTTCCTGGAAAGTGTGTGACACACCCATCACCCATGTTGGACACCGTCACCTGCGGGAACAGAGGTAAATATGGAATGAAATATGCAGAGAAACGATTGTGTGCTGGAGTTTTACTCCATCTAAATGGTCTATTTTTCTCCTCGTTCCTTATTCTTTACTTATCACAACATCAGGGTTATGCATCAGCTACTTTTGAAGTGTTATTTCCCTGTCAGTTGAACAGTGCTTGAATAATAGTGATGAAAAAAAGTTATCTAAAGACCTCTTGACGTGAGGTGGAAAAGGGCAGATATCTGAGCTGACGTGGGTGAAATCTTAGTGATAAAACCGGCCTTTCAGTTTCTGCCGCCTTGGGCCTCGCACAGCTTTTCCTCAAGGTTCTCTTTTTAGTGTTTCATCAGCCATCAACACTTGGGCTTCTTCCTTTCCTTCTCGCAGCCCCTACAGCTGCGCTTTACCTCCAATTAACACTCGTTTCTCCATGTCTTCGTGTGTGTGCCCAGCAATCACCTAGGTCATTTGGCAGGCCTCGATAAATATCACACCAGTGGCTGCTATTTAACAGGCCTCTCGCAGCTCAAAGGGGAGAAAGAGCAGGCAGCGGGCTCACACACACACCTATATATATATATATATATATATATATATGAACAGTCATTAATGAAAAGCACTACTGTTAGGCGTATCAAAAGGCATTCACACACTCACTAAAGGTAGTGGGCCTCCCACGTTGGCTCCTGTCAGACTGACGGCCATCACTCCAGGGCATGGCTCGCCGAAGTAGGCGGGCCCCCCCGTCTGAGTGACAGCCCCGATGGCGATGTTGTAGATGGAGTTGACATAACCGTCTGCCCCGCAGTGGTCATGCTGCATTCCGCCATTACCTGCCGCCCACACGAAGATGCTTCCCTTCCCACGTCGGCCCTGAAAAACAAAGAGGGATGTCAAAATGGCAGAGTTCACTCTGCCTAAAACTCATCAGCAGTTCGCCACGCAATCGCTCGTTTTGTCTGCACATTTAGTAGCTCAAAACAACTGAGACGTGATATCCAGGTATCTTTTTGCACTACAGTGACAACTTAAGTTTAGAGGCGGATGGGAGCGCAAGGAACAGAAATGACCACAAACAAAATGAAAACTACATTTTTGACCATTTCAGAAATGTGTCTCCAGAATAAAGAAAGATTTCAGAAACACAAAAAATGAACAAAGTTGTGTTCCTTTGATCTTATCTATAGACTGCAAAACTTAAAGAGTAGTATCATGCAACTCAAATGTCAGTTCAAGTAAGGCAGCTGAAAAACATTCAAATGACCAGTGTGCGAAACCGCTGCTGTTGAAAATATAAAAGGCAAAGTGTGACTGGCTAAAAATCAATAATCATTAAAACACAAAGAACATTGTTGCCTTGGTTACAGGCAGCCTTCCTTCAATTGCCTTCACAGCAATTCAAAAAGCATGATGAGTTGGGTATTGTTTTGTCCATCGTGGTAAAATAACAAGGGGTCATCCTTTTTAAAGTCCATTACTACTGCTTTTATTCAGCGAAAATGAAAACAAAACGGCACAAAGAAAGGCTTTTAGTTTTTGATTCGGTTCCCAAGTCCACAGACATTCACTTTCTTATACTATATTAGTGTGTCCATGTGATGTACTGACCACCATGAGAGCATTTTATGATATAATAATAAATAAGGAAGCGAATGTAAGTCTGACTGACATCTGAGCTCTCCACATTTTTGTCCTGACCAGTGTCAGCTGAGCTGACAGTGTGACTGTCAGCTTTCTCATCTGACAGACAGCGGTGTGAACTTGGAGATGAAAGCCTTGCCTTCTGAGTTCCTAGCCGGAGGGCTTGCTTTGTCAGGCTGTGCGGACCGTCCATCTCGGCCCCGTTGTCCCGCGGGCCCCAGCTGCAGACGTAGATGTCGATGAAGTGGATGTTATAGGTCAGGGCTGTGGCCTCCATGGCGTCGGTGACAGTGCCATCCAACAAGCGGATACCTGGACAGATTGAAAAGGTCACAGAGATCAGGCTTTGAAAAGCCGCTTTCGAAAATACCAAATCGCTGCCGTGCTGTTTGTGCATAAAGACTCAAAGTAAATGGGATACATATGCCTCAAACAGCAGAAACAATGCACAGAGGTGCAATAAAATAACACTGCCTGGGTATCCACAGCTGGCCTGTAACTGTGTGAGTCTGTTTTTCCTGCTCTCCGTTTGGCTCAGCCAGTTGCTCAGTGTTACGCTGTTGTTGGCAGTTATTTCTGGCCGGTTTTATCAGTCTCTGTCTCCTTGTTGATTCTCTCAGAATGTTTCTGACAGTTTCTTCATCACATCCCTGTTATCTCTCAGTTTGTGAACTCCTTTTAGATTTGTCTTGTGTTTTTACTATATTTACAACCCCCCTGCTTCCACTCCATTGGTGGTTGCTATGGTTGAAATATCAAAGCTAACCTGATTCATTTTTTTACATAATCCATAAAATCCTAAATCATTAAACACTACATAATTATATGATACTGAAGGTTTGTACTCAGAAGCCACAGACTAACTGTGACTTCTGCAACGTGGATTTTGTAATTTAGTGCAGCTTAAAAAAATGGACCCTAATGAGAAACTTTTTTGTGCCATTCTAAATTATTACCTAGCTTAGAATCGCAGCCATCGTAATAACCAAATATATGCATCCACTAACTGGTGGGTCCAAAAAGGGATTAGTTGACATTCTTTAGGCTGCAGTTGATTTGAGTAAGAAGCCCATTAACCACGGCATAGGAGAACAAGCAGATGAGAGCCTGAGAGTGGCAAAACTTGTGCTCCAGAGACTCCTGTAACACCAACAGAGTGTCAACACTGCTGTCTGTTGAATGTTTTTGTCTCATCCTGACAGCACGTCTGGTGTAAAGACTGTGAAAAAGAAGTGTGTGAGAAATGGCTGATGAGAAATTGCTTGAAAGTTTAATAAAAAAAACAAACTGTTATATATATAGAATTATGCAGAAGCACTGTTTCTCTGACCAGCAATCCTCCCTTCTTTTTTAATTTTATCAATTGCAACTGTATATTCACAACACAAACTTTGAACATGCCAAACTCTTTAGCAAATGATTGGCTATCAAGTCCAGCCAATATGGATCAACATCATACCTTCTTAGCATTTCATATCCAAGCCAGCGTCTTTGCAGTTTTGCTGTGCCGTTAGCCAACACTAGCTATATTTTATTGTAGGTTCTAACTGGGCCACTGTGTTCTCAATTTAATTGTGACATTGTCTGGACTTTTGTGCTGGACAATGAGAGATTGCTTTTAAAGCCTCACATCTTGTATCTTGTGAGGATGCGATGTGATGAGCGAGGCTAACACTGACCACAATTGTGGTTGTTTGTGTTCAGAAGGTTTCCAGAAGGTCACACTTTGCCAAGATGACACACAGACTCATACACGTAAAAGGGCTCTATTTTTGTTGATCGGACAGAGGAACGACTTTCTTTTGTGTGATAAAAAAAAAATCATGTATTTAATTCTGACATGGCTTTTTCAGATTAAGGCTTTAGTGTATGTGATATATTGTGTATCAAAATGACAAATGCAGATTTTTAGACTGTGATTTAAATTTGGTGAATATCAAATAGAGTTTCTGTCCTGGTCACGAACAGGTATGAAAAGACTGATGGAACTTAAAAGAATTGTATGGAACTGTGTAAACACCCTACAAAGCGTTGATGTTTCATAGCTCTGTAGAAAGAAAATTTTTTCAAAAGAATTTAGCGCATTTGTTGAGGGGAAATGAAGCAGTAAGAGAGTCAGCTAAGCAAAAGAAGGGATGATTGTAACAACAAAAAGTGCAAGACGAGCCACAAATCAGCATTTAAAAAAGTTATAATCCTTTTTTTTTTTGTTTTCATGTTGACTTCACAGAACCCCAAACCATACAACATGTAACCATTTAGGGATGAAAACTGCAGTATTGGACAGCCATTACTATAACATATAAAAGAGTCAAGGAAATCTAATTTGGCATCTGCAATTTTATCTAATATAAACATTTAACAGTTAGAAAAATATTCACGTGACTTAAAAATTCCCTTAATTTAATGGCATGCATAGTGTACATTATATATAATTCAGATTACATGTACAAGATATGATAAGAATATATACATTTACTTAGAATTTTAAGTAACTTACCAGAAAGGAAAAACAAAAACATGAAAACTTGTCCGACAGCATGCACTGCTCTCATCAGCACCCGGTTGTTGAACATGCATCTTTCATGTAGGTCTGACCCTTCATCTCCTCTGCACCCCTCTCTGTTTATGACCCAACAAGGCAAAATTGACACTAACGACGGAAAGAGATTTCAAGTCTTGCCTCATGGACATTTTTTTCCTGTCTTTCCCTGTTTGTTCGGCAACATTCTCTCGCCGGTCCGTGACAAATGATTGAGAGCGTAGTACAAAAGATCACAGAGCAGAGTACAAGCCAAAGTTCAGTACAGGGATTCATTTCCCATGTTTCATGCTCATGGTGCGACTGAATTAAATAAGGTTTGAAATATTGAGATCTGAGTGCTGCAGGAGATTTTCAAATGTGTTCCAATCCTCAATAACTTGTGGGTTAGACAGTAAAACAGAGTAAATCTTTGATTTCAGCTATAAATTGGTTATCCTGTGTATTCAGCTATTCATTCCCAACAAACACTAAAAATGAGCCTGAAGCCTCTTGGAAGCTCCCTCTAAAAATTAGTTGTTAAATGGGGTCAGCGTAAATAAACAGCAGCCATAGACATAGGGTAATTCACATACAAACAAAAGGTCATATATACAAACCATACGTCTGCCAGTCATGCTTTCTTTTTTCAAGACATGTTTCTGATTCATGCAAGTAAATGGAACTCCATGTTGAGGATTATTGAACAGATATATGATTTCATGCTGATCAGACTGTTTTTAAAACTAGCTTCTGCCATGATTAACCACCACAGAAAAAAAAGCCCCACAATGATAATTTTCAGATTTTTTTGCCAAGATTTAAAATGCTCAAGATCACTACAGGTACAACTAAGTTTTGACTTCTATTAAAACCCAACACAAAATTGACATTTTGATTGAATCTAACAGAATTAAATGAATTAAACAACAAATAGTAACTGTGACAGTTAGCATTGCAGTTTTAGCTTTTCTGATTATTTATGCTTGCACAACATGGACCAATAATTAGAATGTTTTGACTGTTTTACTATTTCACAGTTCCACAAAAACTAAACGAGGCCTTGACGAGGTAACTTTGTCTGTTTTATTTTTACACTTATGTTATAATGGATGCAGAGATTCCCAACGGTTTAGGATTTCTATCCAGGTTTCAGCTGCATTGCAGCGCTAAAGATAGAAAAGTACTTTTTAGAATTTCACGGCAATGAGAATGATATCAATTATAGCAGCGATAATACAACCGGATCAGCCATATTCTTGGCTCATGCAGCACCCCCACCATGAACTGCCTCCCACTGTCTCATAAGGCTGTGCTGTTTTGCTCACCTCCAATCCTGGCATTGAAGGCAATGCCCACACCACAGTAGGAGTTGTTGGCCTCCATGGCAACTTCCCCTGCACAACGGGTTCCATGACTGAAACGGAGGGGAATAAGATGTTAGCCGCGTAATGAGACTAAATTAACACCGAGGAGAGTTCTCTTTTTTTCTTTGAGGGTTGTCTTGACTTGAGCACACACCATAATTATTATAGTAGGACAAATAATTAAGTGAAACACATCCTGACTGGTATACACCTACAGACACTGAGACTCTTGGAACTGCAGTTTAAACCGAATGCAGACGTCTGATGCCGGTTTTATTCTCGCACAAACCACAAAAAATGCTAATGATCTTTTTTTGATTGATTTTAGATTCATATGATGGATTTTAGGACAAACGGAATCTAAAATTTTAACAAGAGTCGATATGACAGATTGATGGCTTCTAAACTGTTGCGGTTAATTAGCCTCCTTTTTTAGGTCCCTGAATTTGTCTGGCTGCTCCGTTTGCATGTTAACAGCTCTCGTTGGCGCCGATGAACCGATTAATCAACACATTTTCTCTAATCTTTTTGCTTTAGTTTTCTCTTTTTTGGTTTTTGATGTCTCTCTAGAAAACAGAAAGGGGTGCAAGGGGCCGGGGGTGGGGGGGGTGTCGGCAAGTACCCGTTCTCCTCGTCTCTGACAGGCATGGGATCATGAGAGACACCGTGAGAAGCACGCAGGTCAAAACTGGCGAGGGCCTCCTGTGAAAGCCAGACAGAAAACAAATGAAGCGCGCTGCAAGACAACCAAACTCTCGACACAACATATCAGCGTGACATGACGGGAAATGAGGGGGAATCCTACGAAAAAGTCTCGGTAGTGGCACTTGAATTATTCTGTCAACATATTTCTTCTGACTGATGGCAATCACTGTCACTGAGGAGGTTCCTGTGTTTGTGTGGCTTATGCGTGTGCCTCATAAAAGTGAGCATGTCTGAATGGCTTGCCAGTGTATATAGGCATAACGGGAGAAGGAGGAGGAGGAGGATGTCTTGGCAGCACACTGTACAAGAGCAATTATGTATCTCTCTCTCTGCAGCCAGGCTTATCCATGCCAGACAATCTGCTCTGACAAAGTACAAGTTGGCCTGTGTGTTTTCAACTGCCTATAGGATTATAAATGACAAGGCAGGAGCAAACTAAGCTGCCACAACACATATGCTTCATGGCTAGCCTGAGTAACACCACCCGAACGGCTTTTTCCCTCCATGAAACTTTTATTTACGTGAGATGTAAGAAAGCTAATGTGTGGATTTCGGGCTAAGAAAAACTCACGCCGTGAATCGAACGGCATCAAAGAATGACAACGACTTTACAGGGAAGGGCCAGAAGGGGACATGTTGCCTGTGATAGTTTATGAGATCCACGTGTCATGGAAAGCAAAGTCAGTTCAGTTGAGCACATTTCAAATGTACTTACAAAGTTTTTCTTCAGGTCCTTGTTTGTGTGATCGACACCTGTAACGAAACAGAGAAAGAGAGAAAGTTGGATTTGCAGAGAGGCATTTAGCTTTCTGCGCTGCTTGATCTGCTGATTGTCTTGACAGGACCTGTGCTGGTAAAATACCATACCAGCACACCAGCGAAATGATGAAACCACTATCTGATCCCTTTTTGACATTGAGACACTGTGTCTTTCTATATTTTTAAGCAAGAAAGATGGCCCTGAGTGAGAGTTTTACCTCGCCATTCATTCCTTTATAAATTGCTTCAACTGAACTAGACTGTGTCGCAGTCTTTTAAAAAGGTCTTGCAAAAGAATTCTTCACTTTGTGAAGGATTGTTTGTTTCTTGTCATTATCAGCCTAATCCCTAAAGTTATATATATATATATATATATATATAGAAACTCAACTCCAGCTGAAATGGTGTTGACATTTAAAGAAAAACTGAGCAATGGATAAAAATGAAATCGTATCTTTTATATACTTTATTTAAAGCTTGATGAGACAAACAGAGAAGTGACCTATTAATCCATTCACGGCCGGTGAACAGTCTCAAAACGTGATCCTAAAAATCTTTTTAAAAAGTCATGCCAAAGTAAAGCAAAAGGGGGAGAAAGGAATCAGGTATATCAAATGACACAAGACGTGGACTGAAAATCTGTGTTATTAGATCTGACAGAGTGATGAATCCACCCCAGAGCACAGACCTCAACATCACTGAGGCAGTGTGGGATCATTTTGACAGAAAACAGAACAAAAGGCAGCCAACATCCAAAGCAGAGCTTTGGAATGTCCTTCAAGAAGTCTGGAGAAGATTCCTGAAGAGTATTTCAAGAAATGGGAAGAAATCTTGTGAAAGAGGGTTCCAGGCTATGTTGTAAAACAACAATCGTCAAAAGTAAATATATAAATAATTGTGTCTACGGTATATACACATATGTATATTATATTAACTAATACTATATCATAATTAAAAAGATAAAAAAGATTTTTGTTCCCCATGGATCAACTTAGCCGGTATGGAGGGATGCTACATGCTGCAAGTTCTGAAGAGACGTTAAAATTCAGGATTAAAACGCACACTTTTATCTGTGAGTTCAACCCCATTTGAGTTTGTTTGGGGCATTAAAGTCATTAGTGTAAAGAATTTTAGAATGTCATGCCTGATAATACCAAAAGAAAGACTACGAGGCTGTGGTATCATTTAGAGAAAATGAATTAATCTAGAGGTCTGCAGGAAGGTTCAAGAGACTTTACAGAGTTAAGGCCGTGTCTGCCATTAGAAGTAGGCCTATTTTTTCGATTTGTGCATTTAGCAATTCCTGGGTGCACTTTTCATATCATTATGTTCGGTGAAACAATGGAAGGCAGTCCCTTTTCAAGTCGTTCGAGCTTGCTGCGTGGTAGACAGGTCATTAAATGTTTGATTTTTGAGCACCAACTAATTGGTGCAATTAATTTGCCAAAGTTTGAAAGTGATTTAAAAAAATAACTTTTGGCAGGGTTTGTGCTCGGCTCGGAGGTATTACACGTGTCTGACAGGTGAGTGAACGAACAAATGCAATCAAAATAATCCAAATCCCCACACGAGCACTTTATTTATAGTGTCGTTCCTCTTGATTCTCATTCTTTCCTCTCGCCCTACACCTTCCTGCATCTTTTCATCTTCGTCTCTTTCCACATCAGTTGCCTTTCTTTGGCTTGCCTCCCTCCACCCCCCCACACCTCAAACCATCACCACCTCCATCTCTGCGGCAGCAGGGCTCCTGTGGTCTCAGCGAGAGACAAACGAATGAGGGCCCCAGGAGGGCCGCGCCTGCTCTGCTGCACATCACTCACTCTCTGTCTCTCAATTACACACACACACACGACCTGTCTTTGTCCCATGCAGACTCAGCCTCCAGGTTGCCATGGTAACCAGGGAAAGGTTTTGCTGTTGTGGCCTGAATGTGTGTTGCTCGGGCAGGATGGAGCACTGGGTACGTGAAGCCTCATTGGAGCCTGCCATGCTGTGCCATGCTGGGCCATGCTGAGCCATGCTGGGCCATACTGTGCCATGCTGAGCCATACTGGGCCATGCTGGGCCATGCTGGGCCAGGTGAGGCTGCTACAGTCTGCACGCGGGCGTCGACGCCTCGCTGTCCCCATCCATCCATTCCTTTGGCACCGCTCGCCTCGGTAAGACAATCCGACTCGCAATTAGGCTCCTGAAGTTTCTTTTCCTTGTAGGATCCTTGATTTATTCCAACTTTGCCACTTTATAGGCAATTTGATTTCAGCCGCGGTTTCATTTCTTATTTAAGCCTCGCTCTACAAGTACATAAATCACACTTGTGTAGTTCGTGTCTACAGTTGGTCTTAATGACACGGCCCATCATTCTTTTCACCCATCAGAAAATCCAAAAAGCCCCTATAAAATCCAGCTATAGTTGTAAAATGTACTTCCTGTGTGAAGGAATATGCATCATAAATAAAACTTCTGATTTAGTTGGATTTACAGTCAAACCAGTTAGGGATATGAATTTCCGGCACTTTTCTAAATTTGAACATACTTCAGTTTTTAGTCAAAGTTTTCAAACGTAATGGTCTACTAAATTTCCCCTAGTGCCCCGATTGTATTCCCAAAATGCGGTAGAAATACCAAGTTGCACCTCAAAGATTTTCAATCAAAACTCACAGTTTTTGTCAATAGGCAAAGAGAATCAATAGCAAAAAAAAAACTTCCATTCATTAATGAGCAATTCAGAGTCCAAGTTGTTTTGTATAACCATTACATCTTCTATTTACTGACCCTGTTGTTCAATGCAGCCAGAGTGGAGACAACAAACAAATTACAGTGTAGGTTGGTATTGTTTTTTTTTTCCGTTTGAATCCTCATTTTCTAACGGAAACAACAGAAAAAGCTCTCTTGCCAAATTTCCCTCATGCCTGAGTCAATTTGGCTTACTGGATTGAACATAAGGCCCAAACAAGGATACAGAGCAAGTTTCTGTACACTCGGATTTAAAGTTTGGTTTGCGGTGCATTTCATGTGGGGGCCACATATTGTCCTTATATAGAATTAAACACTTATCACGTGTCCAATTGTCTTCACATGCTGCTTTTTTTTCTGTCTTAATCTCTCCGATTTCATCACCAGTGAAGCCATAAGATTCTATAATATCTCTATCATTGGCACACATTGGTGTCCCATCTGTGGGATGATGATCATTTTGACAAAAGGCAAGTCAAAGCAATGTTCAAATTTAAACATAGCTGAAACAGAGGAGAGCTGAAGGCATCCTGTAGCGAAGCATGCTTAACAGTATAAAAAAAAAAAAAGTAAAATGACCTCTGACTTAAAAACAGTTTAACTTTTGGCACAGAGCTTCAAACAGTGCTCTCCTAAAGTTTTGTTGAGGCAGCAAATCCTCAATGTTCAGGGTTCACTCACTGTTTTTTTTCTGGCCACTCTCTAATGGGAGAAGAGCTTTTCAGATGGTGAAGTGATTTTAGTTGACTGGGGTGGTGGTTTCCAGTTTCCACTTCTTTTTTTTTGTTGCTCGAATAGCTGTTTGAAGAATTCTGGAAGTTAACAAAAAAAGAAAATAAAAAGCGCTGGCAATTTTTTTTTTTTGCAGATGTGATTATGAGTGTTAATATGCATGCTTTTATCAGTTTGCGCTTGACTCTGTTCAGCGAGCACGAGAGTATTTTGATCAGGATCACAACAAGCGCCAACGAGGGAATGATTTCTCACCAGTTTTGCATCGAAACACTACACCCTCAAGTATTTTCAAGGATGATCCAAGAGGAAATAATGCATTCAGCCAGGTGCACTCACTCAGGTAGCACTACACTGCCATAAGTACAGCCATAAACACACTCAGACACAGTCCAAGGTCTTCTGAGTGTAAGAGTAAGAAAAAAGAAAACATGTTCCGTAGTTAGGTGGAACACTGTAGGTAGTGGAGCCAATGCAAAACCTTCCATGAATACAAATGCTTTGAACTTGGCTGACCCAGTGGAGATTGTGATTGTGCGGGTGTGGGTGCGCATTTTGCTCCCCGCATGTGTGTCCGCGCCGGGCGGCTGCAGCTGCACTCCGTCTCGCTGCTCCTGCAGCATCCACGTGGGTCCTCAGGGTCAAACGCACACACAAATCAGACATGGAGATGTGTCGGAGGCCATTTTGAGCCGACGGTGAGTCGTGCCTGAGCCGCTGCAGAGAAAATGAGCCCACATCACCATCAGACGAGGGGCCCCCGCTACACCTGTTTCCACGCCCCCCCCCCCCCCCACCTCCTCGTGCTGGCTCTGGCTGCTTAGCTCTCCACTGTGGAAGTTACTGTACGGAAAAGCAGCAACGCAAGTCAACAGGCTGCTGTGGAGACTCAAAGGGGAGGATGGAGAGAGGTTAAGGAGGAGGAGAAGGTGGGAGGAGTGCGGATGCAAGAGGTATAACGCTGATCAATATTTCTGTAACAAGACCACGTATATATAGCTGGTGATTTGCATAAGCGAGTGTGAAAAAGAAATTGAGTATATGTGTACGAGGCAGCTGGAAGAGGCAGGGGTGTGTATCACCCACCCACCAAGGTTGACACTTCCCGGCCCTACACCTCTGTCTCATTAATCAGCTCGGTATTTAAGAAAGACTGGAGTGGACACTTGCCTGTAATTAGCTGCCTTTGTCAAGTGTGTCCGTGCACACGCGCACGCACTCACACACACACGCGCGCGCGAGTGTGTAGAGGTTTGAAAAGTGTGCGGCGAAGAGACAAATCTTAGGGAGAGGAGTTTGATGACTGCTACAAGATGGAGAGTCAGATACAAAGATGAGGGAAGAGGCAGCGTGGGTGATGGAAAGGCTGGAACCGACTGGTGCTGGGAGGAAAGGAGGACAAGACACGAGGAGGAAGAGAAGGCAAAGAGTGATGAAGGAGGAAAAAGACTGTCAGGAGGAGTAGCATGGGTGAGAAACAAGATTAAAAAAAGAACCAAGATGAGAGATATGGACAGAGTGAAGAGGGATGGAGGAAAAAAAAGCATTGACTTCTTAAAGTGAAGCATTAGTATTCAAGTAGAACCCTTTTACCCCACCCACGCCTCACCCAGCTGCCCTGTCAGCCCAGCGGTCATCTCTCGTCCTGTGGCAGACTCACAGCGCTTTGAGTTCACACCGAGTGTGCTTGCATCGATGGAGATTTGCTGGTAAGAGAAAAATCTTTGCTTTTTTTTCCCAGAGTGTGTGGGCTTTAGCTCTCAGCTGCTTCACTGCTGTTATTCATTTTTCTCAAATTCGTGAGTTAATTTCATCCGCGGTTTTAAGCATAATCTGTCAATCAGTGGATAAGGCCACAAGAAATTTCTTCTTTTTTTTTTTTAGAAATGAGTGCGAATCCAAACATTACCACACACCCACATGCATAGATAGTGATCCAAAAGTGTAGACATACAGCAAAGACATAGCAAGAAAGTTAAGCAATCAAAAGAGAATGTGTCATGCAGCAAGCAAAGATCTTACATTGCTTAAATTTACTGAAAAATAAATAAATAAATAAATAAATAAAAATAGGGCTGACGCAAAGCAAATTTGCACATCCCTACACCTACTGTCCACTGAATGAATACTTACTAATGTTGTTTCCAGTAGTTCATCCCATTCTGTCATTCAACGTTCACATTCCTTTTAGCCTGTTTTTCATGGTTTTCCAGGATCAGGAAGAATTACGTTTTTTTCAATCCAAACTTCTTCTAACTGCTTAAACGCACTTGTAATGATGGAAATTTAGGCTAAACTGAGAAATGCATGAATAAAATGCTGCTCTGAAAGTGTTCTCTGCAGGCTGAATGTTCTATACCCAAACCCAAAGGGGCCTCTATGAGACCTAGGAATCGCCCGGGGGGGGAGGGGGGGGGTAAGCGATCTCTGACATATCAAGAATTGACTGAAGAGGTGGCCCTGATGAATGTCCACTCAGATACTCTTTTCAATAGCGATGCCACTTCAGCCATACCAGTTTCTGACACCTCTGCAAAGTCAGGTTTTTTTAAAATTCAGCCATTGATGTCAATATTATTTTCTTTTTTATTGCTTCAATTATTACTTGAATGAACATTAGTGGAATAAACACAAACTATAAGCGGTGTGACCTTTCTATGTCCAATGGCACATAAATAAAAAAACTAAGACGTATTAAATTATACAATTTTTCCTGAATCGACTTTTTCATGGTGTATGGATTTTGTATTATTGATATTAAAGGTCTTTGGGGAACTTTAATATCTTTTCAACATAGAACTGTTGAATGTTAATACAGGAGATGTTTTTTTAAAGATTAATTATGCGGTGGAACGTGAGCGAGCAACTCTACGTACGTCCCAATTTTCGTCCTTTTGCAGTTCTAAGCTTAAAGTCCACCAATTTCAACTGAGGCCATATCAAGAGAGACAATAAATGTTTTAGTTCACGTTTTTGGGCCGATGGGACATTTTGAATCAGTAAAACAATGTAACATTTTGTGTTAATGTGCAGAAATAATATGGCTCCATATTTAGTTTTTTTAATTATGAAACATTGTGCGGCAACATGGTTACAGATGTGATCAGTCTTAGGTTTAGATTTGGAAAAACATGCAGGTAACCCCCTGATCTATCAGATCTATGATGCTAAAGCTTCTTGCTGCAGTTTTTACATAAATGACTTCTTTTCTGCCCGTTAAACTGCTCCCCAACTCTTCCTCTGGTCTCCTCCACTGCTTTGCTCTCATTTGACTAATTATATTCGCTGAGAACGCTGTTGACAAATTCATTTTGAAATCCATTAGTCCCGTGGCGTTGTTTAAACAATGTGCACGTTAATGTCCATTGCTTTAATACTCCTGATTTAAATTCTAATAGTCGTCTGATAAATCAGGTTATCTGCGACACCTTCTACACACCGTGAAGAGCGGAAATTAGAGAATTATTAACTATCCGTGGTGTTCTGTCGTGTCCGGGTGTGTTAGGGAAAGGAGAGAGGAGATGACAGCGTAGAGGAGAAAGAGGGGAAGAAAAAAAAACGAAGGACAATAATATTGAGAGAGCAGAGACACTGGAGAAAGCGATGAGTTAAGGAACACCAGAGGGGAAAACAGAGGAAATAATAAGGAACAAGAAGAACAGCAGGACTAAGGCTGAGGCTAAGGCACACATTAAATAAGGGGAGGGGGATAAAAGCAGTGTATATTAGTGCATACTTCTGAACCAAACGGAAGAAATCATACACAACCATTAGGTAAACTGGACGTAAAAGAGTCGGCTGAATTTGCCTGATCAATTATGTTGTGTCTTTCTTGCTTTAGCATACAGTTTAAGCTGAGGTTTAAGTAACAGAAAAAAATAATTCTCTTTTTAATTAAATATAGTGTATTCATGACGAATTAGCTATTTAAATGTATTTCCTTTCTTTCTTTCTTTTGCATCTTTTCACGCAAATTTAAAAGATATGGGCGTATTCCTGCAACAAAAAAAAAGTTGTACAACCAGTGTGCAAAATGGTGGTACGTGTATGAAAGACATGTCGTAGCACAAAATATAGGGAAACAGCTGATAGAGTTGTTTTCATTCTGGAGGTGAGGGGGCTGGGAAAAGTGTAGTGTAACACAATTAGGGTTCCAGTGTGCTTTGGTATCCCACCATAAGCTGAGGCTTGAAAACAATATTGTGTAAATGGTAGCAAGCAGTTACACCATCGGCCCTAACTCCTGTTCACATCCCATGGGTGCACCAGGGGTTGGCAGCTGGCATTCAGTCGCCTGTTAACATGATTTAGACACAATTTAATCTTTTTTGTGGAGTTTATTCTTGAAAATGTACATATTGTACAGCCTGTGTACCTCGATTCACAAAGAAATGCTTCTCCGTAGGAAGCTTTATTGTCAAAAGCCTTTTCGTTGAACCTTTTACGTCTTTTAAAAGATTTAATTAGCATGATCAATGTTGAATGTTTGCAGGTATTGTCAGCAGGCTCTGGAGTTTTAGGTGATCCTGAAGTGTTTTTCACTACAATGTTTTTAATTTTCTAAATGTTTTTTTAAAAGATCACACTAAAATTGGTGAAAGTTTGGTTCCTTTACTCTGCGAAGAGCTTATTCAATGATAGAAAATATAGGATATTTATTAGCCCATACATGCGCGCCTAACATATCACTGCCTCTCCACTCTCACATTTATGCGAAATTGTGATCCGAAATTTCTCAACGATTTTCAAGTCTCTTGCCGCGACCTTCAGCCAAATCCTGCCCTTTTTTCTCCACATCTACTAACGACCCAAACCGCCTCCTCCTCTCCCCCCCGAGTCCCTGCTGAGCACAGACAGAGAGCCTGTCGGTGTCACTGTCCCTGCCTGTGGTGCTGTGCTGGAGTGTGTGGATTAGACACATCGGCCTGATTAGCCGCATGTTTACTCGCCACCATCACCACTATCGCGACCACGGGGCTTCAAGGGCAGCACCAGTGGATCAGCTCCCCACATACACCGACCCACACAGGAAAATTACTAATAGACACACTGTGCTGAGCACTTCTGATGAGAGGGTCTGATGCGTGTGCCATCATACCCCTGTTGAGTCGCCCATCATGGCACAGTCCTCTTAATTAAGCGGAGTGTGTGTGTGTGAGTGTGTGTTTGTGTGTACGGGAGTGTTTCTGGGGGCGGAGCAGCTGGCAGGAGGCACTGGGGCCAGAGAACATCTGCAAAAGGGCTGCCACGCAACACACCTGTATACACACACACACACACACCAGCGGACCTCAAACGCACACGTTAACAGGCACTTATACACACCTTCACTGGCAGCTGAGTACACACAACCTCCCACTTGGGAGCTCACACCCACGAGGAAAGAAACGGCGAGCGCGCGCGCGCACAGACCGATGCCACCGCCGCCGTACCAGCGAGGCTGTCACCATGGCAACTCGGGACCAGTCGTGTCACCGTGGCTCAGCCAGGGAGAGAGTGAGAGATGGGCAGGCGGTAAAAAGAGCAAAAGACAATGACGGCGCGAGGGACATTAAATACCCTTCACCAAAAGGGGGAAGGATAAAGTGGAGCAGAGGCAGAGAGGGGCCACGGCCATCCAGCAGCTCTGAATGCGAGGCGGTCAGCTGCTTAGAGGACTTCAGACGCACCAGTGGGCCCTCAGAAGTCAGTGTGCTTTTGTACTGAGTCAGAGGGAGCTGAGGGGCTGTCTGACACACACACACACACTCACATGAACATGATGTCACCATGATGGGGGATATTGTCCTTGCTATGGGGCAAAGGCCTCAGCCCAGGGTGCCAGATTAAAGGATCATTTGAGTCTTAGTGGGTTTCCTTTATCTCAGTATTACCTGTTTCAGAACTCATGTAGAATGGTGCTTTTGCTTTTGACCTCCACCACATCTTTTAAAACCAAACCAGACCTTTGCCATTACAAAACTGCATCAAATTCACCTGTTTTCATGCAAGTTCAGCTTCAGGATTATTTTTCTAAGAGATCTCACGGAAATATAGACATTTCTGTAAAAATAGTCTCGAAATAAAGTTCACATATAAATAAAACAAGATCGAACAGCAACGCATTTAGTGAATAACGTATTTTTTTTTAAACAGGGACATTTTCAAAAGGCTAAACTACCAATGTCATACTTCATGAAGCTTGCTGCGTTTACACATTGTGTCTTTTTTTCCCACCAACTCTGTCCTTTAGAAAACAAATAACCAATAGGATGTGCACAGAGAACTGACCCTGCCCATTTAAAACTTAACTGGATGTGCGACGATTGCTCTTAAAAGCAAATATATGTCGAGTATCTTTTACTGCATTTGTGTATAGAAACTTGGTTTTCCGTTTGAAACCTCTGGAGACCACTGCGCAGCAGAGAAGTTTCAGCTTGAGTGTCACTTGCTAAAGTAAGCTTCAGTTGTTCCAGGAATCCTGACTTGGTTCCTCAACCAAACCAGTACATTAAAAGAGGAAAGACGTACACTATGATTAATTTAGGGACTCTTACACAGATGACCGTAATAAGAACTCTATCTTTGTGTGTTCATGCTTGTTTTTTTATGTGTCTGTGTGTGTGTGAGCAACAGGATAATGAAACAATGTTCCCATTCCAGTCCAACTCACCATTAATGATGGACTGAGTTCAACTCTAGCTGTGGGATCAAAAAATCCGTCTGCTAAATAATGTAGCGCACAGGGCCAACGACAGTCCCACATGGGCCAGAGAAAGAGCTGATGAAGGCCTAACGTATAGCAGATCCTGTAGAATAAGTATGTCAGCAGCCGCTTTTTAACACTTCGCAGCATGTGAGAGAATCGCTGCCAGATCTATACAGTATTTATGCCTTTCTGTGTGCGAGCTTGCACTTGGGGTTTGGATGTGCTCGGTGGATACACTTGCGCGTTGTGTTTACGATTGTGCTGGCAATGTGTGTCATTCATCAATAATGTACAGTGCGTGGTTCTCCTCTCTTCAAAGCTAGTGACGCTCCAGTGTTCCACATAATTAACTTACTATCAAGCACTCGCAAACACACACACACACACTTGGTCACAGATAAAAACAGCAGACAAATGAACACACATCAAACAAAAAATTTCCAGTAAAAAAGCTAACGTGCAGACCAACACAAACCCTATAGGTCATGGGTCGGATGCCAGCATTTTTGAGATTTGTGTTATTGAAAGGGGGCTGACTGCAAAAGGGCTTGGAAAATAGCAAAAGCTGAGTGAGGACGTTAAAAAAAGACAGGGGAAAGTCAGGCCAACAGCGATGACAAGCGCTAAATGTAGAGCTCAGGGCCCCGAGTCCCAGACAGAAATGGTCAAAATCATCCCAGGAACAGCACAGATCTTTGAACAGCAGATCCCAGAACAGCACAGATGCAGCACGGCTTTGTTTCTGGTACAGGAATTGATTTTAAAAGAAAGACTGCCCCGAAAGTAATCTATAGAGATTTTTTTCTTTCTTTCCTTATTCAATTAAGTCGATAAAAACATCAAACCCAACTATTAGTCCATCTCCCTAAGATGAATGTGCAATAGAGCTTTTAGAGTAGACCAAAAACTGTGCTGGATGCATTACTGTGCAGTACATGGCATTTTTCTTTATTCTAGTTAACGTGCAGTGTACCTTAGCTCAGTCCCGCAGACAACATCCGGCTACAGTGGATAATATAGCCCAAAGTTCCCTGCTGCTCCACTCACTCCTGTATGTTAAAGACCGATTAGTTTTAAGATAATCATAGAAAATATCCATGACGCATCACAGGAGATTAAAGAAAGACAAAAAGTCAAACACATCTCTTTGTGTATGAAATAACCCGCCATGGCTTCTTTAAAATACTACCTCACAAAAATGTTTGGGGACAACTGGAATGTGTCGTTTCCTGTCAAAAACCTGCCTTGTCGCCTTTGTTGCAGGTGAAAAAAAAAGAATTCCTTGAAAAATAACAATTTGGCAAATTACCACACTTATTATTTTCCATGAACAAAATGTATTAAATGTGTGACTTGCCAAATAAAACCTATTTCTCCCTACATAGTGAAAAAAGAATAAACATTCCAGATTTATTTTGAATGGATCACTTGAGGACAACAGTAATTGGCTGATGAGTTTTTCTGAAGCTCATATGCAGGTGTTACCTTTAAGAAAAAGAAATACCTTCTATAGAGGTCTAAACCTCTTCCCTCTTTAAATTTATGCCATCGGGTCAAGTGTTATGCAAAAGACTGACCCATTTGCAGATTGTTTACAGTTTACAGAACACACAGTGACAAGGTGTGATGGCATCACGGGTGTGACTCCGATCTTCTGCTCTGGCTGTTGTTGCTTAAAACTCTACATAACAGAGTAAGCTCAGTTCATTTCTGATCAAAAATACAAAAACTGGAAAAAGGGGACAGAGAGAGGTAATCATAAAGACTTTTTTTGTGGGAAAGGGCTGATAAAGAAATAACCTTGCAGTAAACCAGATGATGGCCATTAAAACAGTCAGATTTTTTAGGGGTGTGAGGATATATGTTCTGACAACTGTGTGCTTTGAAGTTGTGCCTCAGCAAAGAGATGTGTAAAATAACACAGACAGACATGAGGAAACACATCAGCACACACACACACACACACACACAC
>JABUIW010000019.1:15565910-15584023 GCA_013363375.1 Menidia beryllina
CCAACAGGGAATAAGCGGTATTGATAATGGATGGATGGATGGATGTTCATTTTCAAAGACTGTGGGGAACTAGTGAGAATTTAAAGAGGAGAGATTAGGTTGGCATAACATAAGACATAAGATTAGATGCCAGGAGCAGGCATTATACAGTAAACATAATGAGCATGCAGATATTAAAGATACAAAAAAAATACCTGCAGTTTGGCTTCACTCATAGGGTATTTGACATGGTAAAGAAGATCATTGTAATTTTGCATAACATATGGATGCATAAAGTTATTGAAGGTAAATTAAGTTCAAACTGTATGGAATTAGTACTTTATAAGCAAAGCATCAACTACTGTAAGATAAAGATACAAAGCTTACAAAAAAAACAAAAACAAACTAAACTGTTTTAGCTCTACAACAAGCTGTAATCGCTTATCACAGCACCTTCCCTTCCACTAAATTATCCCATAAACGCTAAAATGCTCTGTGAAACTCCGGACATAAACAAGCCATAAAGCTGGCTGCGCCTTCTGACTTGATAATGACATAATGAGCCATAGAGGTTTGGAAAAATTCCATATTGTAAGTAATCCATCGCATACAGATTCATCCCACACTGTGGCCGACGTTCAACAGTGTGGAGAAAAAAAAAATCACAGAGGTATCCGTGGAGAATCACGTAGGACTAAAAGTATATACCGTTCAGGTTTTTGGTGTGAAAGATAATCAAGCATGAAGAAAAAAAACAAATCGGGATCATTCATGCTGCAACTGAGATAAGATAATGTGACAATATTGCATTCAACTCCTGTCCTCTCAAACCTAGATTCATATCTGTTTGTGTGTGTGTGTGTGTGTGTGCGCAAATCCTGTCTTTTGACATGACTTTTGTGAAAGCACTCAATCGCTGTCTCCTTTCCTGAGTATTGTCTATATGCTATCATTACTGTCATCTCCCCACACTGCTTCCCCCCACTCCCCATCCCCCCCACAGCTACCTCCATGTCTCCTCTCAACTTGCACTCAGATTTGTGGCTCTTAATATTGTATCTGTCTACCAGAAGGACAGGAGCACGGGAAATGACATGTTTCCGCCTGGGGTGAAAACGCACACACACACACGTACGTGCGCGAGCGCACGCCGGCAGCGCACACGCACGCGCCGGAGACTGCGTCCCGCTCACAATGTAATTATGGGGAAAGCGAGCAGTCAGTTACACACCTGAGTGCAGTTCAGATCAGAGCTGGGTGTTACTCTGACACTGATGGGGAAAGCTGGGAGGTAAGTCTGTTAAAGCACAATGACGGGCAACTGCAACTACAGCTGGGGCTGCGCAAACAGACCGACTGCTCTCAGCAGGGTGACAGAAAAGAAGACGATGGTGGAAAAATGCATGCAGAAGTTCAAATCTTTTAAATAAAAGCATTGATATCTGTAAGCCACAAGAAAAGTATAATAATGAGTTAATGATCGAGTACTAGTTTGAGAACTCTTTTGAATACAGCATATTACTTTGGGCAAAATATGGGGCCACATGAAGTCACCTCAATCCTGAAAATGCACCAGGTGGTGTCTGCTCTAAGATTATCACCAATAACCAACTGGTGTGAATAGGGAAAAATCCAGAAATCGATGAATTCAGCTGCTAAAATTCTAAATTCAAGATTTTACAACAATCACTCAAAAGCTACCACAATAGTAGCTGCATCAATAGTTTGAATCCGATGGCTGAATATTATTGTGCAACACAGGTGATCTGAGTTTACATGTGCAAATGAATCCTGCTTTGTCAAACAAAGCATAATTGTTTTGGGAATATACTTTACATTATCTACAAAAAGAATAAAATCATCTATTCGGGCGAACATTTGGGAGCAGGTGCATTAGCTTTTTAGCTGAGGCTGATAACTTGCAAGAGATGAGGGCTTCCAGTCAACTCATTATTGTTAGCTGGTTTGTCTAACAGAAGTGTTAAATGTTGCTTTATTAATTCACTTCATTTTGTTAATGTTGACTTTTTGTAGGCAACAATTTACATAATAATTTGTTGTGACGGATCAAGTTTGTTAATTGATTTTCCTTACAGAACGGACATGCAATATATCTATTCTAGAGACGGTTATCTAACTGACTCCAATATTAGACTTGAGTACACTCCAGAAATATTTTCAGCACTATAGTGGGTGTATGTGAATATGTGTGTATGCTGTATTTACTACACAGCATATATATATATATATTTCCAGTTTAAATAAAATTCAAAATGCAAAATTGTGTTTAAAAGAAAAAAGTTTGCATCATTTAAAAGGAACTATTGCATCTTTGTAAGGTACTGAATTGAATATATGTTGAAAAGGATTTGCAGATCATTGTAATCTTTTTATTTATATTCTTCCACAACATCCCAAATTCACTGGGATTAGGGTTTGACGATTGCATCACTTAGATCTACCGATATTGATTTAGAGCTTCAGGATACGTACCCCATCTTGAAAGAAAACTGAGCTATATTCATCACAAGCTGTATAACAGGTAAAACAGTTATGTTCTCAATTCCAGCAACACCACCTCTGTGTGATGCCTTGGAAGAACACTGATACCACTGGACAGTAAAACACTAAATAAGAGTTGAGTTCCTCAATTTGTATGCTCGACTTTTTGCTGATACCGTTTATTTCCCAGAATCATTTTGTTTTAGAAAACACACAAACACAGACCAGGGAACAGAACATAGGGTTCTGCTGAAGATATCGAATCACTATAGTCGAGGCTCCATGAGATAGACCCCAGCTTGTTCGTGTATGATGGCACCATCTAGGATCCGACCAAATTGCCATTCATGAAGCGGCGTGCGGTGTGGGGATAGCATCGTGTTCTGTATGTTCAGCAGTTTCTCTTGAAGAAATAGGCATGTAGCTCATTAATTCCACAGCCTGCCATGTTCACACTGAACCTTATCAACCTTTACATGACACGGCACGACTGTACAGCAGTTCCAGAATGAAGGGGTGCGAAGTCGGTACAATAATCGGGTTCAATTTGCGATGTCCACTGTTCACTTCTCCTTCATTCTGCTCCGTCTACGTAAGTCATAGGGTTTTCACTTAATATGCCAATAGGTCTGAATGATCACTTTCCTTATTGACTTCCAGTCCTTGGCGTTAGGCTAAATATTTTGGTATGTTAATTTTCTACCACAGGGAAAAGAGGGGCAGTATCTTCAATGTCTCAAGAAATTATTACAACAAGCTCTTGGCTTAACTACAGGGTATCCCTGCACTGATAGAGAGTTTAATAAATGCACAATGGTGTCCACATACTGCAGGAAAATTCTGCGATCCTAATCTTAAAAGTATACATTTGTTGTGCAGACACACAGAATATCTGTGATCATCAGCGCAATCCTCGGCAACAGATACGCTTCTTTGCTTGGCCGCCTGACACCGGAAAAAGGCATTGCATGGTCAGGATATCATCAACTGTCATGGCATCCTTTCTGATGACAAATAAGAGCGCAATTGATGGCAGCTTCGTCAATATTGCCAACCGTGGGACCGTCCTAACGCTGTAAAAGATTGTTAAATATGGGCATATCCTATTTTTTCCCTCTGTAATATAAGTGGTGCTAGATAAAAACCATAGGGACCAAATCAAAATAATGAGTCAATGGATTGTCCCTCTGAAAGTCCTTAGATGCTTTACAAAATTATACACCGTACTTATAAATATTCAATTTTCACCAAGCTCCATTCGTTTAATTAGACACATATACTCTCAGCAGCTTAGAGAAAATCTGAGGAAAATACTCACCCTATGAGGCTACAGGAAGGAAACATATCCTCCTAACTATCTTTGTATATAATGTCAATGGGCTTATTTGATCAAGTTTCACAGTGCTTTATTTTGTGATGGCAAGATACATTTGTTTTTCATCCGCATGACTGCACACATGCTTTGCTTTTTCTGTAAGATATTCATATTGGGACTGTTCCTTCTACAACATACCTTCATATAATATATCTTCTTCCATCAGCATTTTGTATTGTGGCCATGTCTACATGGAAATTAAATTCGGAATTTCATCTGGCAACACACGCTCTGTCAGCTACTCAGCAGTGATTTCTGATTTTTATCGGATCATCATGATATTATAATGAGTTATTAGCCACTTGTCTGTCACAGACACCATTACATTGCTGAAAACTGAACACCACAGATGGAATATTAATAAGAAACATCAAGAGAGGCTGTTGCCTCTCTTGATGTTCCTTGATGGTATGTGCTATACATAACCGCACTTCCCCCTTTGCTTCAATCCTTGCCGGGTTCTTCTTTTTCTCATCTCGAGCGCACGAACACAAGTGTAGCCGACTGATCTCTACTTTCACACAGCAGGAAATCCGAACACTCCACAATAACTCGCTCGGTTTTTTAAAATATGTGAAGAAGCTGCTCTCCTTTCGGCGCGGCGGCGGCGATATTTCACCGTGCGAGCGGCACCTTTAAATGACTGCAGATATACTGTCTGTGAGCATACACAGTCAGCCTCAATATTGTGCCGACACATCAGAGAAAGAAAGGAAGAGACAGTGGCAGACATAATGACCCAGTGAGGCAGTGAGAGAGGCAGCAGCGAGCGGAGGGGCTTTAGCACGCGGCACAAGGTAGAGCACCCGGCATGAATATCAAAAAGCTCCCTCCCTTTGACCTTGAGATTAATATTTAAAAGCTGGCTACAGTCTACACACACTCACACATCCTGCTAACATGCGGCCTGCAGCCCGTGTAGTACTCAAGTCTTCCTCATTAACTGACTGTTCAGTTGCCATTTTGGTATCTGTTAACAGGATACTGTACTGAGAAGAATGAATACATGTGTTTAGAACAAAAGATCTTTCATAAACGGAGGCATAATCCTGACTGCCACAGTGATATCGTTTTAGCTATCTATGTCACTCTAGACATGTTCTGTGCATTTGTTCATTTTTCATATTGGTGTGATGCAAAAAAATACTTAAAACACTGCCCGGTGGTGTAGAAAAAAATACTGTGAAATGATGGGGGAAAAAATATCTGATTTAACTACATGTTAAAAAATAATAGTATATTTCAGTCTGTCATAAAAGAAGAAGAATAGACCATAAGTACATATCAAATCAGATATGAGGCTTATTTTTCTCAGTAAGTTTAGCCATGTTTGTATTTTCACCATTTGACTTTGACCTCGTGTCCGTGGACGTTTTGTCCATTTTGTCCATCCAGCCTATCCCAGCTGGCAACAGGCGAGAGGCGGGTACACCCTGGACAAGTCACCAGCCCGTAGTAGCTTCACACAGAGACAAACAACCACACACACTCACTCTTGGGAGTTGAGTAACCCGGAGAGAACCAACGCACACACAGGAAGAACATGCAAACTCCACAAAGAAATGTTCCGGTCTCCCAGGGACTTGAACCAGGAACCATCTCGCTGTGATCCGACAGTGCTAACCACCACACCATAGTCCTTCTGAATCTTATTAGTAGGGAAATTAAAACGTTATGTCTGTTTGTGAAACCATCAAAACTGTCACATGTCTGCCACTACTAATTTCCTTTATAACATTTGGATATCGTAAAATTGCAATGTGTTTTTTTTTTTATTGAATTAATCAAAATGTTGCCTTGACACCCCTGTCACACACACATATATATACATATCCCTATATACAAGCAAAAAGCAGAAAACATTAATAGAAAATAAAAGCCTTTGCTAGGTCAAAGCAAATTAAAGTTGCTTCTGGAAATGACATAAAATACAATTTGATGATATAGAATCAAAGTCAAAGACAAACTTCTGGTGGCATTGTAGCAACATGGCAGAAACAAAACATCCTCCCTGCACTGAGGACATGCGTGTGGTATTTCGACTGTCCTGGAAATTATGGGGAGAAATGATGAAGAGTCGCTGACAGCATGAATACGACATCACAGCTAATCTTAACAAACAATGTAGAGACAAGACAAAGGGCACACCATAAATTACAGCCAAGGGCCGAGATAACGTGGCTGAAATCATTTTCTACCTCGCCTCCACAAATGACTGGGTGAGCTTAGAGATAAATAAAGCAATTGGTATCTTCTGAACTACTGCCACTAAACAAAGTTAGCCACTGACATTGGGAATTCTATAAAGGAATCCATTGGGGCCGCGAACTGTAGTGTGTTTGCTTCTCTCAGAAGCCCATTTTGTGGCTGTAATAACTATCCTTTAAGTAGACCTGATGCAAAATATTGTTATTTATATAAATCTAGCCCGCACCATCCAGTGGCTTATATCACCAATGGTATGGTGCATTATCACTTTGGCAACCAACAAAGTGAATTCCGTGCGTCATAATTTTGGTAAACAAAAATCACATTTCACATCATAGTTTGTGTTTTTTCCTCCAAAACATTTCATCACAACAGCATCTAAGAGGGTATGAAATCTGTAATGGGGGCACATCGCCATTATTTATATTAAACCGTGTTGCATGCCTTAGGAAAATGTTCATTCAGATACTCAGGTGGACATAAAAAAAGAACAACACCTTTATGTTGGTTTAACAGAATATTAACCAGAAAATGGATAGCTGTCTCTTTCTCTAGATTGGATCTCAACTTCACATGTAAGGACCCTTTCCTCTGCCATTACCAGGCAGCGGAGGGATTCATTTTTTCGCAAAACACACACACACACACAATAAACTCTGAATTTACATGCTATCCACAACTACTTATGTGCTTTCCCTGTTTGCAGTTATTTCTTCCACACAGTTTGCTCCAACTCACTTCTGTCCACTGCTGTGAGGGATGCAAACAAACACACAAACCAGCAAACAACGTGATGAGCGGACATGACATCTGAGGCTTAGCTTTTGTTTCATCTTTTCTCTCTTGTCTCTCCCTCTATGTTTAGCACAGTGTGTAAGGCCCGAGTGTAACGCACTCCTTTATAGAGAGGCGATGGGGAGGCAACCTCACTGCCAGAGCAAGTTTATTTTGCCAAGTGTGTGATCAAAGCCTGTGTTCGTGCGTGTGTGCGTGCATACCTATGTGTATATGCTATGAGGGAAAATGCGATTGCCAGGCCTGTACAGTGTATAGCCAGCATTCTAAAAAGCAGAGGGGGGGCTGTATTTACTGTGGGAATGATTTTCTGTCTTTTTATGAAATGTAAAAATATTTACCCTAGCATAGCCGTTCAGTACTGACAATTTCAAACCTATAGCTATAATGTCACTGAGAAAAAAAAAAATCCAACCTAACTCCCCTGCATAAATAACATGTTTAGTACAAGCAAAAGATAAAAATACATCCATCAATGGGGACAGTCATGGGCAGGTTTTAGGTGCATAATTAAATTTAAATTGTTTTCTGTTACAAATGAGGTCCTAACAGTGAAACTGTACGTTTGTTGTTGCCACCTTTTTAAAATGGGCATGGTTCACATTAAGGAGTTTCTTCCATGACTCGGGTCATGTGACTACCTGGACAATTAGCGGCCATCAGTCTGCCGTCTCCCTGTCTCGGCCGACTGGAGACCCCCGGGAAATTACACGCTAAAACTATAACTGTTAGGAGGTGCCGGCCACTAATGGAAGTGAGTGGAAAATCCCAAATTCTGACCTCTTTGCCCATTGTGGCAAAGCTGGAACTAAGAACTGATGTGATTGTTACTTTCTATTATGGCGGGTAGAAGTTCTTACTTGCTATGTTAATTAATTCTAACAGATCAATTATCAGCACTTTTTTACATCTTAAAACAAACAGGCTCGGAGGGGAATTTTAAATTTAATTGTATCATATGAAAAATATAATGGTCAATAATAAGGTGGCTAAATTAGACCAATATGAATGTATGTAAATAACACATAAACAAAACCATACGGCACGAACATACTGTGTGATGGTGATGTGTTCATTCGTAGTGATGTCGAAAAACACACTAAAAAAGAGAGAAAAATGAAAACGTGTTTTTTGTTCTGTTTTGAGTCATATAAGGGAGGCAGTATTAGGCAGCAGGGGGAGTACTGACATGTAACTACAACCCTCTCTCTGTGATTCCATCCTTCCCTCAATTGCCCTGCTCTCTTCATTCCTGATCTTTTCTCTCTGTTGATGCTCTAGTTTTTTTTTTCCCTCAAAACCTCCCACTATCTCGCTTCCACCATTCCTGGCCTTGTTATATCTTTCCATCTCCTATTTACTTCCTGTACCTCTTATTTCACTCCCTCCATCTTCCCACAGCACCTTCATCATCCCTCCTTCTTATTTCTATCTTTTTCTCATCTAGATCTCCCTGCCTCTTCTTCCGTGCATGCCTATCTTTCAGTATCTGCTCTCACAGACTCGAAGGGTTCAGCTCTCATAAGAGATGGGTGAACTCGAAATGGTGAAGTGTTTATGTCCGACAGCTTGGTGGCTGCATTAAGCACCATCCGGCTGCCACAGAAAGTAGGCGAGGGCAGCAATGCAAAAGAGTGGGAAAAAAGGGAAAAGCAAACAACAAAAACAAGTCATATTCATCACAGTAATTGTGTGGGTGCTTTGGGTACGCGGGCGGCTGGATGCTGATGAGGGATGGTGCTGTTCACAGGCCTCCCTGACGTCCATGAATCACAGCCAGAGTCGCTTGCCGGCCCTCAACCGCCATAAAACAAAAGATGGAGATGAAAAATGCAGCAATTAAGTGATTTGATTTCTGCTCTACCCTCCTGTCCTCCTTTCTATCCAACCACCTTTCAGGCTTGCAAAAGCACACTCACTCTCACATACACATACATACACACACAAACATACTAATAAAAACATAAAAGCAAATCAAGGTTTAAAAAAAAAAAGGAAAAAGCAACAGAAGAAAGACTGTCAATGATGTTAACGAAATCTAAGTCACACACATGCATAAATGGTTTAAATATATGCTAAATGTCCCTTTGTGTTTAATTTCCAGTACAACCTTTCAATGACAATTTACTTCTTTTGCTCTCATTATTTATTTGTTAGCTTAAGAAAGAGAGACAAAAACAAACACTTCCACAAATCCTTGAGGACCACAATTGCTCAAACTTTCATGTGTGTGTGAATGACAGTGTATGTGAAATAGTGCTTTTATGACATCTTTAAAAGGACAACACTCTGTGAGCAACGCTGGCAGTAAAAGCCTCATTTACCCAAATAGCTATTGTGTTTTTAGCTCCCAAATTAGAAAGTAATTCAGTTTAGAATACAAGTATCAGCCAACTGAAGAGCTGAGAGGAAGGTCTGGAACCAGTCAGTGACAGTGCTAATACTACTAATGCCATTTTTAGGCCCACATAAATGAAGGGAGGATCTTAAAAGAAAACAAATGTGCTCAACTGGCCAAAACCTACAGAAAGTTGACACTGGTGAGTGTCTTTTTTTCAACTGAACTTCAAAACTTTTTTTAAAAAGCTGTCAAAAACAAGTTATGCATTCAACATCATCTAAATAAAAAAAATATATATACATATAGATTGATACAGACAATGTATCAGCGACTGGTAATAATACAATGATACGGTGCCCTTCCCAAAATGCTGTGAAATTGATTTAAGATTCGATATGGAGTTTAGCAGAGGGTCTGTTTTTGTATACCTCGCTATGACCCTTCAGACGTGCAGCCCGGAAAGCTATATGTAAAGATATTTAAACTTCACCCATCTCTTCTTTGTGCATCTCAGGAGCATACATGCCAAAACAACTTTCCTCCTACACACTGAACCCTAGACGCTGTTTAAACACAACGCCATGAGAAATGTGGATGTTTTAACACTGTTTAGCGATGGGTGGGGTGGGCGAGAGGGGGCTTGCTTAATGGGACTTGGCTAAGCATGTGTAATTAAGAGCAGGGGTAAGTGGTGAGTTGCAGAGTGCATGATGGTGTGTGTGTGTGTGTGCGTGTGTTTGCGAGGGATATAGTAGCAGCATCAGGCCATGATGGAGTGCTTCGCGGAGCCAAACACCCATTCGGCAAGCTGTGTGCTCATTAATCCTGCCAAACTCCACTTGTAACATGCACGCACAGGAAATCATGAAGCTAGGTAAACAGGGAACTGCTGCGATCCATCACTGTACGCCAGGAACACACTGATATAGGTGCACACAGACCCACAAACACACACACACTCGCTCTCTAAGCTGAGCCCATGCAAAACAATTAGATTGTAACCCATACAAACATTCACTGAAAAACACACACGGCTCTGGAAAATACACAGCGATAAACAGATGCAAACTAAATCATGCATTCAAATTTTTATCTGTAATCTTTTAGTTAGGATAGTACACTGTTTCCGGTATTAGAATGTTTGCCGTGCTTTACAATGGAATATGAGACATGAAGCCTGGAATAGTTTAGCACTGTAAAGTTACAGAGAAATGACATCTGAAGCTGCTAAAGGCATGCACTTGCTATTAGTGGGAAGATATACTGCTATAAAGCCTGGAAGGAAATCAATAGAGCCTGACCCCAGTTTGGCCTATGGTTGGATGGAGAAGTTATGGGACCACATTGGCCTTGGCATGAGCTTATTTCATCTAGATTTTTTTTTCTTTCTCTCTTCATTTCATCTCAACCTCTTTTTCTTTCTCCTTTCTTTTTTTTTCCTCATCTCTAGTTGCTGCCCTTGTTTTTGTTTTCATTTTCTAAATGCTTATGAATAAGCACACCAAAACAAAGAAATGCATGACAAATGCGGCAGTTATTCATCGCAGTGGTTAGATGCCGTGCTGGAGCACATCTGTTATATCTATACGCCTGCCTGGCTGGAGCATTTACTGAAGCCATCAGCGAAACAACATTCCATATATCTTTGACGGAGAGGGGAACAATACTATTTACACCAATTTAGCCCTGGGGGAAGGGGATGGGGGCGGGTGGGGATTCCAGTTAATAGGCACCTCCTTTTTCCCCACCCTTGTTTTTATTTTAACATTTTCAAATGGCCACCCTTCATGAGGACAGATGAGTTAAGCTCCCTAGCTGCTACTCACATGCTAATAATCTCCATTACAAGGCATGTAAAAAATAAATAAAAAATCGACAGCAGCAAAAATCACTGCATGGCTTCACAAGAGAGTCTGGCCTGCTTTGCTGTATGCCTTCATCACAGACAATCCAGCTATGAGGGACTAAATAAGATACAAAATTATTATTACATGCAAATATACATGAAAGCAATGCAACCCGTGTGAACTCAGAGAAAGAAAATAAAACCAACTCTCTTTCTTTTCATGAAAAAAGCTAAAGTTAGGGCTTTCTCCCTTTTAGCCGTACATGTGTCCATTTTAAAATCCTGGGTTCTCTCAGCGGAAAATCGCATAATATCACCCGTTGGGGTCTTGTTACACCGAGACAGCATGAGAATGGCAAACCTAACAAGGTTAAGGTCACCAGGGGTCAATCAATAGTTAGTGGTGGAGCCGGTTCAGGACTGGGTTAGATGCAAAAGGAGAGTGAGGTCAGAGGAGCAGTTAACTGTTCAGTCAAACGTGACCGAATTGGGCTGAATCTCTAAGACGTTAAAAAGGAAAACAGTAACTCAGCAAAAGAAAACCTGTTTCTGAAAACATTTTAGAATACTTGCATGTCACCACTCTCTTAAACATTGTCTTCAACCCCAAATACTTAGATTCAGAAGCGAAGAGGCGAACGGCTTGAATCAGCAACTGCGTAAAAATGACCAACAATGCGCCACTTAACTAGTTTATGGAATGTGAGACCTTGGTGTGCTTACGTTGTTATTAGCATTAGGTCAGCTATTACACACAACGCGACACCTGCTGCGAGCGCCCCACTCCCAATCACAGTGCACGAATCAGATTGGCTCATTGTGATGCAGCCCCTATCTGCAACTACTGCATTCAAATTCAGATTAATATTTACTAACTTCAGACAGTAAAATAATACATTACACAAACTGGAGAGTCCTTACCTTTTACTCATTAAATCAGTTAATAATCTTGCACCTGTCTGGCTGACTATTATGTGGCCAGAGGACTTTGAATAAACACCACTGGACTTCTTGGTACTTGAAGATGTTTCACCTTCTTCAGATGAGAGGTGAAACGTGTCTGAGATTCAAAGAAGAAGGGCAGTCGCCCTTATTGGAGCTCTGAGAATCACCACTATCTGCCTGACTGAAACTATGCCGATGTGAAACTACACCAATTACGATGTGGCCGGGTCTCTGAACATGGGGCTCTCTGTTGAAAAGAAAAAAAAAAGCTCTGTCTGTAATGTTGTGTCTCTTACTCTGAGCTGCAGTTTCAAAACATCTTATTTTTGCTATCATTGGATATTAACTAGAACTTTTGTTTAATCTTTTAGTGTCAGTATGTGATCCTCTTCTTTCACCTCGAGGTGCACAAATCAATGCTAAAATTTCAACGCATATTTTATTGTACTTCTTTTCGGGTTATTGGTTTTCGCAGGGTGGAAACAAATCGCTATACTGGACGGGTCAGTTACTCGATGTTAAGGTATGGCTGAAAGTCACTCACTCCCTCACAGCCGTCTCACGCATGAAAGTTTGTTTGTATTTCGTTCGGTGCTGGTGGTACTCTGAGAGTTTTCGCTTTCTAGAAAAAAGGCTAAATGTGACCAAAAAGTCATTATTTTTGCAACACTTTTAGTACTAGAGCTGCATGCTAAAAAAATAATAATTGCACCTTTTTTTACATGTTTTTCATCTTAAAACTTTCATGGCTCTTCATAGAAAACTATGATTATGTCCGTGTAAAAATAAGTGAAACAAACTAATGGAATACGGCTCCCTCTAGTCCTCCATCCTCTTCCTGTTTTGCCCTGTTACAAATACCAAAATGACCCACCGAGGGCTTTGAGGCGATTCATGAGCGCCCGACTGTCGGAAATGGAGACCTGCTTCGCTCTTGCAAAGTCTTTAGATCACAAGTAGACTTACAATGAAGCCGATATGAATGAGGAACTGTCAGTCACAGGAAACGTATCCATCGGGTTAAGCACAAATGATCATCCCCTAGAATCAAATTCGCCAAGTGCAAGCAGGTATCCAGTAACCCGCATGAATCCCCTACTGTAGAGAAATGTGCACACATACAAACAATCAAAGAGAGAAACGCACACAGTGCCATGCAAAATGCGCATATGCATACACACATTGTTTCCGTGGGGGTACTCAGACTGTAGAAGTCATCAGAGACCTGTACAGCATTACCCTCTGTGTGACTCGAGCCTTTCCAGAAATAGCTTCTGTAATGTATTCTAACCGCACGCGTCTCTTTTTGCACAATAGTGCCCTTAATAACACACTCCATTTCTGTTGGCATAAATAAGGGCTCCATTTCCATCTTATTTCATGCAAATCAGAGTGCCCGCGCCCCAAACAGGTAGTGGGAGTAGTGCGCGAGTGCAGGGTGGAAGTGTGTAGCTGCCGAGTGTAGTGGCGTGATTGGGGACGAGCGAATTCAAATGAGCGTTGGAGAGACCCCGCAACGTGCCAATGACTCCCACGCCAGTCTGCCAACGTCGTGACAGACAACGTCACTTAGTCACTTATGGGCCCTGTCGTCTGCACATGGTGCCATTACAGGGGCCAACGCAAAAACCAATATTTATCCAGGGAAATAGTTCTCTGGAGAGAGATTACTGATGCAGACACAAGAGTTGCACTCCAGCGTTAGGCGCCCGTCTAGGCTGCCGAAATGGCCTCTTATTAGCCGATTCCGCCAGGCTCTTTTGTTGGATCAAGCAAAAAAAACTGAGCGAGGATCCTGACTGAGTGGTCAGGGCTCACAAAGAAAATAATTTTTCCTGTGAACCCACACCAGGTCACTAAGACTTAGGATATATCAGTATTAAACTGTGATATAATAAATAAATAGAAATATTGATTTACCCCAGTCGGGACAGGGGGCCTTTCAGTGTTGAGTCTTCATGCTCTCCCAGTGTATGTGCGGTTTTCCCATTGTCCAAAAATCATCATGTCAGGATAATTAGTGACTCTAAAATTTAATATATGTGTGTTTGGTTTTCTCTGTGTGGCCCCTGCCCAATGTCAGCTAGGATACATTTTAACCCACCGTGTGGATGGATTTACTACATTTAAGATCAACATAAAAGCATTACTATTGTCGCATCAAGCTTCTAGCCACTTTCAAACTCAGCCTGAATTCCTTCCTCTCATAAATAAAGTGCATTTAGATGGTGGAACGGCTTGAGGAATTACCTGTGAAAACAACAAAATGGTGCCATGGTTAGCAACGCTTACGAGTCCGCTTGCTTTGAAGCATGTGCTCCAGATTCCTCCCACAATCCTAAGAGATGTACGCAAGCTGGACAGGAAACTAGACGTTTTAACACGCAGTGTGCTTTACCAGTTGCTCAGAGTGATAGGTGATGGATGAATATTTGGGAGGCTGCAAACAACATATCCCTGCAAAGGAGAGTAGGTAGAAGTTCTATCTAATGCTCCACAAAATTGTAATCAAATGAGCAGGTGGCTGAAGATAAACAAATATCCCTATTGTATAATTTTTATCTCTGTGTGACACAACGGGCAAAGAGGAAGAAGAAAGACTCAGTAGTGTTCCCGTCCACGATAGCACACCTGAATACCATCTACATGACAAACTCTCTGCTGGCTTAGATGTGCTTTCTCGATCAAAGTGAATAAAAGCACATAAACACAGTTATTTCAGGTAATAGTAACAGAGGCTGCTTAAAGGTAAAATGAGAAGGTCTAGAGTAACATGTGGAGCATAATTATGGTATAATCCTGTACAATGTAACAGCATACCAGAATGTGGTGGCAACAACAGGTTGAGAAATCACATGGGGAAAAGACGAGACTGCTCCAAGTGTCTGATGTAAATGCACATTATACCATACATACGCTGGGTCTGGAGCTGTAGCGGTATTCATATTCATATTTTTAATAAGAATTCTACTATGCAAGCAGTTTCACTGTTGGCTGCAGTTGATAATTAATGACACTGATTATGTGTGATTTTCCTTTGCAAGCACACCATATTAAAGCATCTCCCCTTGTGAGTTTTTTGGCTATCATCAGCCATCATTATTTGTTGCCTTTTAAAGTAACATCAGCTCATTTAAAATAATATAAATTGACGTACGTGTGTGTGTGTGTGTACATTCAAGTAAATGGAAAACAACCTGAAATTGCTCGTGGCAACAGCAGATTTTTCAGGAAGCTTGAGTTGCAGACTGACTGTCTTTGAGCACAGAATGAAGTACAGGATGAGTGTTTGGGCAACAAACACGATTTGCTGATGGGACGTGTTGTACTTCTTCTACATTTCTCATTTTGTTATCCAGCATGCACCTTTACTCTGCACTTCCCAGCAATAACTTAATAAGTGGAGCAGTGTAGACAGCTTTTTCCTTTGGTTTCATTTGGTTGATAGAGTTTCAATTTCTCTTGCATCTACAGAGGATTTCTGTGGTTTTGAACACAAATGGATTTAAGTAGATAGGGTTAGGGTAGGCATCGCTTACTGTGTGAAAAGAATGCGTTTTGACATACACATCAAGTTTCAAGTTCTTATCAAATGGCTGTACAACAGCAAACATTTAAACGAGAGCTTCTCCCAACCCCTCTCATTTCATACTGTAATTTTGTGGAAACAAAGCTGGTCATGACTTCATGGTATATTTGGGAAACGCAGACCCAGAAGAACAATTGATAAATATCAAAGAGGAAGCGGGAGGCTGGGAAGAAAGATTTTACAGGGGTGGATGTTGGTCAGATAAAACGGCTCTGCGCTCGCTTCAAGGAAAGGTTAATGTCTCTCTCTCGGTTTCTCCACCTCTCCCTCCCTCGCTTTCCCAGCTGAGGTCTGTGTGACTTACAGCAGGTCCAGACTGCATTAGATTAAATCATAAATTACCCACCCCTATATCTGCATCCCCCCTCCTCAGTCTCCCCACCAACCTCCACCTATCTCAATCTTGCTCTCCCTTTCTTCTCCTGTACTCAATTCCCTGTGTATTTCTACCATTCCCCCACTATTATTTCTGCCCAGCTTGGATCATTATTCCCTTTTCGTTGCCCCCCTGATTTCTCCAGCTACCCGTACATTACTAAATGGACCCCCGTTCTGTAGGAGGACAGCTACTATGTGGACAGTGGGGAATGTGGCTGGCTGATTGCTAAATGAAGTACATGAACATACTGACCAATACTTCCAAGGAAATAATTTCATAACATTTCTTTTGATGGCTTTTATAAAGTCAACTCCCAGCAAGGCTGTCTTGGAAACATGTCCCCTGGTGTAGGATGACATCACAGGCATGTAACTGTTATTGCTTTCCATTTTAGCCCAAAATTTGGACCCTTTTGTGACCCAAGGGTCGCCCTGGCTGACGTAAAATGAGAAACCTTTTCCTATCGCAGTCTGACAAAAAAAAAAAAAAAGACTCCTCTTTACATTGCAGCTCTAATTGGATCCGTTCTCTGCCTACATTGCAACAAGATCATCTTGCTATGTTACAGTTACCGCTGCCAGCTAGCTAATGGAAACATATCACACCAGACTATATGCTGAACTATTTCCTGATTCAAACCACTCGCAGTGAAAATTTGTTAGCTCACACTTTTACACTCCATAGCGAATTTCTGTGAAATGTTCTTGTTATTGTGTCAGATGATAATTGCTCTTAATTGCGTTATTGGCCGAAACATTTATTACATGTGTAGGTGAAGGCACACGAGAGCCAACTATGCAAAATCTGATCCTATTGACAAATCTATGCGATGTTATTATTGGTAATGTGAAAATCCCAATTTGATACAGGCAACAACAACAACAAAAAAAGTTCTTTATGAGTCTCTATTTAGCACCATCCCCACAACACAATAACCCTCCTGAATCAATCCAAATTACATAACCCTAATCCCAAACAACTCTTTTTATACTGGATTATACTGTGTAAGATAAAAATCTTATTTCACTATTTTTTAAAAGGATCATTTCTCAACATAAATTCCAAATTTAAATAAAAATCGTTTGGAAAACAAAACAAAAATCACTGGTGACTGGTGTACACTGTCCTGGTACAGATCCTTTAGCAGGTTATAATATCACTCCTTAAAAGAAGTAATTTCAATATAATTTAAACATTGATTTAAATTTATTTAAAAACTTTTCTTCAAATGCTAATAAAAACAGTTGAAATATAATTAACTGTCGGATATAGACAGTTAATTGGCTACAAAGTAATTGTGAGAAAGCTTCTGATGCACAGTTGCCTCATGGCAACTAGATAAGACTCCTGGCCCAGAACAGGATAGACGATTCACATTTTCTTACAAGGAAAAATAAGTTTTCAGCCAATAGGTGTCCATCTTATTTCTTCAGTATTGTTATTTTGGCTCCCCTTATGCACAGATTAATGTTACATCCAATTATGAAGATTGACAACTCTGTAAACCTCTGCACATTTTGTCTTATTGTTTATGGACTCGCAGGCACAGAGATATGTTCCCTGCTTAACAACTAGTAAAAGCGTAGTCATACAACAAAATCTAATAAATAAATTAATTTAAAAGGAGCACTTTCATTCAGCTCCACACATCCTTCTCCACTGCTCCGCTGGAGAAAAAGGAAGAGGAATAAAACAGTGACCTCGCCACTAGCAGCTCTCTTATTCCCCTACTGCTCTCTTCTTCTTCCCTCTTGCTGTGTGAAATCAAATTTCCATGTGGCTCCCGTATCTGTTGCACAGCGAGGTGATTTATCAGGGATGCAAAGAGCATGCAGAAACAATCTTTATTACATCCATTTCCTGCTTGTCAGCCGGGATCATGTTGGCTGTTCATTAAACGCACGGCGCAGGTGAGGAGAATGCATCCCGATGCCTTGATAGATTGTCTGCTCCCCTGTGGTGACAGCAGCTGGATGGATTGAACAGCGGGGGGCGAGGAGGGAGGGAAAAAAGCGCTGACTCCGTCGCTCCTTCTGTCAGAGACACTTTTACATGGCCGGCCAGTGTCATTTCTACCAAACAGTTCCCCCATACACATACACGTGACCACACACACACACACACACACACACACACACACACACACACACACAC
>JABUIW010000019.1:15589003-15613516 GCA_013363375.1 Menidia beryllina
TGTGTGTGTGTGTGTGTGTGTGTGTGTGTGTGTGTGTGTGTGTGTGTAAGTGTGTGTGCACGTGTTTACTAAAAGCTGGTGTGTGTGTTTGTGTGTGTGTGTGTGTGTGTGTGTGTGTGTGTGTGTGTAACGGACGAGCAGTAAACATACACGGCTGGCTAGCGTGAACACATGCATTTGTCTGGGCCTGGCAGGCTACCAACCCAGAGCAGATTACTGACCCTCAATCAATATCTGCGTCCACCAGAGGCTGATTAAACAGAGCAGAGAAAAAGCAGGCGAGAGAGGCGAGGGGTGGGGTGGGGGGCGATGGAGAGAAAGGTCCTGAGCTTTAAAAATGTTTTACATTCTCCTTGATTATTGACTGATTGGTAATTATGTTCCATTGTCTTGTTTACGCAATCAGCCCACAAAGTTAAAGTGATATGGCCTAATCAGTTATGCATCATGCCACACTATATAAATCATACTGTGTTTCATAAACAATCTCATAAATTCAATTGATACAAATCAACAAATAACCCGGGAAAAAAAAAAGGACTGCGATTTTTCTTTCACAGCAACTTTCACACACACACACACATATTTGAACCCCACACCATCTTGCCCCAAGAACTGAGGCATCAGTCAATCTATTGCTGGATGCCTTGGTGGATTTTTGAACCCGCCTCTCCTCCCCCTCGCTCTGTCAGATTACGCCCTCGCGCATCAGTCAAGAGCATCCGCGGTGTCAATTGGTGGAGCCCAGCTTGCTCTTGTATCCTTCTCAAACCCATGGTGGAAAAGTTACCATCAATAGAACAATTCAGAAAGAAAAGACAGGGGCGCTGGAGCGTATTAAGCTCAGCAGGAAAAGGAGTCATTTCACTGAAATATAGAGGAAAAACACAATTAAAGGCATAAAATACATCTGGTAAATTGGGTGACTTTTGCATGCCTAACGTCCTTTTTCTTTTGGCCTGCTTGTTCATCTGGAAGCACATACTATATACTAACCGGATCGCACACATACAGACAGATGTCGCGTGGCCGTGGATATTTATTAGCCTTGTTCATCATCTCATCTCGTATTAAATTATTTATAATGATAAATTATTTTTTGTCAATAAATACACATGCAATTTTCCCCCTTTAATAGGGAACTGGGTGGGGAATTACAGAAAAAAGAAACAGCTCCACTGAGGCTTAAAGGATGGATGGATTATGAATCAATGTTGTCTTAAGGAACTTAGAGAGGAGGAGGACCGAGGGGGTGTATCGAACCTTTTCTGGACCAGCAGTGGATCACAGAATATATCCACCATCTTTATCCTAATTGTTCTGCTCCAGTGCGTCATCGTTTCATGCTGTGGCAATTTCTGATACCTATGCCAATAACTCTGTACCAGCTGACTAAGCTTTGAGTTTGTTTATTCTTTCTTACAATGTTTCGAATTGACAATAACTTTAAATGAGTAGTTTTATTGGAAAAATCCCCATTAGAATCAGACTTTGGAGTAGATTCATCCCCCAAAAAATCTTTTTTCTAAACAAAACAAATAAATAATCCTTTCAAAAGTATTTAAATATAAGAACAATTGCAATATGAGTCCTATTGAAACATATTTGTTGTAATTTAGGTTTCATTGTAGCTACTATTCAGATGATGAACGGCTTTTGATCAACTATTTTTCTGTGGAGGTGTCCTACAGTCAAATAACTTTGATACCAAACTTTGGCCATACAGTGTGAACAAGACAGCTGAGGAGATGAGCATGTCTTGATGTTGCAGCCCAGCTGTGTCAGTGTTATTCCGAGCCTCATCAATCTCCGACATCTGTCTCAGTTCAACATGGACAACCCCCTTCACCTCCTCTCTCCTCTCCCTCTCTCCCCATGGTCTCCTCATCTCTCTATCTTCCGTCTCCCTCTCCAGTCACAGATGAAAGCGTGCCTGACTTATGCCTGTCAGACGAACATCCTTCAACATGAAGACGGGAGCAGAGGAAAGAGGGGAGGCTCCAAGGTAAGACCGATGACGACACAAACGAAGGCGGCGGAATTACACCCACCAGTTCCCACTGCATGGGCCAGAGTGGGTCGTTGAAGGTGAGCGACTGGTCACTCCTTCTCTCCTCATGAGTGTGGTCAGCTGTAGAGTCTGTCCTCTGGGAACCTGCAAACAGACAGATCCATCATGTGAGTGTGTGTGTGTGTGTGTGTGTGTGTGTGTGTAGTTTTTCTTTCTTTGTCTTGAACTCTGACTTCAGGACATCCCTGGTTTCTAACCAATAGCAAAAAGTCTCCCAGATCCCCCCCTTTTCCCCCTGAGGTGGAATAGTGCTAGCAGATTAGCATATCATTAGCATCTCATTAGCATCTCATTACAGCAGCACAGCTTGCCTCACTGTCTGTGGAAGAGCCTTCAGCTCAATTGGGCTGGCACCTTTCTCTCCATATTCTACATGCCACATTCACTGACATCCTCTCTCCATTACACAACATGTGGCGGGGTCTCTCTTTTCAACACCTTTTCCACTCACACGTTACAGACAGAAATGAGTCTACAGTATAAACGTATAATGTGCATTTAGATTAATTAGAGGTACTTTGGTCTTGATCTGTTACAGTTCGGTACAGGACTTTCTACGGCTCAGTACCTCGGTGAAACAAATTATCATGAATGCATCACACTGGTTTAGCAACTTGTTTCAGTTCATTTAAAACATGTCTTATCAACATACACAATTCTATCAGTATGTCCGACACAACTATGAAGGTATAGTGACTAAAGATGTAAAACTGTTCTGCATTCTGTCATTTGCACTGCTCAGATCAAGAAGCCTTGAGGTGACAAATACAGACAAAGGTCCTCAAGGGGCTCTATGAAAGACATACCCAAGCCAAGAATGAAAATAAACACCAACCAGCAGCATGTGGAGAAACGAGTAAGAGCAATGTGATGTAACATTGTAAAAGAAGAGATGTTGTACTCACTAAAGTAGCATTTACCTTTATCCTAAGTCAACTTTACTCTATGATGCTTTCCATGATGTGATCGTATGAAAGACAAATCCAACTGGCTTACAATGGTAATGAATATATGGAAACAAAGAAAATATACCAACAAATCAAAGCAACATTTTAAAAAAAGCCACTGTAGATGCACAAAGATGAAAGCTGTAATTAATATATGTGCGTCAGCCCCATAGCTGAAACCAGATAAGGATCTGCTTATCAGAACAGCTAAAACTGGGGAACAGCTAGGTGAGCCTAAAAAAAGAGAGAGAAAAAAAAGTCTGCTGCAATATCATATTCAGAATGGAGCAAATCCTGAGCCTCCAAATGGAAATATAAGATGCGAACTGTGTTTTTTACTCAGGAGTTTGCTGAACTTGGCCTATCTAAGTAAACTGCAGAGGAATAGTGACAACAAACACTTAAAAAATAAAAATGAATCATTATGTTCTAGCTTAATTTTGTACAGCACGTCAGCAAAGCCAACATCACATCTATGTAATTGGGAACTTTCATGCCTACAGAGAGAGCTAAAGTTGGATGCAGTTAATGCAGACTACAGGATCATCACCAGCACCCACCTTACTAAATGTTAGCAGGGAAAGCTTAAGATGGTGCCTGATGCCATAGCTGAGAGGTGAACAATATCTCACATCTGTAGTGTATGTTAAAGATTTCACATGTGGGCGTTATGCTTTGGTCAAAAGGGAACAGATCTGCCTTTCTGGTCAGTGGGCACATGTGAATCCAGCATCTGAAAGAAAATATCCTCATTTTCAAAACGACTTTGCTGTGATTGTGAAGCCAATTTTATTTGCTTGATTTGAATCATTCATTTTTGGGTGAGCAATAGCACATTTGTTTGCAATTAGAGTAAATCAGAACAAATACTTGCATCTGCTTTTCTGAGACTTCAAAGAAAACAAAGCTAATAGTGTAAAAATTCTAATTATGAAGCATCGCTGACACACTAACTTTTTCTTTTCTACGACTGACAACCTTCCATTTAAAAAGATATCTGCTCAACATTTCCACTTAAGGATAGGTAGTCTAAATGTTCTCCAGAATGCCTGAAAATGCTCATTTTTCCACACCTATAACAGTACAACGGTTAAGGATCATACTTGCTTTTCCTACTCTGCTTTAAAAAATAAATAAATCAATAAATAAATAAAACAGATTGACATAGGAACCTTTTCTAAACTAGTAGATTTATACTAATATGTAGCAGTGCCAAAGCGTCCAAGTGCATTCTCATTTCCCTCCTTTCCTGTACGGCAATAAACACACTGTGGCAGCGTTCATCCACCCTCTCTCTTTGTTGTTTCATCTTTCTGCCTCTCCCAGTTGCTTTTGGATCATCTGTCAGAGCAAAGACTGAGCAACACAGTGAGGATGCTTGCACTCCAAGAGATAGACAGAGAGCACTGCCGTGGGACGAGAGCCAGAACATTCTACTGCAAACACAGCCACCAGTTCTCAGTGCCATGCACACAATAACACGTACCGCATTTAGCTTGTGCATAATTGTAGAAAAAGTACGTGTGTTACGAAAGGACTGCACTTCTACTACTTTCACCAGAGAAGTTAATGGTAAAGGTACTTGAAATGATATCTCCACAGTCTTAAAAAGCTTAAGTGGAACAGGAAATTTGCTCAATACACCAAGCAGAGATGTTTAAATATAAAACTGTGGTTAAAGCGAGCACATTGGACTGTAAAACTACATGACATTTTCTAGCTCTTGGTACAAATTGCTTTCTAATGCAATTCTTAACGGAATTCAGCATCAGCCGCCTCCGAAATAAAACATTAGCGTTCATGCTACTTAGGGGAGTCTAAACTTAATTAGTATCTGACAGTAAATGATAGTATAATAAAGGATACAGATGCTGACATTTTAGAAAAGGCTAACTGCTGTAACATGGCAGTGCGATGTAACATTCAGAGAAAAATACTATATGTCCTAAAATAACACCATCAGGCGACAATACAGTGACATAAAGTGATCGGTGTACCAATGTGTGGTATTGATGGCTCCAAAAATATAAGGACTGTGTTGGTATAGTCACTGTAGATTTCAGAAAAGCATTACACTGGTCATTTATCCTTTTGTGTAACTTCACAGTTAAGTATTCACTATCTATTTCTTCTAGAAATGCATTCTGGCCACTGTACAAATACTCTACTTTTAAAGAGAAAATAAAGACTTAATTCTAAGTGTACAACATTATCAAGTTAACATGTTAACTTTATAGCTACTCCTACTAAATAATGTCTTGTAACTAAAATGGGAAAAGAACAATTGAATCAAGCCCTCTGGCATTAATTCCATCGTGTTTGTTTGATTTTAATGCTGAAAACTATTTTTGCCATCAACACTTGATCTGCAACACTTGATCCGTAGTTGTCTACAACCCGTGAAAATCATGATATATTTACCAGAGGTGGCTTTAAAGCTTTGTTAAAGTGTTAATTTTTTTTCTGACATTTGTATAACATTTTTTTGTACAAGTAAAAGACAAAAAACCTCTTTAGATGCCTGCTGTTAGAAAGAAATGGTTAACTTTTTTTTGTAACCAGAATGAATGACTTCATACAGCTAAATTCAAAGTGAAGCTATAAATGAGTCTTTATTCAAGAGTTGAAAATGCCCCCCCCTTCCTTTATGGTCTAGATTATAAATACACTCACACACACAAAGCATAACTCAAAAAAGATATAAAATGCAATCAATTATACTTCATATAAAAAATAACGATGTGGCACACTCCCACATAGGTGTAAACAAATTAATTAGCACTTTTAAACATAACTTCTGTGAAATAAGCACATCCATCTACTCCATTAAGACTTGCTTTCACTCAATATGGAATTGAAACCGACTCGATTCAACCATCCTTAAGCCGTTTGTGAAGCATTAGCACCTTTTATAGGATATGCCCTTCATGCAAAGAAAAACAACAAAAAAAATACATATAATCTCAGACGGGCGGCACGGTGGTGTGGTGGTTAGCACTGTCGCCTTCCAGCAAGAGGGTTCTGGGTTCGAATCCCGGGGGAACCAGGACCCTTCTGGGTGGAGTTTGCATGTTCTCCCTGTGTCTGCGTGGGTTCTCTCCGGGTTCTCCGGCTTCCTCCCACAGTCCAAAAACCTGCATGTTAGGTTGATTGGAGATTGGGGAAATTGCCCTTAGGAGTGAATGTGAGTGTGAGTGGTTGTTTGTCCTTGTATGTCCTGTGTGTGGCCCTGCGATGGACTGGCGGACTGTCCAGGGTGTACCCCGCCTCTCGCCCATTGACCACTGGGATAGGCTCCAGTTCCCCCTGCGACCCCATGAGGGAATAAGCGGTATTGATAATGGATGGATGGATGGATGGATAATCTCAGACATGTATAAACTCTTAAATTCCTGCTATTTCTGCCTAAAATCTCTTTCCAAAGTCGATTCAAAAGTGGTCTTGTGAACCATTTGGATTAGAGGCCTGTTTGAGACACATGGGTCTTCACCTGTGGAAAGGGCCAGAGGGGTCGGGTGAGACGTGGTTTGGGTATCAGCCTAAAGCGGGGAACCTGGCGGTGCGATCCTCGGCAAAGAGGCTGGTTCTTGGGACCTCTCTGGTGGGGAAGGATGGTGTGCTGGTGTGCGAGGCCGACAGGTTCTGGCCAGAAATAGTCGTGCCTCACCTCGACACACAGTACCACGTGTTGGACAATCTTTACAGTGGCGCCAAGCGGGAATGGACATGCTTGTTGCCCCCCCATCTTGGCGCCTGTACGTTGGGGTTCACTCCCATGAATGAGAGGGCAGCCTCCCTCTCATTCATGGGGGTGATTGTGATTGGGGGCCGGTTGTTGTTTGTGCTTATGCGCCTAACAGCGGTTCAGATTACCCATCCTTTTTGGAGGCCTTGGAGAAGCTGGAGTATACCCTTCCAGGGGACTCCCCCTTGTCCGCCTGGAGGACTTCAATGCTCACGTGGGACAGTGGGACCTGGAGGGGTATGACTGGGAGGAATGGCCCTTCCAGTCTAAACCCAGGAGGGATTTTTTATTGTACTTCTATTCTGGGAGCAAGCACTTTTGCCCTGTCAGTCAGTAACCGACTACTGTAACCCGACAGATTGTACAATGTACAAGGAGCATTTTTGAGTTACACCATCACTCAGCTTTGTGATATGTTCGACATTATGATATGATACTTGATTGGCGCATACAACCAGCAACATAAAGAACTTTTCCTAATTAAATTACTTGTGAAGGTGCATAGAAAAGGGGACCTCAGATTTGTCCTGGAACAACTGTGGGAAACTGGATCGTTAGGATTAAGTGTTGAACCTGTTTTATAACTATGCACACATTCATATGAATTATTAATCACTCTCTCAGTTTGACACATGTATAGAATTACATGTATAGAATTATAAATGATCAAATGCAAACAGAACACATCTTAATGTTGTCTACTAGTAGTGAGAATTTCTCTCGCTACCAACTATTCTCAGTCAACACAATTGTCTTTCAAAGGCCCCAGCCCCTGGTGAGTCCAACCACAGTAGTGTCCGATTTGCTGTGAGGCGATGTGTGCTAGAGAAAATAGATTACACGCAAAACTTACTGTTTGTTGTGTTGTGGTTCAGTGGCGTCAGGATCATCCGCTTGTCTCTGTAATGCTCGTGCTGCCTCTGTACCCAGCGAACCTGGAAATCACAACCAATAAATTAGCTTTGTATTTTAATAAGACCTTGACGAAAACATGATTTACAACCACTTCACTTTTTGGTCCACCAAAAAAAAAAACTCCTCCTTTGCGGCTGCCCTCTGATAATCTTCAGTTTCGCGTTTCGCTTTGTGTGGGTTTTTTGGTCGAGGACTGTGGCTATGACAGGAAAAAAGAAAAAGTAACAGACATAGAGCAAATGAGGTATTTTGTTCCCTTTTGTTTTATTCCACTATGAAAGAAAGAAAACATTCACAGCGCAGTGAGAGTTGGGCATCTTTGTGAAGAGTAAAAGGTTTCCTCTTCATTAGTTCAAAGAGCGCTCGTTTGGTCTCTTCTTTGCAGTGCCATTGTCCTGGGTTAAAAGCAACAAAAACACCTCTGTCCCCCATAGAACACGTACCCACACACAATCACACAATCACATACACAGACACACACTTTCTTTCATAGGCCGCTGCTGCAGCTTTGATCTGATAAGAGGCTGGTCCTTGTGAAGGTGGGCGCAGTAAATCAAACGACAGATCACAGACACACATGTGCGCACACACATACATACATATCACTGTCAAGCCCCTATTGTGCTCTTACACTTAAATCAGAGTGGAAGAGGTTGAAAATAAATACTATCGAGAGGCGGCCACTGTCTTTTATGTCCTAAAAGCCTGCTGGCTTTATTCTCCCTTTATGTTCTTCAATTAGACTCAATTAACAAAAGCTACGAGCTGGCCTTAACTATCCGGAGAAGACAGCTGTTAGAGCTAAGACATCCACATCCATGATATTAAAGACACAGCCCAGAACGGGCTGTGATATATCTAATGACCTCCAAATGGAATGAAGCCAGTTCATCTTAATGAGCACGTAATGATTTTAAATCATCTATGACGGCTTTAAACACAACAGTGTAAAACATCTGGGGGATTTTAATTAGGAAATAGGGCATGATCATTACCTTTAACTCACATCTTAAAAATACTTGTACAAATCCCATTTGTGCTATAAGAAATTTTTTTTAATTAAAAATGTTTAGAGTTTGGAATATCCAATCATATATACACGTACAAAAGAATGCGTCATCTTGATAATTTTTATGCATCAAAATGACAAAAATCTCAATTCTGCCTCTATATAATGTACATGCATAAATAAATATGTTTTGTTTTTTGAAGCTTCAAATGAACAATAAGATATAGATAGAAACAGGGTGTGAAAAACTAAGTACACTCTTACTGCATTTATAGAAGTTAATGCACATAGAAGCTACATGATGTTAATGATATGCACTTCTTCTGATTATCACCTATCTCACATCAAGATTTAGCATCTCTATGAGAGCGGTAGTTGTGACAGTTTGCCTGTTGGGAGCTTTCAAGCACGCGAGGACAAAGCTGTGAATCGAGGAAGATTACTCCCAAGTGGAAAAACGTTCAGGAGAGAGGCCAATCTCCCCTGGAGTGCTCCTGGCAGGTTCGCCCAAAGGTCACAGCATGCGCAGACAAGAGCTACATCTTGGACTTTAAAATACTCAATTTTCATGTTCTCAAATGCTATAATAGTTTCACAGTTTGACTGGACAAAGTGTGAAAAAGTAGGACTTTTTTAGAAGGGTCAGAAGAGGGAAAAAACACAACTTTTCTTTCAATTAAACATGAGGGTTCAGGTTTGGTTTCTTAAAGATTCCTGGAAAAATGTTATATAGATACACGAGACTCGGAGAAATCCAAACCTAGAATATAAACTTAAGCACAGTAGTGACGATTTGAGCTCGTTTTGAAAGTGCATGCCTGAGCACCATGCAGTCAGTGAGTCAACCATGTACTTGTTTGTGTGCCAAAGTGTCCCACTGTCAAATTTGAAGCCAGCTGTTTGATGGCCACAGCTGTTACCAAAACTGAGTCATTGATGAGGTTGTAAGCACAACAAAATGGCTGAATGAAAGAGAGGGGAAAAAGTCATTTAGGGTGTTGCATTGACCCAGTCTATAAGTACAAAGCTCTACCAAAGTCAAATTCTTAGACTGTAAGACATAAGTTTTACTGTGCTGGTGTGTAGGTGTAATGGCAATCCATCCTTAGCAGAGTTCAACATAAATTAAAACCTCAATTAACTCAACAAATGCTGTAAAGAAGAAATGTATATTGGTGGGGGGCCTTTTGAAAGGTTCATCCGCTCTTTACATTGGTGTGGTTACACTAATGAGGGTTTTCCGTCCGCACCTCGCCAGCCCTACCCAGCAGTCCTCACCTCGCCAAAACTAGGTGTTATTAGGGTGCAAATAAGGTACGAATAGAGAGACCCCTGATGTTTTTGATGTGCCACACAAGCACGGGACAATATTGGACGTTAGAGTAATTCCAACCACTCACCCATCAATTTGAAGGTATGAAGGATTTTTGGTGCTGCTGCTCAACTCTCCCGTCAGATTCCAGTTAAGCTGTCACCAAGATTAACCGTTTAATGAAAGCAAAGAAGTATTTCATCGCAAAACGAGGAGAATTTTTTTACACTTCGGACACAAGAGGTCTGTCGGGCCACCAGCCCATTTAGCTTAGCCGGTACCTATTGGAGCATTATGACTGCCAAACCAAATAGGAAAGTATAACACATCAATCTTCCATGGTCATTCACATACACACAGAAAAACAAGCCTATCCATGGGCGTTTTTTTTTTGTTTTTTTTGTCCCAACTGCCTTGTTAAAACCCCTCAGCCCGGCCTCTGGAGAACCAGCCAGGACACAGTGATCAATACACATGATAGGGGGCTAATCGCTCTCTGTCAAAGCCGGCCCTGCCAGCTACTAATGGCACATGCTCAACAGGGAATGCATTTATATGACCGTGTGTGTGTGTGTGTGTGTGTGTGTGTGTGTGTGTGTGTGTGTGTGTGTGTATGAGCATGTATCTGCCTTAATGGCAGATTGAGTTCTCTTTAGGGACTGTTGCTCAAGGTTAGACTCAGGGGAGAAGGTGCAATTGACCACACTGTCGGTGACACTGACCCCTCCACTGTCACCACATTCATCATCCAACTGTCACACAAACACACTTACTCACACACACACACACGCCACAGAATACACACAGGGCCGTGTGAATTTCAGTGAGTAACTGAAATAGAATCCGACCAAAACAATGAAGTGTCCCTTCATCTTTCCCCGACACTTGCTGCAATACAGGCAGGTTGGTGCAACTAAAGAACCGAATCTCAAAGAAGCTGGCATTCCTCCCTTCAACAGTACAAAGATTGCTAAATAGAAAAAGAAAAGGGAAAAAAAAAACTGTGAAGAAAGACAGAGGCAATGGTATGAAATCTCAGGAAAAGTCTTTCTTAACTGTGAGTGCAAGAATAAAAAAGAGCAGTGGAGCACTTACATGAGTGAACAGCGGAGGTAGAACTGACAGAAGCACAATGTGAATGTGTGGAGGAGGAGGAGAAGAAAGACAGACAGATGGAAAGTCAGAGAGCGAGTGCGGCTGTGTATTCTAAAACATCCAGTGAAGGATGTGTGTGTGCACACAAATATGGCTTTATACAGCTGACGTGAATGAAAGAGGAGGGTGGAAAGGAAACAGAGACAGCCTGTGCACGCCCGTGTGTGTGTGTGAGCGCGCACGTAACCCAACAGTGTATCTGTATGAATGAGTGGACGCGGTGGATGGCAGGCAGCTGCAGCTGTGTGATAGCCGGGGAGAGCGGCGCAGATATCAGCGCTGACATTTTGGGCTTCACTACCCACCGACGGCCCCTTGGGAGAGGGATGGCAATGGCACCGGCAATGGCGACGTCCTTCACCGCGGCCTCCCCCCCGCCGCCCCGCCCTCTTCTTGTCAATCTCAAGTCTGTGCCTCCTGACCTGATAGCAGCCCTGCTCTGACCCCGCGTGCCGCCCAGCTCTGAACGCAGCCCCATACCACATATACACGGCCGAATCCTTATCTGATCCTCAGCCCATCCACCAGCTCTTTATTGAATCTCCAGGAGCTGGAGAGAAAGCCTTGACCACTGATAGAAAAACTACAGAGGGGAGGGTTTGTGTGTGTGTGTTAAAATTGAGGAGAAGACTGTGAAACGAAAAAGAGCGTGCACTCCATAGTGGCCGGCAATAAAGCAAAGGAGGGGGAGGGAAAAAAAAAGCAAGATAGGAAATAGATAACTGGCAGATACATTCTGGCTCCTCCTCCAGCCTTATTTTAGGGCACCTCTTGGCCCTCTCTCCCTTGTTTGCCTCACCCTCCCTACTTCTCCCTCCCAACCCACCCCCGGGCGCTCTGGTGTGTTGCTCACTCTATTGTGTCAGCCTTCAGAAGTGCTCAGTTTGAGTGGCAGGCCGTCACAGATCAGTTCCCAGCTAAAGCGGCCCGGCAGGCCAGGGTGACGGGCCAGGAAGGGATCTAAGTGGGGTTTATCAGCGCTTCTTAACGCCTCTCCAGCTCCCTGACACAAAAGAGAGGGGGTATTAAACATCTAAAGCAAACCAAAAGGCGTGAAAGCTCCTTATAGGGCCGCAGGATTGCGGATGTGACTGGAGTCTTAAAAAAAATTGAAAAAAATTGGGGGGGAAAAAAAATATGGGGAAAAAAAAAAAAACACAACAACACACAGACGCCTCAACAGTGAAAAGTGCTGAGGGAAATTCAAATGTTTTTTCTGCCCTGTACAAATGGAAAAGTGAGTGGGAGGAAGAAAGAAAAACCAAGCAAGTGGAAACTAGCTTAACAAGGATTTTTGGCTCAAAACCTATTATGCTAATTATTTTAACAGGCTCATCTATGAAGCCTATTCCATGCATCAGCATAGATGACTTTAGTTCGTTGGGTAAATTCCTATGCTGTCCTTTTCAATCTCATAAATGTCATTGCATATAAGCCCTCAGCTGGCCAATACTGCAAGATAACCTTGTGCCTCTCCGTGTACCAGAAAAATTCTGACAATGCAAACCGTGATCAACAAAAAAATTGGGCAAATATCCTACAATCCCAAATCTAAAAATCCCACATATTCATATCCCTACTTGGACTTTATGAAGCCATTTGTCTTTTAAATTCAAGTGAAATAAAATACTTTTGGGCTTGTTGACAGAAAATATGATGATTGTGTCATCAGCTGGACATCAAGCAACTATTCACATGAGAGAGCCAATACACATTCTATCACTTTACTTATCACAATATCATAAAAACAATCTAGTACTTCTCAAATCCCAAAATATAGTAAGTACAGCTCCATTTAAAAAGACATGGCAGCCTATCTGATAAAAAAACTAACAAATTTAGCAGAAACAGCATATGAAAAACCAACCACATTATTACAAATTCCACTTGAATTAAGATAGCAGCAGCTGCTTCATTATTTAATCACCATCTTAAGGGAGGACCTTTATATTGGATCATGTTAACATAATGCTAACAGAAAACCAACCAGAAAAGGAAAACCAGACACCATGGATTGCAAATTTGACAAATTTATATTTAATAGCATAAATTCAGATGTTACTAGCTTAATAAAATTGTACTTATTTAGCATTTTGTCAAAAAAAAAAATGGTTGCTGTTGAATAAAAACACACTGGAAGGTAAGCACGGCTTAAACTGTGCTCAAATATTTTTCTTAGTCGCAATGTTTTATACAATTTCTACTATTTTACCTTAAAGCTAAACGTGACTCCTTGCATCACCTTCATAAAGTAGAACCTTCACATGGGCTGCTGTCTGACTTCTCCCTGTGCTAAGAGGCTTGTCTCTGTCAAACCTCAGCTTTTGAATCAGTGGCATGCATCTACAGCCAGATCAACGAAACAAACTTTAGTTCAAGTTATTTCATTAGGCGAGGGGGGGGACAAAGAACAAACCACAAAAAGTAACAGACACTGCAGGCTTACTGCATGTGTGTAATAAGTGTGTAGCGCACCAGCAGGGGCCAACGTGTGTGTGCCAGAAGCAGGCAGGGGGTGAGTACCTGAGACATTTTGTAAAAGGTCAAAGCAGAGTTCAGTCAGCAACATGTTTGTGTGCTTGAGACTGAAACTAGAATAAAGTATGATTGTTAGGATGGTTTGGATCAGAGTCAATGGAGGGAGTGTTTAAAAAAAACAAGATATGGGGAGCCTGAGGAGAAAGCTTAAAACTGATCTAAAAACTACAACGAATCACGTTTATTCTTTTTGATCATACGTGAGCTGATTGAGAGCATATGTGGACCTCGGGTCCGTGTCTCTTTTCTCTTAACCTACATGTTTACATCATACTGCTCATCTCATTATGTCATTAGCACAGTGATTAATACAACTGTTGACTGCTGACAAGAGGCTGTAACAAAGTGGGAAAACCTACTCCGAGAAACCTGCCAAAACTGCGATTTTGACATTTAAATGATTTTTATTTAATTATTTATTTGCCATAGTTACATGTCTTCAGTATTAAAGCACAACACTCCGACATATACCTGCAATCAAAAACAAATCACGGCTCTCAGCTCTTGATTGTATTCAAATAAAGCCCTCGGCAGAGCTAATCAAAGAGATGTTTTAGTCCATGTGGGAGAAAAAAAATGCATAGTCAGGAACTGTATGCCCTGTATCAGTTTATTTCAAAAGATGTTTGAACCAAAAGTTGCTTTTTTTTCTCTCTTTTAAGATTTTGAATTAATATGCCCTCCCAAGAGCAAAACTCCAAAATTCAAACAAACTCTTCTTTTTAAAATGTCTTTGACAACAAAATAAGATAAATAAAACACTAGATTAAGCAAATATACAGTGCAGAGGGCTGATTGATTTCCTGATACAGCTCTAAGCCTCAGCTGGGGTAGTAAAAAGGCAAACCGGACCCACCTCCTGTATAGCAGAAATTGCAACTATGGCCAGCAGCTGATTTCAAAGTGGGGCTGAGTTCCCACTGTTAGACACGTGTGAATTACAATGAGGAACTGCAGGCGGGTTAATGAGGATGTCTTTTCTGCTCCTATAGGGCACAACCCATGTAGAAAAGAGGCTTATATTTTATCTCCGTGGTGTTTTACAGTGTTTCTTTGACCAGAAACACGTAACCGCAGAGGTCAGCAACGTGAAGCTAAAATAAAGCATGCTTCAACCCTTTAGTCTACTACACTCCGCAAGAGGCAGTAATTGATAAGTGCTGAAAGCACAGTGTGTGATCCAAAGCGCAAGAATGGCTGACAGGTCTGGCGAGAAAGCTCAGAGGTGGAAGGATGTATAGCTCAGGCTTTGGCAGAAAGCCATTTACTGTAGCTAACACATTGTAATTGGTTTGACAACAAAATAACCTAATATAGGTGGCTTCCATTCACTTATGACTATACTGAGCATTGGGGGGGAGGCCGTTTTTGGTACTGGTGGCATTCTCTTTTTTTTTCTAGTCTTTATTCCTTAGTTAGATTTGATAGAGACTATCAAATGTAGCCGACAGACTTTAACTGAAAGTCACGGCGAGATGCGACAGGAGCAGGCAAAGAAAAAACAACCTGGAAATATTCAAATGTTCAATGTTCTCTAAACATTAAATACGTAATCCATCAAATTTAAAACTCATTACAAAATGTGGGCTATTTAAGAGATGTAAATTCATTTTCAGCTAAAGTTACGAAAGTAGAGAAGTAATTAAAGTTACAGTTTAATGAAATCATAAACCATACAAGGAGTCACCAGAGACTGAATAAATTACTACAATTAATCACATGCACACTGATTTTGGTAATATCTCTAAATCAGAGAGTTTGGAATATTCTCCGACATTTTTCTGTGCTCTTTCCTTTGATTTTTGGGCTTGTGTGTGCGTGCGTTTCTGTCTTGTGGCGTTTGTGTGTGACTGAAGGGGCTGTGTTTTTCGAAGGGCCAGAGGTCTGCTAAAGGCTGGAGAATGGACGGGGCTAAAGCCACGTCTCCACCCGCTCCTCTCATCCCACCTCCTTTCGGCCTGCGCTGTCAAGGGATGTCTCAGAGGGTGACGGTTTCCCCGGAAACCCAGGCTTGGTCAGGAAGGCGGAATTGTGCTCTCGAAGGGGTGATTGGGAATGCTCTGCTAAAGGTTGCAAGGCAAGGGCGGCCCAACTTTTAACCATCACTTACCACATGGCTCTTTTTCTGTTGTTGTTGTTGCACTTTTTTTTTTTGCATAGCTCGTGCTAATCAAACACCAGACCCTGATTAAAACAGCAACGACAGCCAAATGAACTTCCATTTGCATACGCATGCTGGGTAAAATCATGGTGTGAATTGGGCTCGACGCGGCCGTGTTAAATGCATCAAACAGTCATGTCTAAGTAGCTGAACGCTCTGATTTGCCGTAGTTACAAATCTATTTCCCGCTGCGCCAGCCACACAGACAGTGCAAGTCAGGACCCAACCCCAGCCACCCACTCGCCGCATCCCCACTTCCCACTTTTATTTTTGGTTCCATCTCTCTTTTTTTTTTTTTTTTTGGACCAGTTAGAAGCACTTACCCCTGCCGTAGTCCCAAGTCTCCCCTCAAAGGTGGCTCTGTCGGGGCGCCACCTGCTGTCTCTCAGGGTGTACAGAGCTTCCAGGCAGCCGACCTGCCAGCATGGAGGAAGAACATGCTGTCAGGTTCTACCACCCCCGACTATAAAAGACATAAAGAGCTGCAGGACATGTAGCTTTCCATTAACTGACTGCTTTTCTCTCTTTTTTTTGTTTGAAAAGTGATGCCCTTTAAACTTCGGATTATGATACGAATGCCAGAAGACAAAAAAAGAGAAAAAAGAAGGCATTTATATTTATCAATACAATGGCATGACTGAAAGTACAGAGAGAGGGTCAAAACGCATAACGCATTCAGCCTTAATCACCCTATGACCCTTTGCACTGGCCGATTTCATCGGAACCCCTTCGGCCATCTGTCTTGTGTGGGTTTTTCTGAGAGGTGGGCCGAAATCAAATAGCACAGAGTTTATCTAACCTTATCCTAGGCTTTTCATTTCCAAGCCTTATAAACTCAATCGTATTGACCGCCTGGGAGAGTTAGAACTAACTAAGTGAAATCTACTCGGCAGCAATTGTGTGCCAGGCGCATGTTGTCTGTGTGTGTGTGTGTGTGTGTGTGTGTGTGTGTGTGTCTGTGTGTGTGTGTCTTGCTGATTCTATCTTCCTTCACTTTCATTCTCTCTATTCTCTGTCCCTGAGGTGCATCAGGGCTGAGACTGCCGAGTAAATTGTCCCAAATTGAGTTCCTTCTTGCCGGCAGATACAGGCCACATCCCGACCGTTTAGAGTGAGGCAGAAAGAGAGAAAGAGAGAGAGAGAGAGAGAAAGAGAGAGAGAAAGAAAACAATCACAGCACACATCACTCGCTTGAAAAAATGTCTCTCTAATTTCTTTCCTTGGCTTTCTTTCTATCCAAGCTCCCTATCTCGCCCTCTTTTTCTCTCCAGTGCTGATTTCCCTGCTGCCTCACTTTCTTCTCCTAGCACATTACTCTTCTGTCTTTTCTTTATATCACTCCCTCTGTGTCTTCCCTTGTCTTTGTCAGCGGCAAAAGATGTACATCCATCTTTTCTGGCTCAGCTTGGCTTTTTCTCTTCTTTGATGATTCTCTCCTCCCTCGCCTGCTCTCCTTCCTCTTCTTCTACCCTTCCTCACTTTATTCCCGTTACCTTTCTTCTTTTCCCCCCACCGACCATAATTCTCCTCTCTTTCCCCACCCTTTCCTCGCCTTGGTTTCAATCCCTCCTTTGCTCTCTCATCCCTCCCACCGTGGCTGACTGTACCCGGTGACATAGTACCCATCAGCGTAGACGTCCTGGGTGGAGAAGTCTGGCTCTGACAATAATCACACACCAAGTTTATAGCACTGGCAGCCCAGCTGAGCTGAGCTGAGCTGAACTGAGCGCACGACTCCCCTGACGCCGGCACACTCCATTTAACTCGGCAGGGGGGCTGCAGGCTGGCTGGGGTGGGAATGAAGCATGAGACCAAAATGGGGATGCCTGTGTGTGTTTTTCAGGAACGGGGTTCTTTGGGGCTTACGCTGGAGCAGTGACTGCAGACAGATATGGAAATCGGATGAGGAAGGACCGTTGAAGCTGAAACTGGAGCTGGAGGGGACAAATAGCGAGTTGGGGTTTGAAGTCCTAAGCTTGGAAAGAAACTTGTTTTAGAGGAAGACGCTCGTGTCACCATAACTGCATGGTGTGCGCTTTGTTTTCATTCCTGATTCTTCCCAGCAAAATGTTTTTTAGTAGGTTTGTTTCATTGTTTTGTTTTAAAGAAAGCATTTTTGATATTAGCATAGTGAGACAAAGAGGACATAATGTCAGTCAATTTCGTCCAAAAAAAATTTAAATACATTTGAATATGGGTGGGGGGGGGGGGTTCAGTTACATCGATAAGATAGTTTAACAACTAGTTAAATCTATATAATTAACATGTAGCAACAGTTTAAGGCAAAGTACAGTACTTAGAGTAGTTTTAATTAGAGAAAATTGTTGGCTTAGATTGATCTGACCAACACAGAACAATAAGAAGATACTGGGAAGGAAAAGTAGATACTCCTCATGTTGAGAAGACATTTTTTTTCTTTTTGAGAAATAAAAAAAACTGTCTTTAACAATGAACCATGGAGAAAATATTGGAGTCAAACATGCTAATCCTTTCAATTGAGTTTATATGTATGCATCTGATTTGACACTGATAAAGTAAGCAAGAGTGAAAGAATTTACAATTTCATGCAAGTTAAGTAATTACTTCATTTTATGGATACATTTCGGCATGCAGCATTAAATGGTGATATTTGGTAAAAAGAAAAAAAAAAAAAAAAAAGAATCGCACAAGTACTGCTATTTTACGGAAACCATTAACTTACTGTGTACTGCCTAAAACGGGCTCGATGGAACTCTCCAAGGTGCTGATCTACTGACATGTTGTGGGAGGTCTCCTCCTGTGCACTTTTCTCAGTAAACCTCGTTTAAAGGGATAGCTTCAGCTAAGCAGATGTTGGCATTTGTATTTCAAGTTGATTTATGTGTCGATTCATTTGTAACTTTTTTCCAAATGTAAAGTTGATTCGAGTCCGCTGGCCATGTCTATATAGTTGCTGTGATGTGCCTGCTTTGCTTTCATAGCTCATATTATTAGACTGGATTTGTTCTCAAGTTAATAAGCACTAGGGGTAAGAGTGGGGATCAGACAGGTGAGATTTTAAATGCCTGCATCTTGTTTATTTAGGAACTCTTTCTCCATTTGTTAGGTTGATTTCTAGTCTTTTTTTGAAAGCACTGCTTTCATACTTAACAATGATGATACATTTTGTCTGACAGAGAATGAACTCTTTATTCATGGCAGGCAAATAAAAACTTAAGCTTCATCATTGAACACTGGAGTTGAATATTTTTACTCCAATAACTTTGACCTGACTCTGTATTCCTTCTAGGCTTTCCGATATATAGTCAACATGAACAGAACAACAACAACAAAAACAACAAAAAACGACAAAAAAAAGCAGCGCCTGGTAAGAAATCCTGTGGAATATGTTACTGATGTGCCACAAATGCTTTGACTTGACATCACCGACACCAGAGGTTCGCGCAAAACGGCAAATTACAGACATAGCTGAAAATTAGAGCGTAATTTCAGAGCGACCAAAAACAAACACTCGCACACACAAATATTCCTGTGGCCTGCCAGCACAAGTTCACAGCAAAACAATATGAGGCCAATCAGGGGACCGTTGGTATGGCTCTCCCTCTGCTAATGAAGGCACTTTGAAAAGGTAATCTAATTCACCAGCAGCAATTAAGGCTGGGAGCGCCTTGTCACTATCAATTATCCGCTCCTTCACTCATGTTCTCCAGCGTGGACGCCGAGCCTGCCTGACACACAGCACTGTCGGACAAATCAACCCGATCAGCCAGCCAGTCTCTAAGAACACTAATCATGGATGTTCAAACACACACAAACACACTCACACACACAGAGGCGCTGTATGCTTAAATCGTTGCACAATGAACTCGGTGAGCCTGCCATGAATTGGAATATCCTTTTTGGCTGGGATTTGTGGACAGTAGGAGGAGTAATGTTATTAAACATTGATCAGATTTCTAATCCAAACTGTCACCTTACCAATGCATTTGATCCCAGTGCAGTGTTTTCAATACAAGCCGTTACAGATAGTGATGGAATAACCAAATATAAATCATATAAACTGGTGAAATGTGCATTTAAAAATATGTTTTTTTAGCGGTCATTATATACAGGTCATCATATTTAAGATTAAGAAAACACTGTATGCATATTCTGGAAATTAATTCAAAGAGAAAATCAGCTAATTAGCCATTTTTTGCATTTCAGCCGCCACTATATTCATTTTCACAGGTGTTCATTACTATTCGGGGTCACAGCCAGGCAGCACAAAATAATCAGGGAGATACCCTTTAAAGATGTCACCTGTGCAACACTGAGCCAATGAACCCTGGTGAACAGGCTTCACTTTCAAAGCCTGAATTGGACAAAGTGGGTAGAGATTGAATTTTCCACAGTTCTTTTGTTAGTTTGTAGTATTTGCTGCTATTCTATCAATCAAGACAGTAAAATGACAAATAAACTTACAAATAAACCATATTCCGCCATGTGAGGGAAACAGGCTGCACAATTTCTGGAATAACCATATGAAAGTATTCAGACAGTGTGTTTTCTGATTTCCCTCCTAAAACAGGATTGAGTTGGAATTGGTTTGGCACACCCAATTGGAAAACAAATGTCATTAAGACAACAGCAAACATTTCACAGTATAATATAGTATAATATTTTTTTCTGTATTTTAGGTTCAATTAGGGCTAGAGTTGGGTCATAAAGCATATGACGAAGACTTAAAGACCTTGTGTGGCAGAAAAAAACTATGTAAAGAGATAGGGATTCCAAATATGCAGTATTTCAAATTGAAATATTATTGATCTTAAAGTTTTGGTCTTGTTCAGATAAGAACATTTCCCAGCTGTTGTTAACACCAACAAATATTAATCAATTTGTAGGCTTTTGTAAACCTCCACGAACCAAAATCATATTCTTGTATTTTGTATTTCTTTGGCTTGTTGGCTAAAATGCAATAATCCATGCTTATAATGATATGATTTGTTCGACTTTTGGATGTTCTTCCAGCATCAAACTGCATCTTTGGCAGAAGCGGTTTTCTGTTGCTTGGCTGAGTCTCTCCAAGCATTAGTATGAGTATCCGGCTGCTCCGTTCAGACGAATAGAAAGATCGAAAAGTCTAATATCTTAGCTTGATTATGTCGCTCAGTTCAATGTCACACCTAATGAGCATTAATCGACAATAGTCATTTTCTTTCAATTTGAATTATCAAGGATTTTATATTTGTATCTTGGCTTGGGCTGTATGGAGTTTGCACGTTCTCCCTTTGCATGCATGGGTTCTCACCGGGTACTCCAGCTTCCTCCCACAGACCAAACATATGAATGTTGGGTCAATTGAGCATCTTAAATTGCCCGAGTATGTGCATGCTTGGTTTTATGGCTTGTGTATCTCTATGGGCCTGTGATGGACCGGTGATCACTCCGATGGGCACCCCGCCTCACACCAAATGCCAGCTGGGATAGGCTCCAGCCCCCCCGCCACGACCCTAACTGGAATAAGAAAGTAAAGAAAATGGATGGATGAATGAAACCATCTGGTAAACCTCTGCTGATACACTTCTGAAGGAGTTTGATCATCCATCCAAACCATTTTTTTAAAAACAGGCTGAAACTGGAAAGAAACAGATATGACTGGACCATATAATCAAACTACTAATATAAGCAGCTTACTTTAAGCATAACTGAACCTCTCCAGTGATCTGCTAAATATTCTGATCTCTGTCAGATGGATGCAAAAGTAACTTTCTAACCTGTAAGTCTACAGCAGATGCATGAAATTCATAGTGATGCCATTTTTGAAAGTGCAGAGACTGTAGAATTAAAGCTCTTCACCAACAGATTAAAATAATTCTGTTATCCCCATTTATTTGTTTATCTAAAAAAAAGTATTAATTGTATCGGTGAACAATTAAGAAATAAACCTTCCACTAAACTATTCATCAAAATAAAAATTGCCAACATTAATCAACATTAATTAATTAATTAATTACATTAAGTTAATAAAAATCATAAAAAGCTAACGTGCCATTTATTTCTTATCTTTTTTTTTGTAATTTATTTTATTGCACACAAATTAAAACACTTCCTAAAATTCTGTCAATTCTTTCCACAATGTTTGCTAAATATAACAGTTTTTCCAACAATTTTCATGTCTTATTTCCATCCATGTCTTGTTTGCTCAGCCTGTTTGACAAATTCCTACATGGCAGGAAGGTGCATTTCCTCATCAAGCTTCTGACCATCCAAAGTGGCGTCGTTTACTGGCAAGATAGCATATGACCAATTGCAATGAATTATTCGTCTCTGCTTGTTTACTTTTAGGAGCAACCCTACAAATACTTTAGACAGTCGCATAACCCTCGTGAAGGATAAGCCATCCATCCTCCATCCACACAGCTTGTTCCTAATGGGCTCGCGGGGGGGCTGGAGCCTGTACAAGCTAACACTGCATGAGAGGCGGGGTACACCCTGGACGGGTTTGTATTTATGAAAAGAATGGAAAGAAAAATGTTCCAAGCAGAAGACTGGTGAACTGCAAGATACAGGGGTTGGACAATGAAACTGAAACACCTGGTTTTAGACCACAATACTTTATCAGTATGGTGTACGGCCTCCTTTTGCGGCCAATATAGCGTCAATTCGTCTTGGGAATGACATATACAAGTCCTGCACAGTGTTCAGAGGGATTTTAAGCCATTCTTCTTGCAGGATAGTGGCCAGGTCACGACGTGATGCTGGTGGAGGAAAATGTTTCCTGACTCGCTCCTCAGAAACACCCCAAAGTGGCTCAATAATATTTAGATCTGGTGACTGTGCAGGCCATGGGAGATGTTCAACTTCACTTTCATGTTCATCAAACCAATCTTTCACCAGTCTTGCTGTGTGTATTGGTGCATTGTCATCCTGATACACGGCACCTCCTTCAGGATACAGTGTTTGAACCATTGGATGCACATGGTCCTCCAGAATGGTTCGGTAGTCCTTGGCAGTGACGCGCCCATCTAGCACAGCTATGGGGCCAAGGGAATGCCATGATATGGCAGCCCAAACCATCACTGATCCACCCCCATGCTTCACTCTGGGCATGCAACAGTCTGGGTGGTACGCTTATTTGGTGCTTCTCCACACCGTAACTCTCCCGGATGTGGGGAAAACAGTAAAGGCGGACTCATCAGAGAACAATACTTGTTTCACATTGTCCACATCCCAAGATTTGCGCTCATTGCACCATTGAAGCCGACGTTTGGCATCGGCACAAGTGACCGAAGGTTTGGCCATAGCAATATTTTGACCCTGTGGAGCTCCCGACGGACAGTTTTGGTGGAAACAGGAGAGTTGAGGTGCACATTTAATTCTGCTGAGATTTGGGCAGCCGTGGTTTTATATTTTTTGGATACAATCCGGGTTAGCACCCGAACATCCCTTTCAGACAGCGTCCTCTTGCGTCCACCGTTAATCCTGTTGGATGTGGTTCGTCCTTCTTGGTGGTATGCTGACTTTACCCTGGATACCGTGGCTCTTGATACATCACAAAGACTTGCTGTCTTGGTCACAGACGCACCAGCAAGACGTGCACCAACAATTGGTCCTTTTTTGAACTCTGGTATGTTACCCATAATGTTGTGTGCATTGCAATATTTTGAGCAAAACTGTGCTTTTACCCTGCTAATTGGACCTTCACAGTCTGCTCTTATTGGTTCAATGTGCAATTAATGAAGATTGGCCACCAGGCTGGTCCAATTTATCCATGAAACCTCCCACACTAAAATGAGAGGTGTTTCAGTTTCATTGTCCAACCCCTGTACGTCTATAAATCAAACACAACATACTAGAAAACTTTGGATAACATGTTTTTTAAAAAATGAATAAGATATTTATTGAAATTTGATGACAACATTACTAAAATCTTTAAAAAATGTAACTATATGATCCAGTGCTGGCAGTGACAAATTATAGTTGGGTGAGAACCCTAGAGCTACAAAATGATACTTGAACACAGTTTCAAGTCTTAATCCCAACAGCAGCTGAGGAGCACAGGAAGGATGTGCATCATGCACACACACGCTCCAAATGCTTCAATCACTCCAAAAACGTGTGAAATGAGTCATTTGACTTGATGTAGCGTTGGTTCTCATTTCCGCTCAGCTCCACAGACCTTCTTTTTTTGCCTCTTGTACCTCCATTGCTTTGATTTGAGGGCCTGCAGCTCCAGTACTTAGGTGCAGTCACACAGCTCACATCAGCCCTTGCTAGCAGCAGGCAGTGGTGATAAACTCGGGGTGTAACTGCCCAGCTCGGAGGCAGAGCGGAGGTTACTGGAGCAGTTGGCAGAGTCGGAGACAAAAACAAACTGAAACGGGAGCACGAGTGGTGGAGTGTTGGATTACTCCTCTAAATTATTTAAAGGGCTTCGGGCAGGTTTCTCAGCGGTCCATTTCAGGTAGAGTTTGGCAACAAGTGTTTTAAATCGGTTTGGTTGTCTACACATGCAGCATAACTGCTTGCATTTTACATTCATAACTACAGTACTGCACTGTGCTCTGATTGCTCTGCTGTCCTTAGACCCAGCCATAGCAGTCACTACAGTGGGTTGCTATATATATATATATATATAAATAAATAAAGGATAGATAGATAGATAGATAGATAGATAGATAGATAGATAGATAGAT
>JABUIW010000019.1:15618756-15629816 GCA_013363375.1 Menidia beryllina
GTGTGTGTGTGTGTGTGTGTGTGTGTGTGTGTGTGTGTGTGTGTGTGGGCGTGTGTGTTGCTGTGGTGGTTACTTCTGTGTGGATGGCATTTGAGTGTCTTTGATCAGATACGAACTATTCAGAAATGCTGCCGTAATTTGATCAAAGTCAGATATCCCTCAAGTAGGAAATGGAAGTCAGCTCAATTGGCAGCTCTTGAGAAGGGAGAAAGAAAAAAAAGAAAAAAAGCCCCCACTGCAGGGGCCGTAAACGGAGGCAGCATTAGTAGTTTTTAAAGCATGCACTGACCCGCTGTATGTACTCCAGCCCGTGCTGCCTGGCCAGAGCTCTGGCAGCCCCGGCGCCTCCGTCCATTTGAATGGCGTAGAAGACATGGCGGTTGGTCCCACGACGCCCCTCTGTGGCCGCCAGGCCCCTCTGCAGCAGGCAGCCGCACACCAGCACCAACGCGCCGAGCATGGAGGCTTCCACGTCAGAGAAGAGGGCAGGACGTTATTTTTAAATGTGATGTACTGCAATTCTATTTACCACTTCTGAATATCTGAGAGAGACGTGACAGAGCATTTCGCATGACAGAGAAAAGCACTGCATTCATTCTTAGTAAGCATATTCAGCGCTGCTGCATCCAGTAATCATTCATCCTCACTGAATCTGCTGTATCTTTGGGAGGAATTTGATTAAAAGAGAGAAATAGACAAAAAAGACTGCATTTTTCATCGTTGACCAGCTGTTGAAAGGGAAAAATTGTCAAATTACAGATAAAAAGTCACACATCATCTAACATCTGAGGGGCAGTTCTGACCAAAGTCCAGTCATTACTGTCTGAAACTGACTTAGAAAACACAAACAAATATTCTTGAAACATTTCAGCTGCTTTACAAGCCATCAAATGTGATGAACAGTGGCAATTGTTAGGCAAATTTGCCCACAGCCACCTCCTCTGTATTTCTGCCTGAAATCCACTATGGCTACCACCTACAACATGCGAGCCACCCACCTGTAGCTACACAGACTGAAACGTCCAGGAGAAAAATCTTTCACCCCACGCGATGAACGCCAGAACTCTGGCACCAGAGGCCCCTAAGCGAGACAGCACGCTCTCCAGTTCCCAACCCACACATTTAATCTCCTGGTGTTGATGCAAATGCATCAGAGAGCTCGCAGTGTGCGAACTAACTTCCCTCTTTAAGCAAAGCAGGAACTTTATCTCTTTTTTGTTTTAAATGGTTGAACCTTTCCTGTGAACAATGATGGAGCATAAAAAGCGGTCATCTCAAACTAGCACCATTTACTCGTTGAGTAAAAGAGTCAAGGGCCTGTTAGCAGCATTCAATGTCCGCGTACAGGCTTCAGTTATATCAAACTACATACATTTCACTCCCCGGATCTCAGATGCACGAAGAAAAAATAATAATAAAGAAACTTGCTTTCTTTATCTCATGCACTGGTGCCTAAAACTTTTTTTTAAATTAAAAAAATGAAACTATTGAATAAAAAAAGTCCAGTACCGTTTTATGTAAAAAATTAAATAAATTTTTTTTAAAAACATGAAACTTTCTGATATCTTATGTTTCTTTTAGCCCGTTTGCCTCCAAAATGCAGCTGCCAACTGACAGTAAGACTCCAAACCGGGGGATTAAGATATCACACCCCCTAGTAGTAATTCAGGTTGGATTTTTATCTGATTTCTGGTCAAACGCAAACAGCCATCTCTTGCAGAATCCCCCCCACCCCCCAACAACAAATATTACAGCCGACCCCGTTTAAAGTCTGCAGAATCCTTCATCTATTGTCTCCCAAGGCATTGATTTAAATCAATAACCTTACTCGGGGCTCAAACCCTAGTCAGTCCCACTGATGTGCACCCCACCCAGCCAGCACGGGGCCTCTGGCAGAGACAGAGTAGACGGGGAGAGAGCGAGGGAGGAGAGGGAGCTTGTGGAACCGGGATACAGGAAAACCACACCGAAGAGTGTCAGGGCCTTAGGGCCCACTGGGACGGTGATAAAGTACCTGGACATTTTTATAGACAAACTACTTATTTCCGTCCTCATATCGCTTGGGAAGACTGATAACTTTATATTCCTCTCAGGCTGTAGGAATGAAAGGGAAGGCTTCCTTTCAGGAGTTTAATTGATCAAACCGTAGCCACAAGGGTTTTTTTTATTCTTCTTTTTCTGGAGATAAAAGAGACTAGCTCTCTCCTCAATACAATACAGAGATCTTTCAGAAAGCATACTCAACAGAAAAAGAAAAAAAATGAGGGAACTCATTATGCAAAGTCATTACCAGCCCCTGACCACAGTTCTTAAAAGAGAAGAAGTTGATAGTGAAACTGTCGGGCACGGGATTTCTAAAAGGTCAAACTAACAAACAGAGGATAATGTAACGTTAAAACAAAACTTTAAAGCGCCAAGCACTTCTTATGCCCCACATTAGAAAACTACCATTTTATCTCTCATGACATGGGGGCATGAGGATGGCTGAGACTGTCCACAACACAATTAGGACTCTGTACTCTACCCCAAAGGGATCCTGACCATTACACTCCTAAGAGCAGCTGATGTGTTGCTGCAAATGACTTCTGAGGCATGGGTTGGAGATAAAAAAAAAAGAAATAAAAAAAAGGATTAAAACTTGACGATCAGTTAAAACCCACCACACATGCACTACACATTGACCTTTTTTGTTGTTTTTTTAACACAATGAAGACTCATCATAATATCAAGATAAATCAAAACAGCAATTGATATATACTTAAGTTATACTTAACTTATGTTCACCATAGATTCACCATTCCACAATTAGCCAGCATGTGCATTTGCACATGTGGAAAGCAGGATATCATCATTATACCCCAAAGCTTCACCCTAATAAACCTCTATTTGCTTCCATCTTGCAGGTGATGTAGGAGATTTGCCATAGCAAGATAGCTAAAGTGCTTCTGAACATAAAAACATGACTGTAGCCACAGCCTCAATAGCTGGTGGACATCAATGCTGGGCTTAGGTGGGTATCTGACTGTAATTCCAATACAAAAGCATTGTTGTAACGAGAACTCTGCCTCAAGTGGTTTAACTATATTAGTTCAAATCGTGTAGCTAGCTGGTAAGGGAGGGCTAACGCTCAGCCGCTTTTAGCTTCCATATAAAGCCATGTCATGAGAAACATTTAAACTTAGAAGTATAAAACAAACAAACAAAGCTTTATATTATATCACACAATTCTTAGCTAGGTGCAATTTGGGTCAATTAAGTAGAACAAGTCCAATAGAGATGTCCTGACTTGAGCATGTCAAATGTCTAAAAGAAATGATAACAAAAAGGTGCGTTTGTGGCAGCCAGTAAGCTGCTATAGGGTCTAAACCAGGTTGAATTGAGCCACCTGTGGTGTCAAACATCTGAGTCCAAAATTTGACTAGACAGCGAGGGAAATGGTCAGCGTGTCAGTGCCGTCTCGTTTACAAAAGGTCCGTAAAGTCTACCGGGTTTCTCAAAAGGCTACACGTGAATGCATCAGGTTATCACCCGAACTTAATAAAGACCCGCCGCATCCGCCAAAGGCACGCGACCCTGTTCCATTCAGCTGGCTTTAAAAAGTACATGAAAATAATCCTATGTGAATCTAATTTACAAATCACCATATCGTCACATCTCAAGTCTGGAAAAGTGGAGTAATTTCTCCCACGAATATTAAAAAAAGAGCAAGAAAAATCTAATTTAGCCCAGTAAAACTGAATGGAGTCCAGGAAACGGGACTGCGTTTGAGGGAAAGGAGAAGGGAGGGGTGGAACAGGTTCAAATCTCTCTCCCACTTCGCTTTGCACCACTGGATAGAATGGGTTGTCAGAGTAGGAACAGGGAGGAGGGAAAAAAAAGGCTTTTACCTTTCCCATCCGAGCGACAGGGTCCTCACGCAGACGGGCTGTCTCCTGTTGAAAGCAGGGCGGGATGCCGATGTGTAGACAAGAAAGGAAGATTCCCGACGCGTCCATTTTTCCCTTTTTTTTTTAAAAACTGTCTCCAATAAAAAAAATGCAAAGTAAACCATGCTAAACACCGCTTTTACCGTGGCCCCTTTTCACCTGTACGAGACAAACGCGTAGGTAGAACGGGTTTTAAATGGACTAAACGAGCACGTCGGCGGCGCGTGGCGGAAGGGGGGATTTTGTTAAGATGTGAGAATGCATTAGAATGCAAGAAATGGTGTGATGGCGAGAGGGACGGTTGGGAGAGACAGATCTGCATATGGAAATTAGGTTTCGCGTGGTTAAAATTCCACTTAAACCGCTGCATTGTGTTGAATTAAGACTGGGGAGGACAGAAAAGCAAAAAGCAACGACCAGATGTCTGTAATCGGATATATCTGTATGTAACAAACCGATATTTTAAATTTTGTCATTAAAAAAAAGCTTAGAAATAGTGTCCCTAAAGGGCAGGTTTACCAGGCACAACCTAAACCTTTTATTCCACGTAAGTACAATATTGTTTTTGCAGTTTGTTTAAGCAAAAGAGTCGTTTGCGGTATATACAATTCAATTCGACACTTCTTTTATTTCCCGAGAGGTCCGAATCGCTGAAACAATAAGGCTGTTAAATGAATATCTATAGTTTGTTCAGACGCAACAACAAACTGCTGCGTTAGACTAGCAAACAAAGCGACAAAGGAAGCACTTGGCAGGGAAACCTCTTGGTAGAGCTCAAGGGAGAGATGTAGCCCCTCCCTCCCTGAAACTTCCGACCAATTGACAAACACGGGGCGGGCCTGCGCATGCGTGAGATGAACGCGCGGGAGCGCATGAAAACAACGATGGAGCTGACATTTGCAGTTCTTTATTCTTCACTGCTTTGATTTAAACATAATTTTACACTGCAAGAAATTATACAGAAAGCCGAAGTTGATGTTTAATCACAGTTTGGGGGTATCTTGCTATTCTGGAGCGAGATATTACGTCTTGTTTTCCTTTGTTATGCTATGCGATTGAACATATTATGCATTTAGTATAAAGCTGCTAGTAGGAAGTTGCTAACACTTATTAAGTACATTTAAACTAACATAATATTCTACTTACAAACATCGATGCAGTCTGGAGCAGTCATTTAACCTCTTCTAATGGCTGTCGATTCTTCTACACAAGGGTAAGATACGCTGTGACTTCCTGCTAGTTTGTTAGCTTAGTTATTTACGTGGTAATTGGTTCAACCATAGCTCTTGATTCAGCCATGGAATCATTTGGGTTTCTGTAAGTAAGCAGTTTTCTGCAGAATAATTAGAAGCTTGAGCAGAGCTGTAACGCCCTAATTGTGCATTGATACCCAGGATGTGGAGCAAATATTATGATGTGCCATTAAACTGTCAGTGTCAACAGTCTTTTCATGTCTGTGTTCTGTTTGCTGTCCATGAAGGTGGAGCAGCATGGCTGATGACTTCAGTGAGTCCCTTACTCCACCGGTGTCCCCCTTTGCAGCAGAGAGCCAGTGTGCTCTGACACCCACTCGACCGCCATGCTTCTGCTGCTCTGAAAGAAAAGATGACTCCACCAGAGCTCTGTCTGCTGAGGGGTACATTGCCAGAGGCTCCCTGAAAAGGTACAGTTAGTCAGTGGATGTTCACTATTTCGAAGGTGGAATAAAAAATAAAAAAAAGGTGGCATTTTCTTAACAGAAGAGAGCAAAAATCTAACTTACTATTTGTCTTTGCATCCATTCTGAAGGCTTCTGCTGCGTCTTGACCCAGCCCCTGCTGAGTATGAAACAGACACGGTGGACATCTTTGGCTTCCCTTGGGTGACTGAGACAGCGCTTGTGGAATCTACAAAGTTACTATTTGGTCTGTTCAGGTGGGGCAAACGTTAACAGATCTTAGTTCAAATTCCTTAAAATAGAAAGGTTAATGTCCTGTTTGTCTTACACGACTATGTGCTCTTTTTCTGGGTAGCAGAAGTGTAATAAGGCCATCAGTATAAAAGAAAATCTTCTGTTATGTTTAGTGTCTCCCTAATAATGTCCACCCCTCACCCCTGGATTTGTGTGGTCTTTGTTGTGTTTCAGACAAAAGGTTTACAAGTTAGAGACTATGGTACAGTCCAGTTCACGTGACTTTGGTAAGTCTTTTAAAAAATATATAATTCAGACTCCAGCTAACAGACTTTTAGATCCCACATCTGTTGAATATTCCCTGGCTATATATGCATGTATACATGTTTTTTGATAAGGAGTTTTAATTTGTTGAAGAATATTTAAAGATTATTATATTAACTGCTATCACCAAACAATATTGAGTTTGAAAGACAATATTCCCTCACTTTACAGGATTCGACTGAAGCCTCTTTTGGGTATCTGTTATATTTACAAAATGAGACCTGTTATAGGTCTCATATTAAGTATAAAATAGGTGTTAGTATTTCTTGTCTTCATTAATCTTGTAAGCGGAGGCTCCCGTGGTTTTGTACATCTTTGTGCCACTAAGCTCTTAAAGAACCTCAAATGTGAATGTATCTATTGTTAAAAAAAACAAAACAAGTAAAACTCAGTGAGCACGACCACAGCGTTTTAGCTCTGTTCTCCCTTTTAGGACAGGCAGGAAATCTGCACTATGAAGCAGAGGAGCTCCGACAACAGTGTGTTTTGTTTCTTCAGTACGTTTCAGTCTTTTTGCACAGGTATGTCAACACAGTCAAAGGTCATACTGCCTGCACAATCTCCTACTTTATTTTGATGCACATCCTTGTGTCTGTTAGATATCTGGAGCCTTCTGGGAGCCTGGATGTGAGTCCTTCTCATCCTTATGAGGAGCTGGAACATCAGCTGCCCTCTGCTCTTCTGGAGGAGCTATTTGGAATCACTCTCCTCATTGGGCGACTGAAGGACCTGCCTGCTAATGTTCAAAGCGCTTTCAGTATACAGAACCATGGAAAGGTACTGTTGATAGGTTTCTATACATTATAGCATCCAGCACAGGAATCTGAGAGGGTTTTCAAACATTTAAAGCTCTAGGGAGTGCTTCACAGCATAGAAAACATTTGTTTACATTGAACCTACTCCCACAGATTTTTCCTCCATCTTGGCATTTGTTGCACCTTCATCTTGACATACACTGGTCGGTTTTGGAGATCCTGCATATCCTTGGCCAAAAGATGCAAGGTATGGGTCTGGAATATGTTCTCGGGGGGAAATGAGAACTAAACGTACTGAAATATGGCTTGTGTCTAATGCGTGGCACCATAAACATTGAAACTGACTGCAGGCCAGGTGGTGTACGCCCACCAGTTTGCAAATCTGACCGGGGAAAACCTGACTGATACCAGTCTGTTTGAGGAGCACCTGTGCAGCCTGCTGTGTGATCTTACTGGTCTGGCCATAAGCAAATACAGCAAGGTGAGTGGCACCTCATCCTATGCACCATTGGTGAATAGAAATTCGCAGCTATCAATCCTAAAGTGACCTCATGTAACATTTTGAATAGCTGGCCAACTGGGGTTGGATACTTTACCAACATGTGTCACAAACCATGTCGAGCAGAGCTGCAGCTGGCAGGGTTAAAATGAATCTTGTTGACGTTTAGGTGAGACCAACAGAGGCAGCAGGCAGCCCTCATTACCTCTGCTCCTGCACCAAAGAGCTCTGGATCCTGCTCATGTACCTCCTGGAACACAGGCATAAAGTGTTGCACACACAGGTAACAGAAACACACACGTGTCCGCAGTGGCAGGGTAAATTGGGTCTGAATTCAGTTAACCGATGTGTGTTCCCTCTAGTCGTTCTGGAGCTGCATGAACTCACTGCTGAGGTCCCTGGTTTCAGGGAAACCAGGAGAAGAGCGCTTCAGTGGCCTCCCAACACACTGCAAAGACCCTCTGGGATTTACATGGTGGCTGGTCACTCATTTGGCGATGTTAGGCCAGTACAGTCGAAATGGCACAATTCATAATGAGGTAAGAGACCAAGAGTCACGCTGTACTGATACATCTAAATGCTGCATGAGAAGGCAACATGGCGGGGTGTAAATATAAAGGTTTTTTTCACAGTTCCAATTGTCAAACACTGAGCAGTCTCTTTCTGATTTCTGACTGTTGGGGTCTGGGGAAATTAAATGATCATAAGAGTTTTCAATAATAGGACATATAGGAAACATGACTTAACTGAAGTAGATCTATGGTGATGTCCACATAATGGGTTTTTTACTCATTCAAAAGCTGATTATGTTTTTGTTAGAATAATGCACTTATTTACACCAAATTCCACAGCTTTAGTAATGCTGCACTTTCTTTTTTTAAGTAATGGGAATGGAAATGGCGGGGGAACTTTTCTAATAACCATAAATATTGCAGGAAATTCTTTTTACCAATGTAGCCGTTTTTCTTTTTTAATTCATATTATTATTTTTTTTAATGAACAAAACAGATATTTTTCTAAATAGCTCTTTTTTATTAACAATATAGTTTTTACAACAAATACATGTTTTTTTTATTAATTAATTGTGTTTTTTTTTTTACTTTAGTTTGAGTGTAACATGTTGAGAGCTGTTGTTTTCCCTGAGTTCCATAGATGGTATAGTTATTAGTCAATTTCGAGCACCCCCTCTCAGGACCTTGTGGCTGTTTTCGTGAATTCCGATAAATAGAAAGTTTAGGTTTTTTGTGTCTGTGTAGTGTGGGTTCTTGAATAAACACAACACCAAGTTACTAGAAGAGTGACCATTTGCATAATTGAGGACTGTCCAGTCTCTTTTTATTCATATTATCACACAAAAATCGACCTACAGTCAATCCGGAGAAAGCTTATGATTGATAGATAGGGATATTTGTTTTTCTTCTTTAATGTGTCATTCTTCTTCTTCCCTCTCCTTTAGAAACAACTGGAAGATAACTGGATATTTGTAGAAGAGCTTCTGAGGCTAACTTGTAACCCCAAGGTTAGCACAGCTTCCAAACCTTCCAAAAAGTGTTTGCCTCTCCATTAGTAGAAATAACGGTAAATCTTTGTGTGCATTTCATTTCAGGCTGGTCTACCAGAGGAGCAGGTCAGGATGCATGTCCACTGCTGTCTCAGTCTGTGTCTGCTGTGGAAACCAAGCACCACTGCTGTCTCCATCCTCTGGGACTACTTTAGTAAGAACCTGGTAAGGATACAAGTCCCAGAGGGCATAAGGGAACAAAATTCTATGATTGCTTTATCCAACTCTTTATAATAATAAATGTTCTCATTTAAACTTTAACTTCTCTTTGGTCATCTTTAGCTTGTTTTTTTGTGTGTGTGTTTAAAACACAACTTTTTGGATTTTAATTGTCCAAGCAGCTCTTATCCGGTAGGCCTTTACAATCAAAACAATGCTGTCACCCTTCTCCAGAATGCCTCTTTCGCCGTGCCGTGGTTGGGGATGTCTGGCCTGGGCACGCTGTGCAGGACGCCCCTTGCTCTGTTGGAACAGGCCCGCAGCTGCTGCTCTCCCTCACCCCTCCATTCTCCGGGTCACGACCAGCTCTACCGCTCTGCCAACTCCTTCCACATCTTCCTCCGAGTCCTGGCGCTATGCCTCGCCCAGGACACGGCGGGCGGAGTCCCACAAAGGCAGATTAAGGGGAGGTGAGATCGGAAAAAACGGCTTGGAAGCCGTGCGCTTTCTCGCACCTTTCACCTCGAAAAGTAGATCTCACCACACCAAATCCATGTTCAGGTGGGATTTTAAATTGGGATTGGCTCTAAGAAATAATTACCATTCAGGACTGGGATTAAGGAGATTAGTTTTTCCCCTTGATCTTCGCGTGTGTGATGTGTTTAAACAGCTGTTTGGGCCCGAGCCTGTGTGTGTGTAGGTGCCTACCAGAAGTAATGCTCGCACAGCATGTGGGTTTGCAAACTGTCATACATTTGAGAGTTGTTTGTGTGCATGCCAGGTGCACCAGAGTCTCCCTGTGAGTCTTTGATATTTACTCAGGCCCACCAGTGGAGCAGGTGTCTCAGGAGTCAACCACCTGCTCTTCAACACAGGTCAGAGGGAAGAGGGAAGACGTGTGTGTGTGTGTGTATGTGTGTGTGTGTCTGGGCTGGAAATAAAGGAAAGCTAAGCAAAATGTCTTAAGCTGGTGATCACATCAGAACCAAGCACTGGACCATCCCACAGCCCAAGGCGGCTGGGTGCCAGAGAGTGGCAGCCGTAGATAAATCCGCCTAATGATTTCCCTCTGTCTGGAATGTGATCAGTAGCACTGCAGACATGGGGGCTAATTAGCTAACAAGCGTGGCGGTTAATTCGCCTTAACGAAGCCGTGTTGGTTTCCAACACGGATAGAGAAGGGGATCTTGGGCGGTGGGGGGTGGTAGAAATCCTGGCAGCAGCCAGGCTGGGGCTGGGACGGGTCCAGATTCTCCCTGCTCCACCTCCCTCCACAGAAACTATCACCACTGCCTCCCCCGGCGTGGCGCGAGGGACGCCGGTCGCATGGCTCCGAGGTTTCGGCAGCATTCCCACTCCCGGCCGGGGCCCCGCTGGACGCCCGCAACGATCGCATTAACCGGATCGACCGCGAGCATGTTGACGTCCTGCGCCAGGACTTAGGAGCATCTGCTCGCCGAGGTCGAAACCAAATCTGTCCGGAATAAACAAACAGACAGGTTGGGAGAACGCAGGAAAGGAAAATCCCCTCTTCTGCTCCCCACTGTGGTGCCTCTATCCCCACTACATATCACCCACTCATCCCCTTAAATCTGCCTCCCATGCTTGGCCACCTTCTGCTTTTAATGGACTTCTGGGTATAAACACGCAGGATTTGGTCTCAGACTGCCTTTTAACCAGCTCCTCTCTTAGTTTGCGTCGCTCCCTTTTTTTTTTTAAATGGTTTTTTTATTTTTTATTTTGACCAGTCACACTATTTACAACGGGTTTGTCTGGAGATGCTGGCTGCTTGTGTATTGACCCAAACGGCAGCTCGGCTCACCTGTGTGGGCTGCATCTGTGTTTAGGAGATGGTTTCAACCTTCTGTGTTCTCCTGCCAGGCAAGCAAACAGGCAACTGTGTGTGTGTGTGTGTGTGTGTGTGTGTGTGTGTGTGTGTGTGTGT
>JABUIW010000019.1:15629826-15640599 GCA_013363375.1 Menidia beryllina
GTGTGTGTGTGTGTGTGTGTGTGTGTGTGTGTGTGTGTGTGTGTGTGCGTGTGTATGTGTGTGTGTGGATTTATTGATCTCTCACTGGTGTTGCAGTAAATTGGTTTGGCTGTGGAGAGAGGGACCGAGCACCCACTGCTGTGTGTCTGAGTGTCTCTGACATTTAACATGATCTTTAAAGGCATTTCTCCACAGTGCCCGCAGGATGTAACAGCGTACTGGGTGGTTCTCTATTCTTACACTCGTGCTATTCCTTTCTGTCTTGCCTGCCTGCACACACACAAACACACACGCCGGCTGGGCAGCAGAGCCTCTCCCTGAGAGCTGAGAGGGTTATGACGTGTAAGATGGGGATGGAAAGTTCATTTAGGGCTGAGAGTCAGGGGGTTTTGGAGAAAAGAAATCACCTCTGATGAGTGGTTCTGGAGAAATAAAGAAAACAAGGTTACAGTTGTAATTGTAAAAAAAAAGGGGGGGGGGGTGCAACAGCCTCTGTCCCTTAGCCTTTAAACAAAATGTGCTCCACACGAATAAATGTGCCTTGCCTTGCCATAGCTGTTTACCCCCCCCCCCCGTTTGTTTCCTTTTCAGGATCTTCTCAAAGTTCTCTCTTAAGAAGATGCAGGAGCTCTCAGAAGCGGGTCTCATGAACTTTCTGCTACTGGTTCTGGTGGTGGCCAGGCAGGCAGAGCTGGAAGACGTGGCCAGCAGGGCCTGTGAGCTGCTCGGCTTCCTGCCCGCCAACTGCCCCCCCCAGCATCGCACACTGGTCTGGAGAGGGCAGTTATCGTTGCTGCTGCTTTTCCAGGTACCTGGAATTAAACTCACAGTGCGCAGTCGCAATGTCCAAAGTCCATCTTTTTTTCTTTTTTTTTTATCGTTTTAATCGATCGTCTTACATTTCGAACAGGAGAGGGGTCTGGATGTGGGTGCCCAGGCTAGCTGGTTGGCCTCCTCCTTCAACGAGACAGCCAAGGAGTTCTACAATAAGACCACAGAGGTGTCTCGCAGGCTTGCCCTGTGGGGGCCGCTCGGCTCTTACCTGGACGGTGTGGCTGAGGTGTTTGAGACGAGCAGCAGCCTCAGTCTGTCGGAGGAAAAGCTGCTCAACGAAGGGTTTGATTGGCTGCTGCCCGCCTGTCGCCAGTCCGAGCTGAATTCCGCCCTGGGCTTCCTACAGGTCGTCCTCACTCAGCTCAGGTGAGAAAGCGGGCACAAAAACGCTGACCAAATCCTTTTGGATCCTTGTTTTCCCACACTTTTTCATCAGTAACCAATTAATAGGCCCTTACAGATAGTGGAAATGCTCTTCCCAGACCAGCCCACAGCCCGCTCACTTCACATCCCGACAATAAGAGGATTGTTCAGTCAGCACAAATGAGTGTCTGTAAAGAACCTGTTGGTCTCGGGAGGTCTTGTGACCCTCCATCCACCCTCAGCAGGTGTTGCTAGAGCCCTTGTTAGAGTTACGGGCTCAGGGGAGCCTCTATGGACACCATAGAAGAGCTGGGGATCACGATGGGTTCACCTGTAGGACAGGGGTGTTCATTACATGAATGACCCCAGCTTGAGGGTCAGAAAGCCTCGACTGGAAGAACAGTGTCTGCTTATGTGGAGGTGCCGAGCTGGGCACAAAGACCACAGTGGGTAAGGTTGAGAGAAAGTTTTTAAATTTGTAAGGATGATCTACTGGAAACTAGCTTATTTAGCCAGAATCCTACAACAGATAAGACAATAAGACTTTAAAGTAAGCCCCGTGTTCAGCTTTACCGATTCCAGTAACCTCGCATCTCAAAAATGAGGGCCGGAGGGTATACATTTGCACATGAATAACCGAGGAAGGAAAGTAAGAGAACTCCCAGAGGTCTTCTGTGTTATGGCCCGGATCAAGCCGACCCATTTGGCCAAATCAGAAAAACACCACGCATTCCCTCTCTACTTCATCCCACCAAATGAAACATAATTCCTCCACCGGGCGATTTTTACAGCGTCTTTGTGATTAATGCGCTTTCTCGGACGAAAAGAATGCTAAATGATTGAGCCTGGCAAATCTGCCCAGTGCATCATTACGCCCATTAAGAACCGGGCGGAATCCGCACACATTAAGAGAATTATCCTGCCGCAGATTCAGGAGCATTTGGTCCTAATAGCCACTGCCATGGTGCGGAGGCGAGGAGCCAGTCACAAGCATAACTCCCCAGTTTGATTTCTTCCCCATGACCCTCTTAATATGGGACAGTGGGGGTGTTTGCTGGCCGATGTGGCGAGCCGACAGCGGCGCAAACCGTCGGATCTGTTTTCATCTTTGGAACATGCTGCGGGAGGCTTTGAAGGAACACTGAGCCGAAGCTTACGCAGTCAAGAAGTGTGCATGTTTACTTGACAAATGTAGAAATCGCTGTATATTAGATTAGACAAAAAGAGAAAAAGTAGGGGGGGGGGGGGGGTATCTGTGTAGGATGGGCCATATTTATATTTCATGGGATTTAGAGAGGATACACCTGGGGGAAAAGTTGACTCTGGAATGGTATTTTGCTGTTGTGGATGTGTCTGCGTATACATGTTTCTGTGTATACACAAGGAGCCACAGAGTGGAGGATTAAGTGGGGTCTCTGACGATGTCTTGTACAATGAGGGTTGATGGGTGTGAAAGGCCCATTCCGCTGTAGTAACGAGGCTAATGAATTCAGACTCTAATCGATTGTCTCAGCTCTCTCTGGATTAGATGCAACCTTGCTGGAAGGGAAGGCATCATTGATGTGTGTGTCTATGTGTGTGTGTGTGTGTGCGCACACCTTGAGGAAGGAAAAAAGGGCTGCCAGTGCCTCCATCCTTCCCCTCTCCTTAGGACACCTTAACTCCTTCTTCTCCTCTCCCCCATCTGCGTGAACGAGGGGGACAGAGGGATCATCTCCAGTCTAAATGAGATTACAGCTCCCTCAGCTGCTTATCGGGGCTAATGCCAGCCACTGTGGGGATGCTGGAGCGACTGGGGCCAGGGCCAGGGATGAGCCAAAGAGCCAAAGTGTAGTCTGTGTACAGGGATCAGCATTAGGCTCCGGTCTATGCCGATAACACCCTCCCTCCCCACACCTATCCCCACCCCCACCCCCCCCTGCTGCACTCCGCCGCACAAAGTAATCCCCCATGAGGGAAGAGGGGAAAATACATGAAGGAGGACTAAAATAGAAGAAGAGAAGCAGAAGGATTTGGGAGGAGGGGTTGGCGCTTGTACACAAGAGGGAGCGCTGACTGAATTGGATAGATTTGTTTAGCCGTTTGCGCCTTTGTGAGCATTTTGTCCGTCTTTCCAGACGGGTCCATCAGCGCGGCGTCCAGTCAACGCCCACCCCGGCCTGGGCTCCCACTTCCTCCACCAGCGCCACCAGCGGCGCGATTAAAGAGCACCACCTAGCTGTAGCCTCCGCTCTCTGGGCGCACTTCTTCCCCTTCCTGCGCAGTTTGCGGCTCTCTCAGACGCCTCCGGCACAGCTGGCAGATGCAGCTGCAGGTCAGTTGCTCCCGGTGGGAGGGAAGCGAGGCCTCGTTCTCTCTGAAAGTGTTTTTTTTAAGCAGAAAATGCTGTTTTTCTTTTTCATTTTAGATGAAGATATGAGAGGATTTTAAAAGCAAAAGGAGAAGAGCTGAGTAACTTTGTCCACTCTGCTCACGTAATCATTTAAAATAATTTCTCATTCAATTTTCCTCAGGTTTCACCTTACTGGCTTTTGATCTACCCACTTCTGCCCCCCAAGACCTTCAGCCCAATCCAGTCCAGTCCATCATGCAATATTTTGGTTGGGATGACATGGTTCACCCACTTCTGGTGACTCGCTACCTCCCCCATCTTCTCCAAAACAGGTAGATCTGAATCAATCGCAAAAAAACTGCCAAAGGATCAGGTCAGGTAACATTTCATCACCTAACAACTGTTTTAAAATATATATATCAATAAAAAACATTTGCAGACACTAAATGTACATTTTTAAGGTATTAAATAAACATCTTTTCAGCTTCAACTGCCCCCTTCAGATGGCACCGACTTTCCCATCAGGAAGTCCCGTACCTTACAATAAAGGCAGGTTAAATTAGCTGAATCCATTTTGCTGTCTTTTCCAGTGAGATGGTGTCTTTGCTAAGCAGTAACTCCAGCATTCCTGCATCCGGCTCCGCTGAAGGCCTGACAGTCAGAGCCTGGTTCAGATGTGTTCTGCAGCAGCACCTTCACAAGAACTCAGATGGGACGGACAGCAGGACGGGTAACAGGGCACAAGATTTTGAATTTATTCTATATTGTTTGGATACAAGCATTTATCGCCATTTACCATGAATCGCTTATGGTCACAAATGTAACATTTCAATAGAGAACTGGTATGTTTGTGTTTTCGCCCCCGCAGGCAGGACTGCGGGAGAGCAGCTGTGCGAACTGACCCGGCTGGTGCTGAGACTTCCTGAGGTGGACAGCCTCCTGCAAAGAGCTGGGCTTCAGCCCACAGCCACCAAACCAGAGCCCACGTCGTCCTTGGAGGCGTTCGTCAAGGTACAACAGCTCCAGGGCTTTATTGCTGCCGCTCCATAACCCTTTGTATACTCTTACCGTATCACAACAACGTTGTCACATGGTCTCAGGCTGTGGGAAGTGTGTACAGTGGACTGCAGCTCCTGTCCGAGCGGTCGGCCATGGTCACCAAAGCCCTCGATTACATTGGTGACATCCTGAAACACATCAAACCCTACGTGGTTAGCAAGAACCAAGAGGGGATGCAGCTGTCGTACTGGGTTGTTGGTAAGTAGGGAGCAGTAGTTTTATCGTAGCGGTGCAGCTCCTCTAACAGACAGCCGTCATTCATAATTACAGCTGTGCTCCCTGTGCCTCAGGCTGCATAGTGAGGCACTGGAGCCCCCTGCTGGCCACTTCCAAAGCTCAGCAGCTGTTGTTCAGGATTGTGGATGGGTTGCTGCTTCCCCACAACCTCCCCCAGCACGACAAAGCTCTGAGGGACAGCCTGCCCCTGTTTCTACAGGCGAGGATAAGCGCGAATGCACAATACAAAAACACACAGCCGGCATCAACATTAACAGTGTTTTTTTTTTTTCTTTTCTTTGTTTTGTTTTGTTTTTTCTCCTTGCGCAGGGTCTTTCAGTGGCCTCGAGTGTGTCTCAGTCCCAGGGAGCTCACCTCAGGCAGCAGCTGCGCTCGGTAACCCATAGATATGTGGACCATTTCCTTCCTGCCGCCCCGTCCATGAGCACCATCGCCAACCACCCTGTGCTTCTGGCCGCTTGTGAGGCCAGCCCGACGGCGCGGGGGGCCGCTCTGAGAAGGACCATCCTGGAGGTGCTCTGGTGGGTGGCTAGCGCCGAGATGTGACTTCCAAAAACGTGCCAAAACTAGTGTGTATATACCCAAAACGCCCCCAAACCCTCTTTAGTTTTTAAAAAAATTTCTGCACATTTGTTAGCTCTTTCCATCGGCTATTTTTTGTAAAACCCCCCTCTCTCTCTCTCTCTCCTGGGGATTTTTCAGTGAGAACTTCCTGCAGTTCAGAGGTCACGCCCCCCCTCCCCGCCTCGCATCAGTCCTGATGTTCCTGCTGGAGCTTCTGAGGCGCAACGGCGACTCGGACGTTACCCTCCTCACCCTGCCCCTGCCGTCTCTGCTGCGATGTCTGATGCTGGTCAACGAGCCACAGGGTAGAGCGCTCTTTTGTTTGTTTGTTTCACTTGCAGTCAAATTTGTTAGAGCAATTTTTTTTTCATATAAAAACAGGCATGTTGTCCCAACTGTTTAGCTCCGAGTCTTTAATGCTCAGTTTTTATCAGCACTTGTTTGCCTGCAGATGTCAGTAATACCAGAGGTTGTGTGTTCGTGTGTTTGTGTGTGTGTGTGTGTGTGTGTGTGTGTGTGCGTGTGTGTGTTTGCAGTGCGGAAGACGAGCACAGATGCGTTACAGCTTGTGGTGGAGCGATGTGCCGCTGTCTCTGCAGGGGGACCGTGCGAGCAGATGATCACCGTCTTACGGTAATTTGCTCCATCACGCAGCGCCGAGCGCCTGGAAGCGCGGGGCGGCATTTTTGCCCCTCGGCGGAGTCCGGAGCCCGCTCACACCTCTCCCTCCGTTCCGCTGCCCCCCTCAGAGCGTTTGCGGAGGACAACACGGGCGTCTACGACAGGCAGGCCTACGCCGTCCTGGAGACGGTGGCCGTCCTGGATCCGGCCGCGGTTCTGGCTCTGGTCCCCGACTTGTCCGCCGGCCTGAGGAAGGCAGAGCACAAACGAGGCCTGGGCAAGAACACCAGCCTGAGGTGAGCGGGCACATGAGTCACACAGCAGCATTTGAACTACTTTTAAGTCGTCCAGACAATAAGCAGATGTCTCATACGCCACCGTGAACGCTCCGTAGCTCTGAGCTTTGTCGAAAATGACGCATCTTTCCACGGAACAGGAGTGCATACATGAAGCTGCTGTGTCTCCTCGGAGAAGGTGGGCAGGCTGAAATCACCAGTCTGGAGAGCGATTAAGACGTTTTTCCGGAAGATGGACACCTTGCAGATGACCTCTAAGAAGAGTTTATATCTTCTATCTTGATATTTTTAAATTGTGATAAAGAGTTGTACCGCTGCTACTGGTGTGAGGGTATCTTAGACAATATGAGTCTGTTTTATATTAAAGACAACAGCAGAACAGGACTTTTACAGTTACAGGAATCTTAATGCATGAGCCCTTTCATGAGCTTGTATATAATGTACATATTGTAAAGTGAGTGCAGCATTAAGTTACAGCAGACGTGTTGGTGAAATAAAATGTGACAGTGGATGCATAATCAGTTTCTCAGCCTCTTCAGTCGTTCCTGTGAGCAGTGTGGAATGTACACAGAGCACTAGTCGATCTTGGGCCATCGACTCTGTCTCTAGTTCAAGTTGGCACTCTGAAATAGAGATTTGATGACCCCATCCAAAAAAAAATGAAAAAGTGAGTAATGGAGAGAATCACTTGTTTGTTCCAATTTTCTTCTTCTCTCCGTGGCCTTGCAATCGGGCTTTAGTTTGCACCTAATCCCATGAAGTCTCACTTCTGTCTCCCACAATCAGCGAGTCTCATTTCCTGTCATCGTTAGTCATTTTCCAGCTTCATCAAACAGCAATACATCTCCTTACCGGAGCAGCCCTGTGTTTCACCATCTGTAACAGCGTTGGTTGGAGACTCCAAGTAAAAAAGCATTTATTCTATCACGCAATAATAATTTTCAGAAAAAATCTTTGCAAATATCCTCTTGCTATCTATTTGTTATTTCAGTAGCATCTTTATTCCGCAGCTTTTCCACATATTCTCGCAGACACCTGGTTTCAGATGGCTTTTTTCTTCTCTTTTTTTTTTTGTTAAACCACACCAGAATAGACAGAATATTCATCAGATATATGTCCAACGACAACAACCAGACATTCATTTGAAGAACAAACAGTTGCATGTCCTGAGCGGGATTAAATTCTCTCATAGACGGGTGGACAGCACGTGTGTAGTTTGTAAATATGTCTCTGCTTTTGCTAGTGGATAAATTATCAGAGTCGTGTTTTACATGAGATGAGTTTTTTTTTTTTTTTTTTTTTTTTTTTTCAAAAACAAAATTACCGTGCACTTTTATGCACCAGTGAGCTTCGGCCTCATGCACTCCAAGCTCGTGTGAATGATAAGAAACAGCCACTGTCCTCTGCATCTTGAAAAACATTCTTGTTTTTCAGGCCACAAATGGGATTATAGAGGTTAGGTGGAAAAGCTATGCTTGTTTAGCTATCTTGGCTTAAAACCTTTTACAGCCCTATAATATATCTCTTTCTTTTAACATTTGCAGCCCCCAGTTGAGCAGTTTGGCTATATTTCACTTCCACTCGTTGCCCGTTTGATGTCTCTTCCACTTTCAGTGGTAACTTGTTCGTCCTGTCTTTGTCGGACTTAAAGAAAGGTGTCAGTCTTTGGAGCGGCTGCAAATACGCTGTGTAAAAGCCTCTGGACCTAGCAACACATTCCACACCTCTGTGAAAGGGCAATAGTAGTGTGATTCTTACTAAGCACCGTCTGTCCACAGTTCAGCTGGCAGTGCATCCATCATTATGGATGTGTTCACGTTCTCCGACGCTTTTTTCATTAGACGGCACCTATTCTGTGATGGGGTACTTGTAGAGTCTGTAGGTTTGGGCAGGTGAAGTACGGAGCGGGCAGGAAACATGTGGCTATCCCGTTGGAGGCGAACGGCAGCGTTGGCCCGTAGAAAACCTCCTCCTTCCCTTCTGTACTGAGATCCAGCACCTGGAGAAAGGAAATCGTATTTTAGTGCATGTGTCTCCTCATATTTCTTTTTAACCTGTAACAGTTTGTGAATATGATTTGGGGGGGTGGTTATGTTGATCCATCACGTCATTGCAGATCATCTCTATGGATGGCCACAGAATTTAATACAGACAATTAATGTTATTTCTAACTTTATCTTTAAATTGGACTGAAATTAGTACGTCTATTGATTAAAATCCTAAACAAGTTAGTTATAATAATAATATATAATATTATATAACAATTCAGTTATGTTTTTTTATTTGTCATTTCAACACATTAAAAGCATGAGGTGAAAATAAGTTGGTTGCTCTAGAATAGGTTAAAGCCCAATAAAAAAGTCTGTCACATTATGTATAAAATAAAAAGAGAAGTGGCTAACTAAGTACAAGATGGAGCACATAAAATTCACTAAAGTAGGATAAGAGAACATCTAACAGTTTAAAGTATATCATCAGATAAACTGCAAGGGGCTCAACCATATTCATCTGTCCTGTGTAGCTTAGAGTGAGCATTTAAAGTGACCATTGTGCAATGATCAGATTGTTCAAGGTTGGCCTGTGCAGCAAAGGCTACAGGGAACCCCCAGAATTTAGCTGCCTCGTAGCTTCTTGGTAGAAGCTGTTCCAAGTCTGGTGCTCCCAAAAGTTGTGTTTAGTTGTAGCTATGGAGCTACGACAACACCTTTCAGTGAGAGGTGAAACAGCTTCAAAGGCAAAGAAAATAAGCTCAGTCACTTTAGCAGAGAGCTACTGGGCAGAACGGGCTTTGGGCTTTTCTGGCTTAGGTGATTCCTTAGGCTTTGATGAGTCCTTCTCCGATGAGCACTAATGCACCCACATTACATCACAGGTGACAGCTCTTGATCAGTGTGCTGATTAAAAGCCAGATATGATTCCTTAAATAATTGTGTTGGCCCAGAGAGAGTAGTAGTAGCATGTCTGTTTCTCTCTTGGGAAGCAGTTGTTTTAAGGGGATAAAAGTGGTCAAAAACGTTCAAAAGTCCCAAATATAAATTCAAAACCTCTCACCTGTATGCATGCCAGTGGTTCATTGGTCCAAATGGAGTATCCCCCAACCACGTAGATCCTGTCCTCATGGACAGCTACACCAGACTCGTTTTGACCTGAGAAGAGCAGAGTCAGCGCGATATTAAGCAAACAGAAAGGACAGAAGGGCTTTCAGATCCAAGACCAAGCCACTGTTGGCTTTCATTAGTCTTTTAACTTTTGTGTGAGGACAAGATCCAAGAACAAAAGGCAATAGGGAACTGAACTAGGGGTTGAAGATGGAAAAGAAGAGGTCGTTGGTTCTGTAAACCCTCAGACTGTGAAGTTTTACTAAAACTTCACCAACTCTGTTCATGAATGTATCTTTTACACCATCCTATTTTCAAAGGTCTTAAGCAGTTTTTCTCTTTAGTTTAAAACTAGAAAAAAAAAAGCACTAAACTCATTGTCAGCATCACGTCTATTTACGTTTTTCTTCACAAGCTCGCCAGCTTTAAAGAATGCAGTTCACAGCAGAACCTTGTGGGCCCGGAGGGCAATAACTTTAAGGTGTTTTGTCATCACCGTTACGTCTACAGGCATTTAGTCGCTTCTGAACTCGCCAGAACTAAACTGTTGCTGCTGCATTTAACTTCCTGTGAGTGGCTCCGCGTTTAGCACGTGCGGCGTGTGTCGCTGATCTAATTCAGCACTCGGGGAGACAGCTGAGAAAAAAGCCACGGTGTGGGTGTCACATTCGGCGCCGCTTTTGATGACGCGGTCGTGGAGTTTGCCCGCCGTCAGCTTGGTGGGGTGTGCTGTCTCTGCACTTGCCCCCACCCCACCCCTCCCACCTGTGAGGAGGCTGAAGGAGCAGCGGGTCCACTGGTCCTGGTCCATGTTGTAGGAGTCGATGTGGCGCACCAGGATGCGGTCGTTGTTGTAGTCCAGGTCGTTGCCGCCCAGCACGTAGAGCTGCCTCCTCACCGCCGCCATGACGTGGTACACCCGCCTCTGCAGCATGGGACTGCGGGCCAGCCACTCATCCTGACGACCAGGCCAGGGCGGTGGGGAAGGCAGATGGATTCGAAGGAGGGGGATGATAGATGCAGTGCAAAGAGGAAGCAAGAGAGAGAAACAGTGAGGGCAGATATAGGGAAGGTGGACGAGTAAGGAGATTAATATTCAAGCATATCCATGCATGGGTAATTGATGTATGCTCAGTGTTAGATAAATAACTTGACACTGGAGCTCTAGTTTGTACTAATGACTTCCCTCCCAATTTCTAATCATATGTTTCAGCCACTCCATTTTACACCAAGGTTCCCTGCTCATCTCGCTAAGTGTGTGGAAGCTTATTTCGAATCAGTGTGAGTGTGTGTGTATGCCTACTTGATTGAGGCAGAGAATAGTGTGTGTGTGTGTGTGTGTGTGTGTGTGTGTGTGTGTGTGTGTGTG
>JABUIW010000019.1:15648753-15675108 GCA_013363375.1 Menidia beryllina
TGTGTGTGTGTGTGTGTGTGTGTGTGTGTGTGTGTGTGTGTGTGTGTATACCTGGATGAGGTAGTGTGAACAGAGGTTGAGGAGCTCCAGCAGCTGCAGGTGGCTGCCAGCAGACAGGACGTCCTGAATGACTGCAGGCTCTAATAGAATCTGGGAACAGCATATAATCAAGGTCACTTGTAAATTGTAGTCTCTGCTGTAGCTAAATTGTACATCAGGCTTCTTATTTTTAACTTCTGACACCTTTGATCCTGTGTTCATTACTATCCACCGCATATAAAAGGAAAAACTACTTCGCTCAGGAAAACATTTGAATATGGCCATTTCTCTTCAAAGAGCACAAAATCATAATTACAGATGTCTATAAAGCAAAAGACTGAGGTAATATGTATATTCAGAACAACAAACTTAATTAAACTTCACAGCAGGCAGTCTATAGTGTTTGAATTCTTTTCATCTTTGTTTTTCATTTACTGTTCTAATGAAGTCGCTTCACATCTATAAAATGCCTTTCTCCACTGTGTTATCCACTCATATGCAACATAAAGCAACACTGTAAGGCAGCAAATTCATCCTGCCATGCTTTCAGGAGCATGAAGCGGAGCTGGAGTACTGTGGGAACGGTTAACTGTTCTAAGCACATTAACGGGGCCACAAGAAATTCGACACTCCATAAAGAAAAATTGAACAAAGGTCCAATCGCACTAAACATGTTAGGTCTGACACGGTGGACTTGCCTAATCCAAACACATTTTTAAGGCAGGAACAGACCTCTGATAATCCGTTGAGCAGCGCTGCCCTACATAGCCACGCCACCGTGACGGCATTATAAGTGAAACTGAGAAAAATGACTTCATCCTTTGTCCAGATTGCCTCTAAAACCGCTGATACAATAGAGGGCTGAACATCATTTTGCAGCGTTCATGGGTATCATGTTCTGTTGTTTTGTTTTTTTAATCCGGCTCATTATGTATTAATTCTAAGAGAACAGAACTAAATGCAGATGCTCTACTTCCTTCCAGTACATGCTGTCTACTTACCGTAAGTGATGGGAAAAACAGTACTGGGAGCATTTGGTGTCTTGCAGAGAAAACAAACAGGCCCCTTAAACCGTTTTAGGATTAAAGAAAATGGTTTATCGGCATTAAGCAGTTTGTTTACCATTGATGAAATATTTCCATGAACTACAAAGCCAAAAGAGAGAGAAAAAAATGATTCCAGACAGCTGTTGGGATAAGATTGTTGTTGTTTTGTTTTTTTCCTTCACTGCATCTGCACATTTTCATTTATCCCAGCATGGTTTCCTGCCAAGCCTGGGCAGCTGTCCATTTAACCACAAGCACAATCCAAGAGTTTCATAAGCTCAAAGTACTCAGACAGGGGGCTAATAATAAGAGGTTATTTACTCAAACTGCTCGGTCTATGTAACCTCAGGCTGAGAACGGACACAAACACTCTGTTCGCCAACTGCAAACAAAAACCTCCTGATTTAAAGAAAGGCAACCATAAACTGAGATAAGTGGGATATAATAAACAACAAACCCTATATTTTCTTTGAATCAATCAGCATCCTGTCAGGAAGCAGCAGCAGTGAGGGCAAAGCTGGAATAATGACTGTAATAGCTGTTGGTGAATGCTCCTCATATCCTGCTCTCTCTCCTCCACTCAAGAGGCCCACCGCAGTTTGAGTACCTCAACCTCACGCAGAGGAAGTCAGTTTTATAACATGGCGCCTTCTTCAGTGTGGGAGTACAGTAACCTCCTATGCTCACATATATTGAGCGTTCTGCTTGTGAGTTTGCATCTGTAGGAGATAAAAGAAAACTCCTGTGAATATGTAGAAAAAAGTATAGACAAACCGACAAAAAATATCCACTGTTGTTTCAGAAAGCTGTGACAATTTCTGCGGGAAATTGCATAACGGATGCAAAGCTGAGAGCAAAATGTGGCGGCATGTTTGCTCAGACACCCTGCTGGCCTATGACATGTGTCCAAAGGATTTTTAATGGGTCATTATTTACAGTGTGGAGATAAGCATATTGCCCTCATCTCATCCACTATCATCTCCTCTGGGCAGACAGGAGGGGAGCCAACCAAAGCAGCTCAGCTTGCAAGCCCGCTGTTGACCTACTTGTGCTCCCTAACCATTTCACCCTTTGTTCATTTCCACTGTGGATATGAAATTATGAGTAATTACAAAGTTCTTGGTCCTTTCAGCATACAAAATGAGCCGTTGTGCAGCTTCTGGTAGAGCCGCAGTCACTGGAAAAAACAAGATGACCACAAATCTCACACAGAGCTCAACTTGGGTGTAAAAGAGCGGTATGGTTTCACATGACTGTTTTTCATATTCAGCACGGAATCGTAGCGCCTTCCCTTTCCCAGCAGTCATTTGGCAAAAGACGGGTTACACGCTGGGCAGAACATCAAAGGGACTAGTACACCTTTACCCTGCAAACTAAACTTAATTTCCTATGTCCAATTCTCAATTTTTTATCAGACCTGCTTTGCACTGGTGAGCTGCGAATAGCAGTAACAACCCTAAGAAATACCACCTTTCTTGAGTACACTTCTTCTACACCACAATGTATTTGTATTATATCTGTAATTATTTTCAAATGGAGCTGATTTAATAAGTGCTTCCCCTTCCTTAGGGTCTGTTTGGCTGCTGCCATGAAAAGACTCCAAAGAAGACTCCAAAAAAGTGTACATGCTCTCTAAAATGGCAACAAAAACAGAATTCATTGCTATTTTTCTATACATGCTTGATGCAATTCAGGTGCCTGAAATTTGATTGCAGGCATATATTGTGTAAAACATTTGTAAAATAAGAAAAATAAGAAAAATAAATGTTCTGACATTCCTATTTGATATAGATCTCTAGATGCTCAACATTTTGGGTTTTATTTGTCTTATATTGCTTATTTTGTGCATTCTGTTAAAACTGATCAATTCAAGATGATACGTGTCGGGAGCTCATTTGACAAAATCTGGGTGCTTTTTTTCACACTGCTTTGGTTAAACACTCGTTCACGTTTTTTTCTGGATGATGAAACCATGAACCTGATTGTACACTCTGAATAGAGAACACTTTTTTCTCATTTGTACCATCAATACAGGCAAATTTTTGTATGTTTTTTCCCTATATTCTATTCATCATGATAAATAAATATCATGGTAATATTATGTCAAATATCAGCGTGAGAAGTACCTTGAACTATTATGGTCAGATATTCTGCAGAAAATATTTCCATCTCTGAGTAAGGTTCTCTTTTTTCTGTGGGGTTTGCCTGTAACGGCTTACACTCACCTGCCCAGTGTAGGCGAAGTCTAAGGCGTGCTTGAGTCCAACACTGGTCACTCCTTGCAGGGTCACTTCATCCGCCTCGCTCTCCACCATGCACAGGCTGAACATGGCCTAAGGACACAAAGCCAGAACTTTGAGGTAAGCTGAGGGAACATCACAACTATGTCAAGAGTAATTTTTCAGTTCGTGAAAACAATAAAACAAAAACACAACTAAAACAAATACCACAGGTATGGATAGTATGTAAATATGCTTTATGAAAAAGAACATTTTACTTCCTTTCTTAATTGATTTAGTCTACTAGGCCTGGTTTGCTGGGCATTGTCTGGAATTTATTTAAAAAAAAAAATTATGCTGACACAGACACACACACAGTCACATGAGTGCAGGCTGCTCTCCATGTGAAATCAAACAGGCAGACACAGGGCCTGCAGCCTGGAGCTGCTGTGCGTGAGTCCAGCTTGCTGCTCGGTAATCAAAGAGATTGATTGGTGTCACACCATGTGGAGATGACAGAGCCATTGATCTGTGCCAACCAGGAGAGAGCAGCAACACGGAAGGGAGGAAAGAACAACGAGGTTATCGAGTTTCTGACTCCATGTTTGTTTTTGTTTTTTTCTTTTTTGGCCACGATAACACTCTAAAAAGCAACTTCTAACAAGCAAAAAATTATCTTCTTTGTACATTTTTTAGGAAAGTGATCCTACTAACCATAAATGTTTAGTCTCTTTTGAAACAAAGCAGCACTGTGTGACAGAACCCCACCTCTCCATCTTGAATAAGAGATCACTCAACAAGAGATTACTTTTCAAAAGCCCCCAGGCTGGCCTGTTATCGCAACATCTCTGCAAAAATGACATTAACTCCTCCAAAAACTCATCCTGTTACCCTGGATTTATACCCCACATAAACCTTAACCAGATTCCCACCTCCATGTTTTGTTTTGTTGTTGGCAAATGGCTCTTTTGTTATTGTGTTGTTGTTTTTTTTTACCACCGCCTGCTCAGCTCTCCTCACCTCTCCGCCGTAACGATTCACCGACATGCTAATTAAAAACTCCCGCTCCACTGAACACAGGAGGGTCCCTGCTTTAATCTGGGGTGTGATGGTGGCAGAGCTTTGATCGGAGTGCAAAACACAGAAAACTGAGCAGGGCTCACATGAAAAAGATTCTCCAATTTTCACCTTTTCACAAAAAGCTTGCCAAGTGAGATATAGAACTGGGACAATGTTTGCTGGGCTACTCACATCCCAAAGTCCTCTGACCTTGGAGAGGAGTCAGAGGAGGTTTGGTGGTGGCGGCTAGCTCCTGTGATTCGCGTGCAAAGAAATATGGTGCTTGTGAGCCTTTTACATGCAGTGCTGCAGCTCAGCAGTTAGCCAGACCTGCTGGCAAAATTTATGTGCGTCTGCTTTTCTGATAATAGCTGAAAGGACTCGTGACTTCCACACCCACACGCTGAAACAATACTGTTCTCAGGGAGGCTGCTTCTATCACTGTGAGAAATATTGGGTCATCTCTTGGGGGCTGTGACTATTTTTACAAGAGTTTTTTTTTATTTTTTTCCTTTTTACAGGAAGATCCACAAATCTACCTTAGAAAACCAAGGATGAGGCGATACTGCAGAGGTTCTCATTGCTCTTCTAAATATATTATAGTGGTTTTACAATTCAGTGTGTTGATATAGCACATTAGAACAACCTCAGCTGGAACAAGGGCTTCACAATAGTAGTAAGTGCATCACAATATAAATGTGCTTCATGGACAGCCAACAGCAGCTGACCAGCTGACCTCAAGGCTCTGGCTGGAGTGTAGGGCTGCAACACCTCATTTGAATAAGACGGGCCCATAAAGTTTAAACACTTAAAACAATCGACAAAACCTGAAATTTCACCCAAAAGCCAACTTTGAAGAATGCACAAAACCAGGGTGACAGATTCACACCTCTTTGTTTTTCTCAGCAGGCAGGGATTTTGAGCCTTGGTCCAATCCTATATACAACGAATTATAGTAATCCAAACGCGATGCTGTGAGTGTGTGGATTGCTCTTTCAAACGCAGTCAGAGGAATATAAGAGTTAATCTTTCCATGAGTCCTCAGTTAGAAAAAGCTGGCCTTGATGACAGATTATGATGTGCTTATTAAATTTAAACAGAGGACAATTGTACCCGGGAATAACCAGAATCTAGATGTATCTGTCTTTTATCGGTCTTTAGGTTAAAAAAGTTTAATATCAACCCAGTCTGAACCTCCCGTAAGACAGTCTTGCAGCATTTGTAATGGTTATTGGTGGTTACAGGCAGAAAAATCTGGAAATTGTCTGCAAAAAGGCGAAAAGGGACTTTATGTGTTATAAAAACGGAACCTAGAAATAGCATTTTGATCCCTGGGGCTCAACGCAATTCAAAGTAAACAACGAGTAGGAGTAATGTCTTAGATTTACATAAAAAATGGAGAAGGGCTGCTGAATTCAGCACAACAGTTAAAAGGAAGTCATTACATTTAATTATTTGACATCATTTAAAACCAGACTGAAACTTTTAACTATTTTTATTAAGATCAAGATGAGCCTGCAGTTGGATGTTGGCAACTTTCTTTTTCATTTTAGAATTTCCATGGTCTAAAATCCCAGATGAGTAACAAAAGAGAACTGTGTAAAGTCCCACCGAACCCACAGGCTCAGGTAGGAATTATCTGCGATGGATTATTGTGTATTTACTATTCAATTTCTAAACTGCTAGCATATCAGTGGTAGACATAATTAAAAAATTTACATTTGGATGCGTTTGCTGTTTCAGAGAATGTCTGTGTGTAGTCTCCCGAGATATTATTCTGTATTGATTAGCTCAAGTTGCCAGTTCTTCAAACACGGCAAATGTAAGTAGATCCAGTTATTTCCCACTGAGCTATCCCCTGTGTTCTAAAGTAAATTCAGAGGATTTTTTTAAATGATAGCTCATACCAGCAAAGTCTTCCATATTCAACATGGAGTGGAGCAACACACAAACATTTCAATGGTTTCAACTTTTCTAAAAGCTATTTGTTATTTTCAAACAAGCATTAGACATTCATCTTCCAATGATTTACTTACCTGCAAATACGTTTGCACTCCTGTGCTTTAAGAACATATTGACACTATTACAGATGCACAGAAAATCTTTCTTCAAACATCATCGAAGACAAAAAGTAACTCTTTTAAATGTAAGCGGTCCTGGTCCTTCCAAAGGACAACTGCTGATTCTATACTACAGGCTACGGAAATCGAACAAATTTAATCCATCTGATCCTGCAATCATGTTGCAGTTATTGTACCACACAATCATTTATTAAATTCAAAGAAAATCTAAGCTGGCATGACATGTTTGTTTGTGCTTATAAATCCCCAGAAGGAACATTCCCAAAATTTCAATTTGGGTGTTCATCTGAGAGGACTGATCAGATTTAAACACTAGAATCGATGTAAGTTCAGAGAGCGGATTGTCGTATGAAAGCCCGAGTGAGGTTGTGTGTATATCAAGATGAGAAATGTGTCAGACGACAATAGGTTTGGATTTGAGCTCTGTCCTGGCTGTATGGCTAGCAGAAAAAAATCATCTAAAAAGGGGGTGGGATGTGTGTGGGCGTGCTCGCTGAGGGTGGTGAGTGATGCTGATGTGACTAACGGGCTGCCTCTCCCCAACCCGTCCACACATCTTATCAAACGTGATGGCGCTGGAACCGCTCACTCCCGGTTCAGGTATTTTATGGCAACTGCTCATATCTGCTGCACGTGTTTGTCTGAGTAGAATGGAGAACACCCTGTTTCCCTCCTTTTACTACATAGGGCACTCTCATTTCATCTGCAAATGAACTGAATTAAACCCAGCAGTGGAGTCAGATGACAAAATGAAGCTAATGCTGTTAAGCCACTACAGAGGAACAAGGGAGCTGAGTCAGTTTTTCTTGCTTACCGTAGCAGGCTGATCTAATAATCTGTGTGTGCTGGAACAACAGCGCTGCTTGCACTCGTTGGAACTTAAGTGTGGCATTAGTAAACCGATCTGATGAACAAAAGAAAAACGGTAGGAAAGGGAAGGAACAGAAGGAGGGAGAGGAGCCCGGCTGGCTCGAGAGAGTAAAAATAACCTGCGTGCACTCAGGAACACACAGAAGGAATAATCCCTGGGCAACTTGAACATATTTAATCTCCCTCTCATTTTCAAGAGGGATTAATACCTTCTACCTTCTAATCTTCCCAAAGTCCCTAAATCAAATCTCATCGGTGCACTTCTCCCAGCGCGGCAGGAAATCTTCTGTCAGGATGTCTGGCAGCATCAGTCGACATCAGACACAAGCCTGAGCAGCGACTGATGTTAGTCCTATATTTTGTACCCACAGATGTGAAAAACTTGTATCTTGATTTTTTTTATGGACATTTTATCCTGCTGACAGCAAAAAAAAATAAATAAAAATAGCTGTGACCTGAGCAAGTTCTGTCTCATTTAAGAACATTTTGATGATGTGTGGTCTCATTTGGAGTCTCAGGTGGAACTTAAGTGGCCCATATTGGTGGTTAGAGGCATCTTAGATACTCTTTCTGCTCTTAATCTTGATTTCTGGTGGTTTCTGGTGGTTTCTGGTGGCCATAGGCCGGTGCCATGGACCGTAACATCCACTCATGCCGATCCAAACGTGCTAACATCTACACTTTCAGAATCCCGTGAACCCTTCAAATGATTTGTTTAGAAAGCGATTATCATCTTTAAATTGTACTAACCCTGAAGTAGTCGCTGCATGCTGCCAGGACGGCTTTGTGGGCGTGGAACTTCTGCTCGCCAGCAACCAGGGTGACGTCACACAGCAGGCCATCCTTCCTCTGCTGGTTGAGGGCAGAGAGAACCGAATCCTGGTGGGACTTTGAGTGACAGAGTCTCTGTCCTGTCAGCATGTCCTTGCAGCTGCACCAACACACAAACAGACACATACAGAGGAGGTGTCAATCTGGATTTTACTGGCTTCATCAGTTCAGAGAAATGTGTATATAATGAAGCTAAAAGCAACTTTTTATGCTTTCATCCACAGCAGAAGTGTTTTATGACTTCTAACATTAACTAGTAAATTAAAAAATCCTAATCAGGGATACAGTATGCTATCTTTTCTAGAGTCTTGAAAATCTTTGATGGTTTAATAGAGTTTGTAGCCACAATATCTGGTTTTATGCTGCAAATCCATCATACTGTATGTTGTACAGATATTCTCCCACTGTGTCTTTGATGGTACCCGTTAACACAGCCAAGTCTCACACTTTTACTTATTTTGAGCTAAATGTAATGGTGGGCGTTGATGAAACCTGTGATTAAAAAACAAGTTGACATTTAGCGATTTTGTGACTTTCAGGACTTTTACTTGTTAGAAAATTCATTAAATAGTCGTGTTTTTTGTATCCATGATGATTAGATTAGTAATCATTTGGATTTCCTCAGGGTTTTTATCTTTTCGTATGAATTTTAAAAGAACATATGTTTAGGTAAACATTCAGAAAGTTGTCGGATAAATTGTAACAGAGAGGGAACCCTTGCTATTAGTTGTGTTATGACGCCTTTAGACATCTGTTCTAAACCATGGTGAATTTGTTAGGGACAAGCTTGAAAGATGGAGTTTAAAGCCTCAGCAAGCTGCCCAGATGTCCGTAGTTTGGTTGTGTGAACACAGGAATTAGCATTTTTGCATCAATGTAAGTCTTTGGTCAGCAATAAAATTGACTAAAAACACACAGAAATGTCATGGTGTGGTGGCAGTGGTGACAGGGAATGACCCAGATTCAGACAGGAGGTGGAGGTGAAATGAGAACCAATCTTTATAGGCAAAAATCCCAGCTACCAGAAACAATGACAGGGGACTACAATAGAATGCCAACCAAGGATGAAACGGTAGTAACAACGGCATGAAACGGACAAAGACCGAGACAGAAGATGGAGCTTAAATCACGAGGAGGAAGATTTATGAGAGGGGGCAACAGAGGATAATGACACAGGTGAAAGGGACGGAACTGAAGACCGGAAGAGGAAAGAACCAAAGAATTAAGCGATAATGAACGGGAACCATGAAAAGGTATATAAATTCAAATCAAAAACCAAAATGGTGAACTAATTAACAAGGAAAAAAAACACTCGAAACTTAGGATGGGAAAGAAACAAAAAACAAACCACAGATCCCAAAAATACCAAACTACAATAAAAATTAAAAAAGGGGGAAAAAAATTTATACTCCCGAGTGGAATCAATTAGAATGAATATTCTCCCTCGTATGCTCTACCTTTTTCAGTGTTTACCAATTAAAATACCTCAGAAATATTTTGATGACTGGGACAGGATGTTGGCGAAATACATATGGCAACATGAAAGAGCCAGGGTTAAATACAAAACACTTCAATTAATAAAAGAGAAAGGGGGAATGGGCCTTCCTTGCCTTAGGGAGTATTACTATGCTGCCCAGCTTAGACCCTTAATCTGTTTGAGTTCGCCAACCTATTCTGCAGGTTGGAAGGATATAGAAGTTAACATCACGAAAGATATGCCTATCATGGCGCTATTGGCAGATACTAAACTACAGAAGACCACACTGTATACTACTCACTTTATGTATGATTCCCTGCTACATTCCTGGAATCAAATCATTAAAATGTGTAAACTGGGTGAACTGTCAAATATTTTGAGGTGGTGCGCTTACGACTCTGAGTTTGTGCCAAATAGATATGATGATCGGTTTAAGAGATGGCTATCTAAGGGGTTAACAACCTACCATTCCTTCATCCACAAGGGGACATTCTCGAGTTTCGAGACTCTACAGACTAAATACGGTTTAGGTCAAGATGATTTTTACAGGTATTTGCAGGTTAGACATCATTTCCACCAAAATTTAAAAACAGTATATGAAAAGAAAGATTTAGGTTTCTTACAGATATTCTTAACTCTAACCAGGTCTCATTCTCAGAATAATATAATTTCAAGATTATATAAGGGCATTCAGCAATGTAAACAGGTGAGCACAGAAAGTATAAAGAGGAAGTGGGAAAAGGAGGGAAATATGGTTATCTCATCTGACAGTTGGGCCAACATATGTCAGTCTCAGTGGACAATAACAGGGTCGAATACATGGCGAGAGTTCAGTTGGAAGAACATGATCAGGTACTTTATTACACCTGTCCAGAAACGGCATCAAGGTGGAGGGGACGCATGTTGGAGACTATGTGGGGTAACTGGTGCCAATCACTTCCATATCTTTTGGGAATGTCAAGTCATAATTAATTATTGGACACAGATATGTGAACATGTTAACAATGTACTGGGTACTAAAATTCCCCTTAAATGTGAAACACTGTATTTGGGTGATGTTCCTGTGACGAATTGGAAAAACACTGATAAAAAATTACTTGGTATGTTACTTATTGCGAGTAAAAAGGCCATCACAAGAAAGTGGCTGAGAGTGGAATCTCCAACTACCGAGGACTGGATCAATATAATACACGAAATATATGTTATGGAAAAGTTGTCTTTCTCCCTCAGGATGCAAAAGGACATGTTTTACAAAATCTGGACTAAATGGACTGAGTACATAAAACCTTTACGGTCAGATTTTGTATGAGCGATACGTTTCTGTACTTGAAAAACGCTGTCTTACGAATACTGGTTTGCTTCCCATATAGGTTTGTGTTCATATATGTTTGAAACTGTGAAAACGTTTAAAAATAAAAATTATAAAAAATAAAAAAAAGGGGGAAAAAAACAAGAATCCCCTACAAAATATCCTACCAATCCTATCCAAAAGAAACAACAAAGAACCAAAGATCCAGGAGAAAAACTACATAAATCATTTTGATTTGTTGTGAAATATATATAATTGCACAAAGGAGGTATGCAGAAAGGATGGATAGATGTTGCACAAGATGCAGAACAAAATAACTACCGGTAATAATAGTTTTTTTTATAACAGAAGAAATTACATCTGAGTTTTCCACCCCTTTGTCTGACCCATCCCGTATTCTCATCCATCAGTGGGACTCAGCCTCGTCCATCCAAATCTATCTAGGTCCCCTTTCAGTCTCGATTAATGCTGGAAATGCTGCTGCCTGCTAGAAAGCCCTGTTCTGTCACCTTCATGGTTATGGGTAGGACGAAAGATGACTCAGGCTGTGTGGTACTCGGCTCTGCCAAAAGGACAGCCAGTAGCAAAAAATGTCTAACAAACAAGGGAGGGAGACTTAAACATTCAATTAAAAAACCTGAACCCCTGTTTTTTTCACATCATGTTTTTATTTGTTATTTACAAAAGTTGTACGTTTACAGCCCAAGATGAAATCAGAGTGTAGAAGTTGAGAATGTCAGGTATATTTTCCTTCGTGATATTTTATTTATGCAAAAAACACTTTAGTAGACAAGGAGATTAAAAGGATTTAATGTTTAGTCGCCAACAGAGTTTTTCTGTGGATCTCCAGATTAAACCAGTGTTTCCAAACCATGCTCCTAAAGGCACACTGCCCTGTCTTTTTTGTAAGTTTCCCTGGTCAAGCAAACCTTGTCAAATGAATGGGTCTATCCAAATTCATTTGAATCAAGTTTGCTGGAGCAGGGACACTGGTTTAAACCAAGAACAGTCATCTCTGTCCAATATAATGTTTTTCTTGTCAATATCTTGCTGTTTTAAATCAGCATTTGCATGGATTTACAGTGTGTGCTCTGACTGGACCCCCTACCTGAGACTGGGTTCAGAAGGCATTCCCCTTCACAAGTGAAGCGATGGCGGAGGCGGAGGAGGGGTGTGACTTGACTCCTGAGGACGGCAGCTTCCTCCCTGGGCGCGTGCATCAGCCTGCTAGGACAGAACAGCACGTCAGCTTTGCTCAGTCTATCCACTCAGCCCAGCCGCGGTGTGACAGCCGCGGTGTGACAGCCGCGGTGTGACAGCCCCCCTCCCACCCCCCACATCTCAGCTATGATGCTGTTGTCTTTGACAATTCATACAGCACCCCCCTCCAGACCTTTAAAAGCAGACACGCCGACAGCCACTTGCTGGAGTTCAGAGAAAGGAATAAACAAGCTCAGCACTTCTAAGATCAGCCTGGGAGTCCAAATCACTACGTGCCCGTCTACAACTTTGACATAATGTGCTACAGCCCTCAATTTAATACGTTGCAAATAGGAACCGGTGGCATTAGGGAGAGAAAATAAGAAATCCAAGCTTCCTGGGACTCTCTGATGGAAAAATAAAAGCTTACTGTATCACAATAAGTCACCCAAGGTCCCCTCTGAGCTTAAGGCTTAATCATAGGTAGGGCTGCGTCCACCACCGGCTGCACTGCAGTCTGGTCCCCACTGAGATTTAGTGATCGACCTGTTCACGAATGACCTTCAGATACATGGCCACAGGCAGCAGCTACTGACCGAGGTGGGAAACCGGGAGCCCACCCTCCTGATGCAGAGCAAAAATACCCCCCCATACACACAAATACACACACAAACACACATCTCCTTCACATTATACTGCAAAGCTACAGTTGTAAATGAATTAATCTGGTAACAAATGTGGCGTCCTGCACAATAATAAACTTCCTTTATGCAGTTTTAATCAACCACAGAACACAGGCTCATTTTAATAAATGTTCACTATCAATACGTGAACCCTAAGGGAGAGGAAATACCTCCAAAAAAGGGCTGTGATAATCACAACAAGTAGGCCATTGTGAACCACTAATCTCCTGAATGAAAAACAACCACATTGGCGTTTTAGGCACCAAAGACAGCCGGGGTTTTAAAAAAATAAAAATAAACAGGCATCGGGTAGGCGTGCAGTTATAGGCGGGTAAGCAGATAGGACGGTGCGGGGAAAAGGTTTGGGTTGCCGGTTAACCAGACACCCATCAGAGCATTAACTGTCACTTTCACATAGCTTCCAGCTGTCAAAAGGTCTCCTAGCAACAGGCCAGCGCCTCGGTCCACAGAAAACTACGGGGACGGCGGGGAACTGCCTCCACCACCACAGCAGCCCTGTTGCATCCACAGCCTTCAATTCACACCGCAAACAAGACGCCTCGGGGCTTTGCTGGAATTTACCATATCCAGAAATCGTCAACTGAATGTGCCGGGGGGGCTTACGTACCTCACATGAATGCGTTATGAGTCAGCCCAGTCCCCCTGTCGCGGCGCGTCCGTTACAAATGTCATTAGATGTCGCAGGTTCGCTCCGCTTCCCTCCACGGAGAGAAAGAGAAAAAAGGAGGGATGCGGCGGCTAGGAGAAGTGCCCACTTGTCACCGGTACTTTATTGGTTGTACTGTACAGTAGCACGTAAATTATTACATTAAAACCCCGCCTCTCCGCGGCGGTAGGTCACACGAAGACGGGCACAGTCGGGAGACGGCGCCCTCTAGAGGATAATTGAGCGAACTGCATGCTTACCTGAGCCTTCACAAGCGAACAATGTAGGATGACAGGCAACTGCTGGGACGCTAGGGGTCCTCTGGGATATCCATCCAGGATTAACAGCTAAAATAAATAAATTAAATTAAATAAACACTTGGCTGGTCGCTGAATGACACAGTAACCTAACTCATGATCACCCAGGACACCAGAGACAAGTTTTTATTCCCCTATTATGCATTTCCAATTTGAATAACTGTTTATATATTGCTCTGACAGGAATAGTTGGAAATAAATAATGATCGAATCGATAGTTTTGTGATTTCCACCAAAGGTTGAACACCAGGGACGCACACCAGCAACCAGGAGTACCCCTCCCGAGGATGAGTGGAAAAGTACGCGGAGTAGTGATTAAAAAAAAAAAAAGTTTCTCAGTACACACCCAAAATAACAGTTTTAATTGTATCAGATAAACATATCCACACTGCTCTGCATTTACTCTTTTCCATCTTTTATGTGCCTCCTACACGAATGCTACATTCAGGTGTGCGCCGGCATTCTAACTGGTACTGTTTTGAGAGCGTGTGACTCACCGCTTAAGTTAAACCGAGACTCGTTTTGATATGATTCATTGTCCACTATGCCTAATGTTTACATGATTAACTTTCCAGTAATACAAAAAGTCAAAGATCAACAGCAAGTTTTTTTTTTCTTTGACAATATTGAGTGGAACTTTAATGTCTAACCTGGAATATATCACATATTTCCAACTGTACCTGAAGTTAGCTTAGAATCAGCCCAACACGAGCAGGGGAAGGAGCTGTGCTGGACCCCGCAGGAAATACGCTATCGAATATCACACAGGAGACCCCCGACGAGTCTCCATGTAGTCAACTGTTTCAGGAAACTCTTAGGGAGTCGGAGGTAAGTTGTTGTGTTTTGTGTTTTTGGACCAACAGTTTGTTTCGTGCTGCTACTTTTCCCCCCGAAAGTTGAGTCGGGTGCCAGTCCCGGCGTAGGGATATGGACTGATCGGTCTTCCCACAGTCGGTATCTGTTTCAAAGGGAAACCGACTAACATGTTGACAGATATAATCGTATAGAAAGTATTAAAAAGGGCAATGGGAAACATTTACGAAGTCTTAGCAACTTAGTTATTTCCTCACCTGTTAACTTCTTCGTGCTACGGCTAAGAGTTACTGGAATATTACTAGCTTAGCTAACTCTATTGTCAGGTTCAATGTTGCTTTTAGGTTTACCAGGTATGTTACTGATTCAATTGAGCAGAGTTTTACAGGATTATCTATTTTATGCTGATTTGGGGTTTTACAAAGCACTATGGAGGACGTTGAGCTACACATGTCAACAAAGAAGTGGTCATGTCAGGCAAACAGCTGTACCAGAGAAATCTCAACTGATAGAATCACAACCTTATGCATCCTATTTCATTGCATTATGTTTAAAACACTTTGTCAGGCATAAATCTATACAAACTTAACTAGAAGTGGAATCAAAAGGATATGTAGATATCCTATGTATATGTATATCTATATATTCCTTTAAAATGAAATTTTAAACCAGGAAAGAATTCAATTCTACCAGGTGTTCAGCTCTCTCAGCTGATTTTAATGTACTTGTGTGTGCGTGTGTGTGTGTCTGACACTTTTATGTGAAGTTTAATGTGCACCAACAAGCTAGGGCTTATTCTACTAAATCAGCTATGATCTGTAGCATTCCCCACCTTGAGGTAAGTCTGCTCAGAGACTGACTGGAGCTGCATTAGTTAATGCCATCTGATGCCTGCACAGACTCCTTCTCCAGCTGGATCCTGAGAACCTCAAAGAACCTGGAGGCTTGTACCCATATGACAAGGAGTTATCATTCTTAAAGTGACAAGAAAAAAAATACCAGTAGGTCTTAAACTTGTCCCTGCTATGTCTTTCTGTAAAGGTGAGATATAAGAAGCAATGATCTTATATGTTGTCTCTATAAGGGTTTTGATCATTTTACAATCCTCTAATTTCAGGGACGATGTGGGACTTACATCTGCTGCCCAGAGGCCCGTGCTGACCAATGACAGGAGGGTTTTACCAGCCAGGGCAGCCACTGAGATGTCTCCAGGAGAAGCGTTACGCGGATAACAGTCTTAGCCAGGAGGAGGCAAAGTTTGGGTCAAACGATCCTCACACAGAGCCGAAGAGAAAGTTGTTGTAGTTTACTTGCATAGCATACGTTCACTCCCAGTCCACTTGTTGCCATGCTGATGCCGGGACCAGCGTTGGTGTGCCTCCTTCTGATGTGGGTGGGAAGCTGCAGCTCTCACAGCCTGTTTACTTGTGAGCCCATCAAGGTGCATCGATGCATGGGGATGCCGTACAACATGACTTTCTTTCCCAACATGATGGAACACTATGATCAGGACATTGCGGCCAGTAAAATGGAGGTGAGCTCTCATAACACAACACACACTGTTAGCCAACAAAGGCCCAGTTATTTCCTACCTTGAATGATACTTTTATTATCATTATAGTTATTATTCGACGCTGCCGCTGTCTTTAGGTCAATTTCACTTGTTTCATAACTTTGGGTTTTCTTCCTTACAATTGGCTGAAAATGCCATGGATGACTCCAAAATGTGTTCTTCAATCATTTTATTTGCGTTGATACATCAACAGGTGTGCTTCTGATCTGAAAAATAGTAAAAAATAACAGTTCCTGCTGTTTTACTCAAAATGGAGAAATAATTTAATATAAATGAGGCCTATTAGACCATACATTACGAAAATGTTCCCTTTATTACGAAAATAAAGGGAACATTTATTTTGTGGTGTGGTGGTAGCTGCGTCGCCTCGTAGCAAGAGGGTTCCTGTTTCGAATTCCCCGGTGGAACGTGATCTGTCTTTGTGGAATTTACATGTTGTCCCCAGTGTCTGTGTGGGTTCTCTCTTTCTCTCCCACCATCCAAAAAAATACAAGCGTGTTAGGTTAATTGACACTAAATTCCCCCCCAGGAGGGAACATGAGTGTATGTGTGGTTGTTTATTTCTGTGTGGCCCTGCAATGGATTGCTAGGAAAGCCAACCCTGTTGGGAAAACACAGCATAGAAAATGGATGGATGTAAAAGTTGTGGTCTTGTGTCGGAAAAAGTTTATTAAAAGTTGGACACTCATTTTATTCCTAATGCATTTTATTCATTATGCTTTATAAAACAGTCAGTTTCACCTGGTTGGACATCAGGTGTAAGTAGTGTTTTCCGTTGAAAAATACTGAAATTGTACTTTCAAATCATTGGCCTGGCTAAGCTTATAACATATACCATTCTGTGGTTTTCCATCTACCTGTGTACCTCTGATCATAACCATAGTAAAAAGAATTCACGATTTCTGCTTTTTAGAATTGAAAAAATAGGTATATTGTACCATATACTGCAAAATTAGATGTCCAATGTATGTTAGTCCTACAATACATCATGCATCGTATTTGGTACATATACTTTCTGAGACCTTTGGCATGATTTAATGGAAAATCTTTGCTCAAAAGCCTGCTGCACATCATCAGGTATACCTGATAACAGTGGGTAGAAGACTACACAACAATAATTTTGACTTATTGCGCAGTAGGAATTGATGTATATTCAAAATTATTTCTGTTTTTTTTCATATTTTGTTTGTAAAGGGCCAGATAAAAACTTCAGACTAAAAATTTATCCCCTTGTTTTTAATTCTCCCTATTTCTTCTGGGATGATGCTTTAAAGGCTTAATATTTTACAAACGTGAAAGAAAATAGGAAATAGGAGATTATGGGAAAGAAATAATCTTAATGTTACAAAATAGTACACAAATAAGCTCCTCACACATCAGCTTATGGGGTTAAAAGCATGGAAGCCCCATCACACGGTTTCATAAAAAACACTAAAATGTTGATTCCCTGCAGCAGAAGTTAAAAGCACCAGAGAGCTTATTCTGGTTATTAGATTTTTTAAAATCCTGCCCTCATCTGAAAATATCTCTGACACTGGATAGATGCCCGGATATGTTGCATTAACACGAAAGGATGGCAGCTGACAGTAAAGCTGCTGAGCTTCCTGTCAAATTAGTGCCTGCATGATGAAATCAGTGTCATCAGCTTCACTGATGGCAACAGAAACTGAACTGGGTATTCATTAAACAGCCTCCAACAGGCAATCAGTGGGATTCATTTCATTGCTTGGATCAGATAACGTTGGATAATGACTTGTCCGAGCTAATGAGTGAATTCCCTTTCCGGATAATGAGCCGTTTATGCTAATAATTTTTGGAGCTTTTTCTATTTTTATTCATCATCTCATGAGAGTGGAATTGATTTGGAAAGCTGTTGTATTTTATTGCATTTGCTAACAGTTACTCTGTTGCTTACGTTGCTCTTTCAAGAATGTGCTCTGTACATAATTACATTTTTTTTAAATCAAATTTTTTTTTTTTTTAAATGGTTAAAGGCACACTTTATAACAACATTTGTAACCCTTGAGTACAAATTTTATGCTATGTTCCCAGTTGGATCACATCTACTCTAACGGCCGATACCTTCTTTGTAGAACTTCCATAGAAAAATAAGGACATGCAGACATACCTCAATATTTACATTCATCATAAATATCTGCAATCTTACCAAGAGATTAAGTATTTTTCAACGTGGCAGGTGCCAGTGTGTGTGTGTTATGGACTTCTTTTGACGTGTTTTCTTGTAGTGTGACTGTCGTGTTCATGGTTGTGTCCCAATAAGACATATTGTGGCCAGAGTAGCAGAGCTTAATCCTTGAGCAGGACTCGAGAGCATACACAAATCCAGCTGTGGGGAGGGATAATTATGTGAGCGATTCCTCCATGTTGTCGCCCAGCCTTACCTACAGAAACAAGGTGAGGCATTGGTCAGTTTTTCTAAAAAATGTGTTCATATTAGATATGTTGAATATGAACTTTCCCAGGAAATGAAAGGCATTAAGAGAGTTTAGCTGAACTCTTAGTTTCTTGTGGTCTGGGGCTTTTTCAGCCCTTATCATTCAGCACCGCTTGGCCTGATGTGCCTTAAGGCCAGTGGCCGTCTCATGTCCTCTAAGCAGCCAAGGCTATTCCTCTTTCGTTGGCTTCTTTTTTTTCCCTGAAATTCCGGAGGGCCGGGGTTTGGATTACACACGTTTGGTGTCGGAGTTTTGAGCACAAACAGAGGTCTGCTGAAGCTTTCCTTTGTGTGTCATTTGGCAAAGGTGTGGGCTTCTTGTTTCAGTGCAACCTTGGCCACGGGCAACTCTATCGACTTTGTTGTGAAGGGGCTTTGATTTCTAGAGGAAGGGGTGGGACACACCCAGCCCTGCACAAAGCCCAGTGCACATACCACAATGAGTATCCTCTGCCTTGTAATAACTCACTCATTTTCCCCTCATGCACCGTCTAACTTTCATGCTCCTGTCTCTCGGGTGACAGACTTGCACTCTTTTGATCTACATTCAACATTAGACACTTACTTTCTGGTTTATCACAAAGCCCAAATGCTGGAATCAAGCCGACCTCTGCTTTATTTTGGTTCTATTCTCCTCCTCTGCCTTTGGTCCCAGATTTCACAAGTTCGCCAGCTAAAAGTGTTAGAGGAAGCGGGAAGACTAACTGACACACAGTGAGGGACCCGGAACACTTGAGAGTCTTAAAAGTTTGAGCTAAACTTTGCAAAGCGAGAGCCCGGTAATTTTTTCCAAATCATTTAATCCTTGAGGCACTTTGCTGTGAAAATTCTCTTCAAAGGATTTGGCCATAAATAGCAAATCAGCAATCTGCCGCTGATCCCAGCTGACGTCTCTCTGGAAGGGGAGCAGTTTTTTTAATTTTTTTTTTACTGTTACTGCTGTAAAGCAAATAAGGGTCAGATTGCTGAGCCACCGGGAGCTCGGAGTCAGGACCTCCAGAGGAGAAAACAAAGACGCTCACTGTCGCAGGGCCGATCCGAGGCCTCAGGGTTGTGAGACCACTGCCTGACTGAATTTCAAGAGGAACACTGAATAGCACACTGTACTCTCGTGTGTGTATGTGTACGTGTGTGTGTGTGTGTGCGTCTATACAAACATTAACAGCTTTAAGGTACAGAGTCTGTTCACTTCAAATCCTTTGATTGTATTATGCACATTTTGTACTCGGTAAACTAATGGGAAAGTTGTCTGTCAAAAATCGACCTCCTTATGATCGGCTCTGCGCATTCCAGCCCTCCCGGAGTTTCAGTGTGTTTCCAAATGTCCTTACTCTCATTTCCTGCCACCTATACTGCCCGCCCACCCCCTCCCTTTTTGAGCCCACAAGCTCCTGGCCAGTTTGTTGAAAAAGGAGAATATGGCCTCCAGTGAATGGGCTGCTTGCTGCTGTGCTGGAGATAATAGCCCAGCTTGGCAAAATATAACTCATCAGAACCGAAAAATACATCCAAGATGACCAGGACCAAAAAGCTCAGGCTGAAAAAAGCAGGTTTTTATCGGCAGATATGCTGTTTTCTGCCTTAGCTGCACCCCAGTTCATTAAAGTTTGAAGATCAGCGCCATTATTTTTTGATAACTCAATCATAAAGAATAATTTTCAATAAAAATCACGTACAAAATAAGTATTGGGATCAGCTCATTGCTCACCTCTAACCTACATCCAAGGCCCCTGTCAGACACCCTGTATTATTGGCAGCAGCTATCTAAACACAGTCTGGTACCCCACATGTCGCACAGAGCTGCAGTTCCCACCTCAGCCGGTCGGCTGCAGAACAATCCAAAGGATTGTATCGATACACTTATCAGTTAAGAGCAGTTTTTTCCCACTCAAAGGTTTCTCCCACGTTGCTCAGCTGAAGCATCTTGTTCGTATTTTTGCCGCATCCGAGCCTAAAGAGAGAAGGAAAACAGCCCTGTCTCTGATTGTTTATCACTATTTTTTAACCAACTCCTTCAGCTGCCCTTTTATTTAGCCACATGCAAGAGGATCATTAGGTTCATGTCAGTTTTTCTTTCCAAAGTGAATTGAAAGTTAGCTGTTTATGTAGCATAATTTTAAAAACAAAAGCCCAACTCATGAATTAGAATCTGAAATGCTTTCAACCGCCTCCATTCACAAACGCCCAACCATTGTGCTTCTTCAGCCGGATCATATGCGTTGTTATTCTGATGTGCCGTGCTGTTTTTTGGCCTGACCTTGACTGACTATGAACACTTTAGCAACATACTTCATCTGTTGATAGTCTGATCTTGTGGAGAAAGAAAAGATATCCCCGCTCAGTAGCTCTTTCACAGGCATGCCTGTAGTTCTTTCCATGATCTCACAAACTGGCTTTTTTTAATGAAAAATTCTTTTCTGTATCTACTTAACTCATGAACTATCAAACAGACAGCAAAAATGCACGTCAGGAGAACTATTTAGATGTAATCTCACCCTTTACGCAGACTATTTCACGAAACCCGACCTCAGATTGACTGTGGTTCCCCTCTCTTACACCCAGCCTTTCATGCCCCTGGCAAACCTGCGCTGTTCTCCCGACGTCCACCACTTCCTGTGCCAGGCTTTCATCCCCGCGTGCACCGAGGAGAACAAGGTCATCCGTCCATGCAGAGAGACCTGTGAGGCCGTCCTGTCCGACTGCGAGGAGGACATCAGCATCTTCGGTGTCGACTGGCCTGCCGAGTTACAGTGCGACAAGTAAGACGGCATCAGCTCAGGAGAAGCCGACCTACAACTCCCAATCCGTTCATTTTCCCACGACTATCTTTATCCCTCAGGCTGGACACATGCTCCCTCGACGGCTCTGTGCTTCTTGCGACCACCCCTGCGACCTCCTCATCGCCTAAGAGAGACCTGGGCTTCTGGTGCCCGCTGCAGCTGAAGACTAAGCCGGGCCAGGGCTCCTCGTTCCTCGGCGCTCAGGACTGCGCCCCTCCCTGCTCAAACATGTACTTCAAACCGCACGACATCGAGTTCGCCAGGAGCTTCGTGGGCGTGTGCTCCGTGGTCTGCCTGGCCGCCACCCTCTTCACCTTCCTCACCTTCCTCATCGACGTCAAGCGCTTCCGCTACCCGGAGCGGCCCATCATCTTCTACGCCGTCTGCTACAGCTTCGTCTCGCTCATGTACTTCGTGGGCTTCCTGTTGGGGAACAGCGCCGCCTGCGCCAAAGCCCACCACCCGGCTGGCATGGACACCGTGGTGCTGGGCTCCCAGAGCAAAGGCTGCACCCTGCTGTTCATGCTGCTCTACTTCTTCTCCATGGCGGGGATCGTCTGGTGGGTCATACTCACCATCACCTGGTTTCTGGCGGCGGGGCCCAAATGGAGCTGCGAGGCCATCGAGAAGAAGGCGGTAAGCTCCTCGAGAGTTACTCAGCAGAGCACAGCGAACTGTCCTGGAGTGTCACTAGGGATGTACCCATCCACATTTTTCACTTCCAATACCGATACAGATATCTGAGGCTTGGTGTCAGCCGATACTGATATGATTTGATAGAGAAAAGCAATGCTGAACGGACTTAAACATTGAATTTTTGTAGACACAGACATAAATGTGCTGCATTACAAATTTACTGTAAACTGTGCTCCAGTACATCAGCGATCCAGATGTCTGTCGTGAAACGTATCGTTTTAACGGTAGCACCGTCTCCGACAAATATTTTAAGCTAACCATGTCATAGCACGGTTCCAGGTGTTAATTAGCAGTCAGAATCCCTTATCCCCAACAACTGAGAGCGGCTACACATCCATGACAATGAAGTTCAGCACCTTTCAGTGTTTTTTTGTTTGTTTTTTGTTGTTTTTTTGCCTGCATACTATTAGGTGGAACATTTTCACCTCTTTCCCTTTTCTCCTTTAAAGTTAGCTGCATCATGCCACCTCGTCTTTGTTGACTCAGTTGAACAAACTCGGCATTCTCTTTAGGGTGAAATCTCTGAAGATGCTTGATTAAGTTGGTTGTGTTATAGCTTGAAGCTTTAGTGCCACCCTGTGGAACAGTCGCTGCACCCATATTGCACATAGCTGTCGAATGTCGCTGAATCTCTAAGTGTAACCTGAGGAAACGGTGGCTGTGAGGACAGACTTTTATGCTGGTGATGCTACTTGTGCTCTCTGTCTTCAGGTGTGGTTTCACTCGGCCGCCTGGGGGATCCCCGGTGCCCTGACTGTCATGCTGCTGGCTCTGAACAAAGTGGAAGGGGACAACATAAGCGGGGTTTGCTTTGTGGGGCTCTACGACCTGGACGCCCTGCGGTACTTCGTCCTGGCTCCGCTCTGCGTCGGCGTTATCGTGGGCCTCTTCCTCATCCTGGCAGGCATCGTCTCCCTCAACCACGTCCGGCAGGTGATCCAGCACGACGAGCGCAACCAGGAGAAGCTGAAGAAGTTCATGATCCGTATTGGCGTGTTCAGCGGCCTCTACCTGGTGCCGCTGGTTACCCTGCTAGCATGCTACACTTACGAGCAGAGCCACCGCAGCGTCTGGGAGCACACCTGGATCAATGACCGCTGTCAGGAGTACAGCATCCCCTGCTCCCACAAGGTACTGGTCAAAGCCCCAAAGAGCAACAGCCCAACTCATAGAGATCGAGAAGAAATAATGGAATTAGCTAGAAATACACACATAACCACTTGATTTGTACAGGATTTAAATGGACAGATTCCAAACTATGACTTTAAAATACTTTTTTTTTTATGTGACTGATCTGTTTTGAATTTCTAGATGAAAATTGACAAACACCCCCAAATTTTTTAAATGAAATCTTGACGTTCACGACAAGAACTGAGCCTTCGACTAAATTCTCCATGATAAGAGCCAGTGTTCCGTTTTACAGTTCAACGTAGCTGCTTATTCAGAAACTTATAAGTAAAAAATAGCAGAACATGATGCAGGAGGTACAGGGTCCACTCGTAGATTGTGTAAATGAATTTATCCCCTTGTTGAACAACAGTGTTGAACAACATGCTTAAGCTTGAAAGTTTTTATTTTGCCTTGTGAAAGAAATTGGATTTCTTCCCTTACACGCTACATAACCTGGATCTAATCACCATTTCAGCCCAGAGAGCCAGACCGTCCCGACCTCTCTCTGTTCCTTGTGAAATACTTGATGACGCTGGTGGTCGGGATTTCCGCAGTGTTCTGGGTCGGCAGCAAAAAGACCTGCTCTGAGTGGGCCTACTTCTTCAACAGGACCCGGAAAAGAGAGTGAGCCCCCATCTCCAAACCGCTCGGGTTAGCGATCGGCTTCCGTCGCCCCTCTAACCGCCTCTAATGTCCTTCGGCCCGCAGCCCCATCAGCGAGAGCCGGCGGGTGCTGCAGGAGTCTTGCGAGTTTTTCCTGAAGCACAACAGCCGCGTCCAGCACAAAAAGAAGCACCACAAGCCCAGCTCCCACAAGCTAAAGGTCATCTCCAAATCTATGGGCACCAGCACGGGAGCCGCCGCCACGGGCACCAGCCACCACGAGTCCGACGCCTCGGCCAGGGAGCACCTGGACCGAGGCACGTCCAGCAGAAGCTCCAGGAGAGGGGAGAGAGAGCGGGAGAGGGAGGGGGCGGAGAGAAGGAGCAAAGGGGGAGGCTCCAGTAAAATAAGCAGCCGCTCGGAGAGCATGCACAGAGTTGGAGATGGGAGGTGAGTTTTTCCAGTTCCAGCTGAAGTTATGGCATGATTTTTAATCTTTTTTATTTTCAAATAAAACCATAAACGCCGCGTCCTCTTTTAAAACTTGGCAGCGAATCCCTTGCAGGCAAAGAACCACTTTAAGTCTGAAACATTTGCATTTCTGACTTTTGTGGTGCTTTGCCAGGTTCTTCTTTTCTAGTTACTCTGTGAATCTCTCTGCTTTTTTACTTTAATCTGCGACAAGCCAAATGCATGCTTGTTCAGGTTTACATGAGCTTATCCTTGGCTAAAAAAGGTTGCATCTTTCTCATGCTCCGGCCTCTCTGCAGCTTCACAGCTGGTGTTGGTTCTCTCTCTCCTCAGACGCCTCTAAGCCCCGTTCCTCTAACACGATTACCAGCAAAGACGTTATATTATCCACTTTTTTAAATTAACCAACTAAAAAGGAATGCGTCTAGTGTCTAAGAGAACAAATTGTAAATGTAATTAAGCTTTAGCAGACTGCTCTCTCAGGGTGGACCGCACGTCCCTGGCTCTCACAGGGATCCTGATAGGCTAATATCTGAAAAGTTCAGATGTCAGCCATAAGATTTTTGCTTTTCAGGAAAAATCTAATTCCCCCTCTTTCTGGAGGCTTATGAGTGGTTTCCATTCTCTCAGAAGCTCTTTGTATTTCCATTTGTGGAGTGTTATACTGGCCTAAGATAATGATGTGTTTAACCCTTTCAGAAAGTTGTTTTCGAAGGATTTTTCGCGCCTACGCAAAGGATCTTATATCCATCCACCACTGTAGTGTTCTCTGGATATCCACCTTCTGAAAAGAGAGCATTTTAGACCCATATACAGCAGAAATCTGAAACATAATCATGGGAAGGTGTCCATTGGACAAGAATGTTCCTGTATCCAAACAGTAAAAGACATGAGTGCATGTTTTTTCTTAATTCGCGTCGTAGCTCTTTTTAGCCGAATCCTTTGTCTAACTTTCTGGACCACCCAGCCTCATCCCTCTGTCATGTGTCCCGGTTCAGGGGGACCCCGAGGAGCGAGCTGTCAGAGAGCCGGCAGGTCAGCGGTGGCCAGCAGCAGCAGCCTGCGGCTCTAATCCCCACCCAGAGAAGCAGTGTCCACGGCTCCACCCAGCAGGTGGTGCCCCCGGTGCCCGAGGAGAACACGGACCCAAAGGACATCTAAGCCGCCATCCATCCTTCACACACCCTGTTAGAGCTGACTATAATACTGTTTTGGACGTTGGTTGTCTGGGGCGATAGCTATGTTTTCTCAATTTAGTCTTCCTGCTGTGGAGTTTCCCCACCATACAGCTACCAATGCTCATTTCATGACGTAGTATGCTTTATTGCCTTAGGCCTGCTGTATAGTGCTTGCAAATACATGCAAGACTTCTGCAAATGTTCTTTTTTTTTCCAGAATGTATACCTTCCACTGAACTAGTCACTACACTGAGAGATGTCTTACAAAGGTCAAGAAATTGCCAAATGTTGAACCCGAGGAAGTGTTTCTGTGGTCAAGCTGTTTTTCAATGTCTTTTTCTACTTTCCAGGTAGATAGTTTTTCCTCAGTTCTCATGTTTTAATCCTCATTATGAGCCTTTTTAGCCATTATAAAGAAAAACATGCTATTACACTGGACTTTGATGATGTTGGTGTCAAATCTACACATTTCTTCCAAAAGCTCATCTCAACATGTTTTTATATGTTTTTTTATTTTGTGGCTTCTATTGTTGAAATACTTTTTTAAATTTCCATATTCACTGAATCCAGGGAAAGCTTTGTAGTTTTCTATGATATTGTTCCTTTATTTCAAAGATATTTGAAGAAAAAAAAAGAGATATTTACCATGTTTTTAAAGTCAAATGCTTAATCCAACCAGGGGGGAAAAGTATAAATCAAACACACTTTGCACTATGTGTCAATCCAGAAGCAAACCAATAATTATCAAGTACTCTTAAGCAAATGATTATGGGATTTTTTGTTGGGGATATATATATATATATATATATATATATATA
>JABUIW010000019.1:15675208-15690366 GCA_013363375.1 Menidia beryllina
ACTTCCAGAATAACTCCTGTGATTTTTTAAAGATTTGTTTTCTATAATGTTTGTTTTTGTAATGACGTCCTGCTGTAATGTCTGCCATGCTGCAAAAGGGACCGATCCTTCCCTTAAATGTATTTACACTTATTTTTTGGGAGCCTCAGGAGGATCCCAGTGACATAATGGAAAAAGGGAATACCTGTCAATGTATGTTTTTATGTCATATTTCTGTCACATGTTTGTGGTGTTTAGTCATAAGTTTCTGCTGCTTTTAGAGATCTTTTTTTTGTTATTTTTACTGTATTGACTTCTTAATTTCCTTTTGTACAACCCATGTTACACTTTTATGATGTTTTGAATAAAAATAAAATGAATAATGTCCGTTATTTGCTTTGACTTTGACGCACTGTGGTTCAGTTTGGGTGGAACGCCTCCAATCGGCACACAAGTGGACACAGTGTGCCCGCACACACACACACACCTCACGGGGACGTCTCTCCTCGGTCTCTGGAACACCACTGGCTCCTTCCCTCTGGTCCTGCCCTCGTCTGGACTGGGACCTGGACTGGGATCGCGCACTCTGTGGCTCCTCTCTGACGGGATGTCTCCTCTCGCTGCGCGCCTGCTGGTCGTTTTCTGTCTGGCTCTGCCTCTGTACGGCGTGGAAAAGGTGAGAAATAGAGGGTACCGAAAGGATCCTGACGCTGACAAGGTAAGAGGAGCATTTTTTTAGATCTATACCCCGGAGATGTTAACGATTCCTTCCCAAAAGCAGACGCAGCGAGACTTTGCAGCTTTGACCGCTTGAAGCAACGACAATTTTTATGAACTTAGTGGTTAAGCTCTTTTATATTTCAATGCATTTCATATAACTTTAATGTCGCCCCCCATTGTTTCTTCCTTTCGTTAATCAATACACACAGATAAATAGTGTAATGATGCAGTAATAACTTTGATAACTCTGCAAAATTGTCTACAAAGTGATCATATTTTTTCATCAGTGGAAAAAAATGATCATTTAAGATTTTTTTTTTATTACGTGTGTGTCAGCTGGTGCTCTTATATTCCAGGTCTGGCAGCTGTCCAGCAGACTGAATGGACACTTGGGGGGGAAAAAATGAAAAAAAAAAATCCCAAACAGGAAGTTAGGGTCTGGCTCATAATGTCTGCCAGTCTTTGTTCTCTGTGACTGTTTTTCCACTTAAGAAAAGAAACTTTGTGGGACTATGTGGTTTTAAATTCTATTATGAGGCTTTTAGATATGGTAACATAGATATAATATAGATACTATAACAACAACAATGCTGGAAAACACACCTGGTGCAGCAAACAGTTGTTGACTTGACCAATTATCAATGCTCTCTGTTGGACCAGCTTATATTTATGCTGAATCCCATGAACACACTTTAAAAAGCTGGGATATGAACGTTTCTTTCATTATTCCGTTGGGATTTAAAAGTTTTGTTTATTTTTTCTGGGGGTTGGGGGCCCTTACCTCCCTTCGGGGAATCCCACTATAGTCTGACTATACAGTACCTCACTTTTAAACCCCTTCACTATTCCACATCTCTAACCATGTGAAGCGTGTAATAAACGGCTTATTCTGTTATCATCTGCATCTAGTGCACTGGAAATGATGCAGAAAAGCCCAACTGCACTAGACACTCCGATGAGGGAAGATCTCCTTATTTGAACAGCATGGTAATAACAAAATCCTATTTTGCACTCTACCGAGATCTTTTAAAATCAGGCAACTCTAACAACTGAGCTTTACTGTAGCTCCAACATTTGCATGATCCGGGAAAGCTTCGGGGCTTGCTTGGGGGGGTTTGACTAGTGCATGAAATGCCACTGATTCTTAAGCACTGTGGGGCAAATGCAGCCTCTGTGCCTCCAGTTACAGTAATGGACTGTGTCGGCACCACCATAGCGGGAGCATACTGGACGTTAATATAAAAGTCAGCTTTGTGGTTAAGTAACAGAGGTTCCATTCATTAGTCATCTTTGAAAGCTCTCCAAACGCTCAGCTTTTTAAAAAAAAACACAGTTTTTCTTGGCTGTAGCAATGCAAAGCCTCAAGTCCTGTTGCAGGGATTGCATCCTTTCCACATTTTTCACCGTTTAAGCAAAGTGATCCAAAGTCTCTTCTTTCCTGTAAGCGATTTCCAGTTCTATTTCTGACCCATACCAGCCTCCAATCCCCTCGTTTCATCACAGACTTTCCAGTTTCCTTTTGAGATGACGCAAGCTCTGTCATCTTCAGGTTACTTCAATGGTAGCTGTTTAATAGCTAAAACAGACCCTCAGCCATCTGTGTCTCAGCAGCTGACTGAGAATACTGTAGTTCCTGGCTTTGAGGTGTGTGTTTTTTTTTTAAGATTCAGCTGATCTGGGAACAAAGTCAGCAGGACAAGATGTTGAAACTGAAGACAAAGTTCTTTGTTCTCTCCCCCACCACCACCACCTAGCTTTTGAACTAATTTGCCTTATTGCCATTTGGCCGTGTACCTTTCATAACTTCTCGCAGCTGCACGCTGAGCAGAAAGGCGGCAGCAGCCCAACAAAAACGCCCACCCGGCTGCTTCTGCCATTCGTTTTGGTGTGAGGAATGCCTCCATACGTGTCACTTTATGTCTGTCCTGGCTTTTGGGAATGAGATACAAATCACCTACCCAAAATGAAAACCCATCTGCGACTAAAAGGGGAAAAAAAAGCTTTCTGACAGCTTTCCTGCACTGCAATCTGTTGGTCTTCCGAGGACTGTTTACACCCAGACCTATTTGTATCCTCTTTGTGTGTTTCTCTGTTTGTTGTATCTTTTTTGGCCGACTTCCCCCGTCTCTCTGAGCATGCGTGTCTGAGTCAGCTTGAGTCGGATGTGGCGTCTGTTTAAAAACGAGGCAAAAGATTCAACAGGATAATGAATCACACTGAGAGAGATGTGGCCAGACGCCTGCTAATTTAAGCCACCTTTGAGGCTAAAGTTGGACTATGAACAGACTGATGTCGTTCATTGGCTTCGTGTTTGTTGATTAAATTGCAAAAGCCTTGCTTTGGATAACATCTGTTTGCAACACTTGTTTTAGCCCAGATTTGTATACGAAACCGAGATCTAATCATCGTTATTATGTGTGATGGGTAGATGGTGGCATTGGCAGCGTTCTGTGTGCCTTTTCTGTTCTCACCACTCTGTCCCTGTCTGTGTCTCTCAGTATGGCAGCTGCATTCAGGGTCCGGCAGGCACCCCTGGCAGAGAAGGTAATCCCGGAGCCAACGGCATTCCAGGCACACCTGGTATTCCAGGCCGGGATGGACTCAAAGGTGAGAAAGGAGAATGCATCAGCGAGATTTTCGACGAGCCCTGGAGGCCCAACTACAAGCAATGTGCCTGGAGCTCGCTAAATTACGGGATCGACCTCGGTAAAGTAGCGGTAAGTATCTTCCAGCGCCTCTTTTAGGTTGCGGGCACGTGTTCCGTGGATACATGGCTATTCCGTGCTGTGCCACAGGACTGCACCTTCACCAAGCGGCGCTCGGACAGCGACCTCAGGGTCCTCTTCAGCGGCTCGCTCCGGCTCAAGTGCAAGAACGCGTGCTGCCAGAGGTGGTACTTCACCTTTAACGGAGCCGAGTGCACCGGACCCCTGCCCGTGGAGTCCATCATCTACTTAGACCAGGGGAGTCCTGAGCTCAACTCAACCATCAACATCCACAGAACATCCTCAGGTATTATCATTTTTTACATTTTCTTTTGGTGCAATAATAACTGAGTCTTCAAGATGAAGTAATCTGGTAATCTGCATTCATACATTAGAAAATTAGTTATTTTGAAATGTATTCTACAATATTATCAGGTCATCATTTAGGTTACAACTATGAACCGTCTAAATTTAATAAAACACTCATTTCTCTATTGGAACACACCAGTCAAATATTGTCAGTGCTTACAGAAGAATTGCCTGGTCTCATAGAAAAGATCCAGAAAAGGCTATAACCTGGATGGCAAAGGTAATTGGATATGTTTAACCCCTTATGGGGAACATAACGGTTCCTTAGAGAAGGTCAGTACTCCAGTTGAGAAAATAATTAAATTACCTTTGAAAAAAACATGATGTAGCATCTCAATTTTTAAATACGAGGTTAACAATCACAAGTTGTGGTTAACTAGGGTTAATTGTAATCATATATGTTTTCTAAAAGCTCTAACTTAATGTTAGATTGATTCTGACCATAGAAAAATATTTAGATTTTGTTTTATTAATTTTATGAAATTCATTTTTACTCTAGCGTCTTCGCTCAGCTAAGGTAAGCTATCTGTTGACTTCTGCCTGAGATGTAGCACAAACCTCTGGATTTAGTCAGTTCTTTCACCCATAAGAAATATATGAAGTGTGGAACTATTGAGGAGAGAGAAGCTTGTTCTCTCAGAGTTCTCAGCGACACCCTCCCTCTTAACTTTAGACATCACCGCAGTGTCGGGAAACAAAAGACTTAACAGTTTCCATCACCGCATTCAGTTGGGCTGTTCCAGAAGTTCATTAGCTCCGTCTTTCTTTTTTTTCCTCTCTCCTCTACTCTGCAGTGGAAGGGCTGTGCGAAGGCGTCAAAGCGGGGCTGGTGGATGTGGCGGTGTGGGTCGGGACCTGTGCAGACTATCCCAGGGGTGACGCATCTACAGGCTGGAACTCTGTATCCAGGATCATCATTGAGGAGCTGCCTAAATAAGACACAGAGTTGTATAAAAGGGAGGATCCCGTCTCCGTAGTGTTAAGAGTATGTTATCTTGCCCTCCAAAATGATCAGGTTTGATTTCCCTGGGGCGCCACAGCATCACTGACTGTAACTTGAATGTTTTTGTTTGTTCAAATACTACACTAGTTGACAGGCCTGAAAACAGAGACACTGTTGTGCCATCCACTAGAGTTAAACTTTGTACTGTAGCTTTGTCTGTGTGAGTGCAAACAGAATTCATTCCCTGATGGATCAATGTCTGAACTGTGTACTCTGATGTTTCAGTGCATAATTACTATCAATAAAAATCATTTTTAAAGAAACAATATCATTCTTTTTCATTCCATTGAGTGTTTGTGAGGTAGCTGAAAGCTTGAAATAACACACTTCATTCAAAATATGTTAAAATAAACACATTTTATGTGTTGACATGTATCAAGCAGATAAAGCACAATTTGGGATTTAAAACAAAATGTGTTATGTTACAAATTGTTTTGAGAAACTACATTTCAATTGAAAGAGGAGCGTGTTGCATCTGAACAAAAAATAAAACTGCATCTCTGTTGCTGTTCACACATGGTTAGCTTTAAAAGAGACACCGTCACACACATATGCAACCCGTGACCTGAGATTGTGTTGCCGATAATCGCGCTTTAAATATTTCTGACTGCTTTGCCTTTCTGCAGCCAGAAAACAATGTAAACATCACTAGTGTGCCATGAAACGTTCTCTTCATCTGCATAATCTGAAATATGCCCCCCCACATTAAGTGGCATTTATCATCCGATGACACGAAAATGAAAAAAAAAAGACATCATCACAGCAGTATCGTCTTTAAAAAAAAACCTAGTGAACAGCAGCCTGACTTCACTGTGCGTGTGAATTAAAGACATGTCACGGTCCAGGGGATACCCCCCATCTAACGTTGAAGAAGGAAGAAAAACTGACCATGGGCTGACTCTCTCGTTTTGTTTGGCAACTTTTCCCCATTCGTTAGCGCGTTAACACTCCTTGCCTCGACACAGTTCAACCACTTGACTCGTCGTATTCCGGCCTCGTTCTGACGCTGCCGCCGCCCCCCCCCCTCCTCACTGGCGTGTCGGCGTGAGCTCTCAGTCTGTGCTGCTTGTGTCATGCTTTATCTTTCAGTTCATTTGGTCCCGAGCAGGAAGCGGGACACGTTCTCGTACACCACGAAGGTGATGCAGCAGGCCGGGGTGACGCGGATCAGGTTGGGGATGATGCCCTTGTAGAAGCCGATGGCGCCTTCGTTCCTGCAATAAAAAACAAACAAAAAAATAAATAAATAAGCGTCTGGTAAAGGTGGAAACAGCTGCTGCGCTTGGCCTCTTTCTACCTCCAGGTCCGTCTGATGACATCCATAACTCCGCTGTAGCGGTTGTGCTGGTCCTGCAGGCGGGCGCGCACCACTTGGTACGGATACGTTGTGGCCACAGCAAATAACTTAGATAACGCCGCCATTGCGATATATTCCAGCGCGGTCTGTTAACACGGACAGACACACAGAGGGAAATAGAGGTGAAGAGAGCAATAAAAAAAAAAAAAGTCTTTTTTTTTTTAATCTGGGAACTTTAGTTTTATGAGACACGGCGTGGGCTTTCACCGCTCATGTGGCTTATGGTTAGTGACTCACCAACTTTGCATCCGAGGACACTTTCTTGTATTTGTTGTAATCTCTCTTTAGTTCCTCATAGGCCATGAACTGCAGCGCCCCATGGGACGTACCAAACAGGCCAGGCACGTACCCCTTTGGAATAGATACAATGTGAGATAGAGACACATATGAGATACATCCGCATTAAAAATGTATTGTGAGAAAAAAAACAAAAAAACCCTGAGCTGTATACTTTAACTATGGCTCTCAACCTGTTTAAGCAGCTTTAATTGCTTGTTGGCTGAGGGATCTGGTACAACAGATTCTTAAAGGGCAATAGCACACCTTAAAAACAGAGTGTAGTTTCCAAAGCTAATAAAGACAGGGGTGCCCTCTAGGGGCGATTGTTGGCCTGTGTAGATTGCAGAAAAGGCAAGGACAGCACTTCATTCCTGCCTTGGAGTAAAAAGTTATAACACAACCTCTGAAAAGGGCCCGTTTGTTGCCATTATTATCACTAAGCTTCACGCATTGATGCACTATATGGAGTTTCCAATCATGGCCCGATGTCTCACTCTGTATAGCCCTGGCACTCCCTCGTTTCGGTAGATCTTCAGCAAAGCGTCCACCATTCCTTTGTACTGCTTGCCGGTTGGGTCGGCACTGTACTGCAGAACCAGCCGGGTTTTGGTGACCCAGATCGGATTGGTTATGGTCAGCGTTAGGATGCCTATGGAGGAGAACAGGAAATTCTTACAATAGGGCCTTGAAGCTAGCACAACTACTCTCAGAATGTTTTCTCTTTTTCCATTACTATTCAACTCAGTAAACTGTAATTTATTTTTAAAAAGTCAGAGTGAACCATCAATGATTTAGTATTTTTTGTGTCAAATGTCAAGATTTATTTTAAATAAACATGAAATAATAAACTAACCAGCCTAGCATTACAATTTTAATTTCAAAACAACCTAAACCCCGGCATTACCACCCAAAAGCTAGCTTCTGATTAGAATATGAAATGTTCAAAATCACACTGTTTGTGGCAAATGTAATCAAGCCAAGTCCCTCCCACGCAGAACAGGAATGAAAACCAAAACAGTGTAGTATTAGAATCTGCCTCCGGTCAGTTATGACCAGCACGGAGCAGAATGATCCAGCTCCTGTCACACTCTGGGAGCTGGTACAGAACGTGCCATCTGAAAGGCCCCGTCCACCCAGCTGTATTGCTGACCTGCTTCAGCCGCTGACACCAGGTGCTCTGCAGCGCTCAGTTCACTCTGCCGACCTTCCTTTGCGTACGCTTTGATTGCGTTGTAGCTGTAACGAAAAGTAACACAACCAGTTAAACACCCCACAGAGCATCTCAAAGGCCACTGTTGATGGTTAAGCCAACCCAGAGGTTTTGAAAATGAAAGAAAGCTTAAGAAGGTTTCAGTGTACGTACAAGAGGAAGTAGAGACCCCAAGATGCGCCAGCCCCCCAAATATTAGGGGTTACTCCTTGGTAAAGACCTCTCATGCCTTCCTGGTGCCAAACACTCCTCATACAGTGAAATATGCCACTGTACTTAGGTCTCAACTCCAGTCCATCACTCACTACATACATAAAAAATAGACAATTAAAATGCAGTTATGGCAGCAGAATGTCAACAAATAAAGTCAATAAGCTCAAAATCACAGACCTGTTATCAAGAAAATAAACATTTCAATTTGGAGCTCTGGATATTCGTTTATCCGGAAGAGAGACACAAAATAGTGCACGTTTCACGAGAATTACAGGGTTTATTTTTGCCTATAGCCATGACTGTCAGGTACCCTTATTTGGAAGGTATTTTTCATAACGTACCAGCAAACCTGATCTTCACGAGGTCCAGTGGGTGAAGAACCAAAGTCGAGACGACTCCTCCACTGAGTCCCGCTATCAGGTTTTCTACTTTCACATGGCTGAAGACCTGCTGGGCGCGTCCGGCTAAAGACACGGCGGAGGGAGGAGTGCTGGCCAGCTCTGTCCCCGTCACGTTCACATCATTTGGAGCGGAGGTCATGATAAAGAAAGTTAGCTAGCTTTTTTTTGGCAGCTAACTGTGTTTACAGCGCGAGGCGCACCGTATGGTAGCACGCAAATAACGTCGGGCTTGCTCTATAAAACCGAGACGGCTGGTCGACACCGCTGCAAATTTCAAACACAGCACGCAGACGGCTAAGACCTAACATGTTTTAGGTTTGTTAGCAACCGAGCCACGTTTTTGACATGCGGTGGTGTTCCATTGCTTTGGTGTCGCTTTTCAAATGTCAAGCTGCAGTCCCACTGCTCGACCTTGCTATTAGTGTTAAGTAAACCCCTGATTGGTGTGACATATTCTACTTCCGGTTTTTGCTTTCAAGATACAACACACCACATCATTCAAACTGAGTCTTTGAAACAAACCAAATAATACAGATGAAAGTTGAACACAGCATTTGATAAAAACTAAATTATTTAAAATCCCGTGCCTTCATGTATCTTTTTTGCAGTTATAGCAGGCATACGTATTTTTATAATTTCTGACAAACTTACTTTAATGGGATTATTTAGAAGAAATATTCATTTAAAAAACAGGCTATTTATCATTCATTCATTTACTGTACCGCTTATTTCCCAATCTGGTCGCAGGGAGATTTATCATTGTTTCTAGAAAACAAAAAAACTGTAATTTTCACAAAAGTAAAATATGAAAAGTGTGCATGAAATGCCAGTTAAAAATTATTAATAATACTCTTAATGCCCGCGTATTGTTTTGCTTTTTGTCAGATGAAAGTTTTCTTCTTCCATTTAAAGTTTGTAACTTGATAGAGCTAATTCCGGTGACGCAAATAGGAGGACTGACCATCCCACAATGCAACGCGGCGCACACCTCTTCTTCATCAACACATGGCCGGGTTTTTCAGTACCTGCTAATATTTTTCATACGGAACTTAAACTATTTGAGCTTTTTGGCCCGTTTTACCTTGACTAATGAAAGTCAAAGTCCTTTCTAGAAATCCCGACGATTATGTTCGGGAGACGAAACATGATATTCAGCGTGGTAAGTATAAATCTAGAATCTTTTACTCGCTGAGCACAGTCTGTTAGCAATTTTTTTCTGTAAACATTAGCGGTTTGTCCCGTGTACCACTCATACTTAAGTAATAACAATATTATCCTTTTACGTAAAGAGAATTGTGGATTTAGCACATTCTTAGCTGACATGACATATATAGCTTATTACAGAGACGTGAAAAAAAAAACATGTCCTGTTTGTTAGGACGTCTTGTCAGTACAAATACTTTTTACCCATTCAGCATACAAATAAAAAGATTTGGTTTTCTTTTAAACTACATTTATAAATACATGCACGAAAATGACATTTTCTTAATATGCATTAAGGATTAATACATCTAAAGATGATGAGTAGACTTTAGTATACGTTAGTTTAACCTAGTACGTCTGACTTCTTATTTTTGAAGTCTATACTCCAAATATGATACATTAATTCCCTGGTTTCTGTCTTTGTTGCTAGTCCCTAGAAACTATGACCCCTCCCTTCATCCTTTTGAGGTGAACAGGGAGTACACAAGAGCCCTGAATGCCACAAAGTTAGAGCGGGTGTTTGCTAAGCCCTTTCTGGCTTCTCTGGATGGTCATAGAGATGGGGTGAACTGTATGGCCAAGCACACTGGGAGTCTCTCCACCCTGCTGTCTGGCTCCTGTGATGGCGAGGTAATCTATCCCTTAACTATGTTTTCTTCCTTCCAGCGTCCTTTGATAAATCTAACGATATTTAATATGTATTGTTAGTTACCTGCAGTTTTTTTCTTTCCTTCTTCAATTTTTTGTTTGTTTCTAATTATTAGGTGAAAGTTTGGAATCTCACCAGACGAGAATGTGTCCGCACTCTCCAAGCCCACGAAGGGTTTGTGCGGGGAATGATTGTCAGATACTGTGGCACTTCCTTTTTTACGGTAGATAATCCCATTCCATGTTAAAATTAAATTAACTGCACGTCAACTTCTTGACATGTCTCGTTCTCCCCAACAGGTTGGTGACGATAAGACAATAAAGCAATGGAAAATGGAAGCACCAGGTTATGGAGAAGAAGAGGAGCCACTTAACACCATCCTGGGCAAGGTATAAATTGGTTATCAAGGAAAAAATACAGTACATCAATTAGTAGTCACACTATACTTATGTTCTAAAGGAAATGTCCTCTACAGACTGTTTTCACAGGACTGGACCATCACCAAAAAAAGGGTGTGTTTGCAACATGTGGCCAGCAGGTGGACATCTGGGATGAGCAGAGGAGCACCCCGATCCGCTCCTTCACATGGGGCGTAGACAGCTTTAGCTCTGTCCGCTTCAACCCAGTGGAAGTAAGACGCCGCCCGAACAGTAGCCACTACACTCCTCACATCTTCTCAATGTTTACACTGATTAAATGTTTATTCAAGGTCATGTTTAATGCACCCTGTCGATGCCTTTTGAGTGAGCCCTTTCTGTCTCCTCAGACAGAACTTCTTGGAAGCTGCGCCTCTGACAGAAGTATAGTTCTATATGACATGAGAGAGTCAGCCCCTCTTAAAAAGGTGTGCTTCGCTGTGCAGTTTATGTGTAAATATATCGCTTTTCTTTTCTTTTCTTCATTTGAAAATGATGATCAATTACTTGTATTTCCTCTTCAGGTTATTATGACAATGAGGAGCAACACATTATGCTGGAATCCCATGGAAGCTTATTACTTTACATGTGCAAATGAAGACTATAAGTAAGTTTAAAATTGAGATATCAGACTAATAGGATGTCGTCATATTGTATACCCTCTCAACGAAATACATGATGAAATAAATAAATCCTTTCTCAAAAGTAACCCAGCCAAGTTACTTTTGGTTGTTTTTGTTTGTTTATTAAATTACATAACTAGCTACAAGATTAATGTATCTTTTTGTTTATTTCTCCAGCTTGTACACATATGACATGAGGTACCTTGAGAGGCCCATCCTCGTACACATGGACCACGTCTCGGCAGTATTGGATGTTGACTACTCTCCCACTGGGCTGGAGTTTGTGTCTGCCAGTTTTGACAAGACCATTCGCATCTTCCCCAAAGATGTTGGACGCAGCAGGTCAGTCACCGTTTTCGAGTTAAACTTGTACGACGGTATGAGCATCACTGTTTGCCCCGTAATAGCTGGAATAGGCTCCGGCCACCCCCAGCAACCCTACGCCGAATTAAGGTTTGATTATATTACAGCAACAGCTTAGTTGTTGTTGAGAAAAACCTGATGTTTATTTGAACTTGGTCATCAGTGCCAAGAACAATAACTATAACCATAACAGTAAATGGATGGTTATAAATATACAGTTCAGTTTGCTGGCAGAGTCCTCACAGCAAACAGTTTTTTATTGTCTGGACCGCTTCAGAACAAACTAGTTGAATGATTTTAAAATAAATTGTCACATCTCCCCCTCTGTTCTTCACAATATACTCTTACTATCATTCCTCATATTTACTCACGGTGCCAAATTAAATCCACAAATATCTTTGTATTCTTTCCCTAAGTGAGCCCTAGTAAACCCCATTGACATAAATGTCTTCCAGCACATGTGGACTTTTTGTTTGTTTTTTCCATTTCAATTCAGGGAGGTGTACCACACTAAACGCATGCAGCACGTCATCTGTGTGAAGTGGTCAGCAGACAACAAGTACATCCTGAGCGGCTCGGATGAAATGAATATCCGTCTGTGGAAAGCCAAAGCAGCAGAGAAACTGGGAGTGGTGAGTCCTCCAGTCAGTTTTTCCCCCCCCCTGATTTCTTTTTTCCAGCTCTCATACTGTTGTGCTACAGGCAGCTGGCTGCTTGTAGCCAGCCCTCATCATAATGCCTACATAGTGGTCTGTGACAGCCTGCCTCTCAGGTATTTTCCTCTTTTTTTATTACCTAATCGCTTATTATGAGTGGGTTGCATTTTCTCCAGCACATCTTTGGCTCGGAGCCCACTTTAGCAGTCTAACGGTGGGTTATTCTGCCAGGAGCCAGTGTTGCCAAATGCTCTCATGGATGCTGACTTAAGATAGAATCACTTTCAATAAGTACAATGTATCAATTGGCAGGTCTTAAAGACCCAAAACCCATCCTGCAGTGATTCGACAAATCACCCCCCCCAAAAAAAAGCATCTGTTTTCTCTTTGATATCCTCAGTGAGTTCCACCGGTGATTTGATTAGAAACACACAGCAGCAGAGGTCGCGACATTGCTTCATAATGTCACATAAATCTCTTTATGAAACCCTGGGAAGTGCTCCAGAGCCTCGAACGGCAGTTATGGCTGAATCATAAAGTTCAGTGGCATCTTTTGTGCCATCTCCAGCAGCCACCTCTCACTCCTAATCGGATTCACTCTCATTTATTCTCCTAATGCAGCTCCGGAGTGGAAATGGCCCGCTTTTGGCACTCGTTTGACTGTCACTGTGTGAGAAAAGATTTATTCGCAAGCGTTGCACTTAAAGAGATCAGACAGGGGCTGCTCCTATCAGCATTTTAAATCGGCCAATCTCTTAAACGGAGGCCACTCTGAACATAATGAAGCATTAACAATCACGCTGTACCGAGAAGGTCTTTAATTATCAAGAAACGCTGAATCAAGGCTTTGTCTGTGCCTGAAGGCTCCATGCTGGACTGATGGGGACTCCTCTGTCAACTACTTTATTCATTTTTAAACAAGGCTTCCTTAACAGCCGCTTATAAATCCAGTTTATGTTTGAACTTCTTGGTAATTTACTCTAAGACTCGTTTTCAGTTGGCCTTCCGAAAGAATCAGATTACAGCTTTGCTCACCTATTTAATAAAGTCGCAAGGAGAATTTTTTATTTTATTAAATTATATTTAATTTATTTTTTTTACTCATGGATTCATCCATTTAAGTTGAACTTCAGTTTAATTTATTTATCTACTTTTTATGTATTTACTTTTGATACTTTTTATCAATCAATTACTACTTTATCCATCAATTTATTTACTTAATTAAATACCCACCAGTGTCTCTGTTGTCTGATTATGAATTAAATAATCATCCGGTGCTTCAAGTTTTTGTGTTTTTAGTTTTAATTTTTTGTTGTTTTTTTTAAATCGTTTTTGCAGAACATTTTGCACACTTTCCTCAGTGACAGATGTGATAGTATCATAAATGAAAAAAACCCTGATATGTAAAGCTTTTCTGAGGTTTAATTCATTTTTCTGTTACTGGCTTTGTTTGGAGCAAAAGATTGAAATGGACTGATCAGAAAAACGGTTGGTCATGCACCTCAAAGCAAAAACGATCAAGCCATTTAATCTTCCTATTGAGGCCTAAAGGATGTAAGCTGTCTTGCTTTAGTTGCATAAAGCAAGTGCCCACAGGTTGGCAGGTGATTCTGATCAGAGAAAGGTAATTTAGAAGGTTTTAAATGTTCTACAAAAAGGAACAGAATTAAATCCACTGTTTATGGCCATTATCAGACACCATGTGTGATGTTTTATCAATAGTTCTTCTCAATAGTTGTATGCTGTGTTGATATTATGTAAGCAGCGGTTAGTAGTCTAGCTGTGTGTGTGTGTGTGTGTGTGTGTGTGTGTGTGTGTGTGTCTGTGTGTGTGGTGTAACTTTCCAGGAGAGGTAGTATAGTACAACAGGATCAGCATCTAGCAACTCTTCCCCAACAAATTGAATCTGAGAGAAATCGTTGCTTTCAATTAGAATAAGAGCTCTCGAGGAGAGCAGCTCTAGCCAAGGCCAGCCGGGCCAGAAGGTGGTTTTTACGAGCGGGACTGCGGAGGGGTGGGGCCAATCAGGGGTGGGGGGGAGTGTTGTCGAGCTAAAGTCTTCACTTTTAACAGACATTGATTTCTTTTTGAACGAGCACGTTACTGCTTACTGTAGCGTTGGACGTTTTATGATGGAAGGCCGCGTACCAAAGTAATGATCAATTAACCAAATACCACCCACAGGCCGAGAGGCCACATTTAAAGAACAAAAAAAGGCCGGTGTGGGCCGTTTTTAGGACTTCAGCGCCTGGAAACACAGCAACACCCTAGATCAGGAACTCTTCGTTGCCCTGGCAACCAAAGCAGCAACAAACAAGCCATCCTCTCTGGTGGGGGTTGTCGTCCCCACCAGAGAAATAACTGTGTCCACTCACGTGACCTGTATGCATTCAGATGAGTCCACATTCAGACCGGAGGCTGGATGTTGTGACAGACTTGCCACTCTTTTCTAAATGGCTGGTAAGAAATCACTGCCTGGGTATCCAAAGGTGGGACTTCAGTAACCCATTCCACTTTACATCAAAGCACTTAAGATGCTTTCTCATGTTCAGTTCTCATCTCTATCAGAATCTTTTGCCAGAGTAAAAAAAAATTTTTTTTAATGAAAACGTAATTCTTGGCTAAACTGAATAAAAAAAAAAAAGAAGCAAACAAACAATTTCATTGCTGTCATCCTCTAACATATCTTCCTCCTGGTGTGTTGAAGCTTGCCCACAGAGAGCGGGAGGCCATCAACTACAACCAGAAGCTGAAGGAGAAGTACCAGCACCACCCACAAATCAGGCGCATAGCTCGCCACCGACATCTGCCCAAGAGCATCTACCACCAGAGCAAAGAGCTGAGGGTCATGAAGGAAGCTCGCCGCAGAAAGTGCGTATTAGCTGTCTATCTATCTATCTATCTATCTATCTATCTATCTATCTATCTATCTATCTATCTGTCTATCTGTCTATCTGTCTATCTGTCTATCTGTCTGTCTGTCTGTCTGTCTGTCTGTCTGTCTGTCTGTCT
>JABUIW010000019.1:15690466-15718908 GCA_013363375.1 Menidia beryllina
TCTGTCTGTCTGTCTGTCTGTCTGTCTGTCTGTCTGTCTGTCTGTCTGTCTGTCTGTCTGTCTGTCTGTCTGTCTGTCTGTCTGTCTGTCTGTCTGTCTGTCTGTCTGTCTGTCTGTCTGTCTGTCCATACATCTTTACATACATCTATCTATACATCTTTACATACATCTATCTATACATCTTTACATACATCTATCTATACATATTTACATACATCTATCTATACATACATCTATCTATCCATCTGTACATCTATATATCTGATCACGGCAAAGCCAGTACCTTTTTTTTTTTTTTTTGATTAGTGCCAGGAAAGATTTGACCTTTGACCTAAGTGTCCACACCATCCTGATGGAAACAGTCTCAGATAGGACCGCTATGACGTGCTCTCAGTCAGCATCACATATTCGTTTACAGCTTTGTTTGTTGAATCGATTGTCCCAGTTTTTCCCCAGTGAATCATCCTCTGTCTGTGGCTCTTCTTTCCCACTAAGCAACAACATCCACAATATGTCAGGCATTCACTGCTTTTTTTTTCTTTTTCTTCTTCTTTCCCCTCTTTTTGTTTTTCAGGGAGACGAACATCCGCAAGCACAGCAAACCGGGAAGCGTGCCCGTGGTGTCTGAGAAGGAAAAGCACGTCGTCACCGTGGTGACATAGACCAGCTGGAGGGAAGGATTAGTGGACCTGGAGATTGCTGATGAAGTGATGGAGGTGGAGACAAAGATCACACCCACATGGGGAACTGTTCAGGCCGGCTCAGTCCTAAAAGTTTGGGAAAGGACAAGAGAGCATTCCTGTTTAATTATAACTACAAGCCCTGTCTCTGTAAATCCATTCAGAGGAACAACTACTGACACTTACATTTGAGCATCAGTGGGGCTTTTTTTCTTTTTTCTTTTCAGTTTATAAAATAAAGTTGATTTCTTTTGATCCAATCAGAAAAACAGAACATTCATTGTGTGGGTATTTTACAGCATCTCTTCTAGTGGTCGATCCATTTTTATTCCATGAATGAAGCTCAAAGAAATCTTGAACTCTGGAGGAAAAGTCACAGTGTTGCATGATAGAGGGCTTTTGAAAAGTGATGCTAATGGGTTTGCATTGAGGTCAGGGTCTGAGATCCTTTTACGATGGGCTTTATGAGCATCGTTGGAGAATTACTCCACCTATGACATATTAATTTTTTTCCTTCGCATTTCTGTACAATCTCATGTCATATGAACGTGGTGAATTTCTAATAAACCTTTTAAAGATGTTTACATTTTGCTGTGAAAATGCAACAATCAAATTTAAAACACAACAAGCTCATCTTGGCCTTTGGCCTTTCGCATATCTCCAAACTGGTGCTAATTTACTGAGAACCAATACAGAACAGGCTCTATCTATTGCCATCTGTTATACGATCCACAAGGCACCCTGAGAGCTGGGGCTTTCTTTTCTATAGCAATAACACATCAAGAGATGGGATATTTAGTCACATTTCACTGCCATTAAGATCTCAATATTGTTACATCAAAATATTCCATTTGATTTTACAAAAGAAAATATCGATGTTTGTGTTTCTGTATCTTAAAAATGATGTCAAGCTCTCTGTTTTCCAAGAGAGGTGACCAACACAGCTGACTCCCAATTGTAGAATTGAGTTTTTTCTTTATTTCTTTATTTCTTTATTTAAACCATATACCATAACAAAACAACCTGAGGTGAGGCAGGCAGCAGGGGGGCTTCTGCGCCTGCGCAGAGCGCATGTGGGAGCACCCAACCGGCCGACACCTGCCCTTCCAGTCATCGTCACCGGTCCTCCTCTGTATTTATGTATTTACCCTCCCGCTCCACTTTGGCCCCACTCCGCGTTTTGGCGGCTGTCTGCCGGCTGTCAGTGAGCACCCAGCGCGTCCTCTCAGCTTATTCTACGTGGTTCCATCGCTCCTCCTCTTCCTTTCTGTTTTTTTTTTTTCCCCCCCCCTCTCCTCCCCCCCCCCACCCTTCCTCTCTCTCCATCACACTCCCTCTCTCTGTCATTGCATCCATTTTTGTGCATTTAAGAAATCTCCAAGAATTACGACCGCCGGAGAGAGGCGAGCTAAACGGAGTGACCGAGGAGGGCCGAGGACTCCCGAACGGAACCGAACCAGGACCAGGGAGCGGGCCTCTTTTGATTCCAGCATGCAAGCGAAACCCCTCTAAAGGATGGCAGCGATGGGTTAGCCAGGATTTAACATGACTGCAAAATAAAAGGCAAGAGTTCTTTTTTTTATTTAAATCCCCATCATTTTTGTTTCCAACTTTTTCTTTTCCCCTTCCTATCTCCGGATGGATGGAGCCTTGCGTTTGGAATATCTGCACGGTGGTAAACCTCCAATCTGTGGTTCTGTCCAGACCTGCAGTGCTTTCTCTCACACAAACGTTGATGTGTACTTTTTCTCTCTCTCTCTCTCGCGGTTTTTTTTTCTTTGGTTGGCGTTTTGGCATCGCGAATCAGCAGCCAGCTGTCATTTTTTTTTGGGGGGGGGGGGCTGCAGCGTAGTCTGATCGCCTCGCCACGCGCTTTTAATAGCCGAGGAGGAAGCCCGGGATGCATCTTTTGACGCCCGTTTCTCTGCAGCAGGGTGGTAAACGTGCACGATGCTGCTAGCCGGGGCGTCATGCCGTGTGTAAGCCCACTTCAGAACCCGGTCGTCAGTTTAAAAAAATAAAATAATAATCGCTTGTCAAGGGGAGGAAAAAAAAAAACGTTATCCCCCTCTCATGTTTATTTTGTCTTCCCCCTTTCTTCCAGCCACTGTGTGTAGAAGATGTCTGCTCCACACGGGCCCCGGGGCGGCCCTGGTCCCGCCGCCGCCGCCGCCGCTCCCTCGGCGGCCGGCGCCATGCCGGAGATGCCGGACCTCAGCCACCTCACCGAGGAGGAGAGGAAGATCATCCTCGGTGTCATGGACCGACAGAAGAAGGAGGAGGCGAAAGAGCAGTCCATGTTAAAGTAAGAAACGCTCGCGATAACGGGGGAGAGGGCTTCGTTTATTAATATTTTTTTGGTAGGGCTCAGGAAGGGGGGGAAAGGAAACAAACAAACAAACCAAAAAAGGATTCTGAGCTGTCACTGTCTGAGTGGAGTAGTACTAGAGGGTCATGTGGCCTCGTGACAATTAACCTGGTGCTTTGATGGTCGGCCACTAGCGGCTGGCACCGAGGTGAGACCCGGCCTCCCCCCTCCCCCCCCCCCCCCCGCCTCCATCGACTCCCGCCTTAGAGGCGACCCGGTTTTGAGTCGGAGCTATCGTTTTTTTTTTTACCCGGCACACTGTTTCCCCGGCACTTTGTTTTTCGGACGTGGTCTTGCCACGGGGTGGGCTGGGTTTCGGCGACGGCCGCCATTTTCACGTAAAAAAAAAAGCACGCTAAAAATCGCTCAACCTTTCCCCGCGAAACGTCACCGAGATTACACAACGTGACACCGCGAGGATCATTTAAGGTGTCCTTTGTGACGGGGGGCGCGTGCGATTTCAACGTTTAAGCCCCGGTAGAGCTGCCTTGTCCCCCCCCCCCCCCCTCCCCCCCCACCCCCCCCCCACCACCTCCCCACCCCCACTCCGCGCTGCTCTTCTGTACAGATGTCGCTGGGAGCTGTTTCAGCACCACGGAGCTGTCCACTGTGAGGTTTTACTTTTTAAGGTGGACCGGAGTGTTTCCGCTCTCGCGGCTTTTAACTTTTCACACCGTGGGTCGTAAATCTAGTCAATGATTGGATATTACGATCATTTGTCTTGGCCTGTGAATTGCCGGTTTAAAAAAAATGTTCTTTGAGGTAATTGTTGAAGTCAAGCAAATGAAGAGAGAGGGATTTCAGAGTGGTGGCCTTAAATGTTTCCATCCTGTTGATTTTCTTGTGGTTTTCACTCTCAGATGAAGGTCTGCACATGGTTTGTTTGCTCACAACTTAGAAGCGAATGCATTTGGATGTGTTTGAATGCAGCTTGAGTATCTGTAACTCTTTCAGCTGTGAAAAGATGTGGCTTCAGATAGTATCCGGGCTGTGCGACCGAATGGGAAATGATCGCTCGCCATTTCTGGGAGGTTTCATAGAGGCATTCGAGCTGTTTTTCTTTCCATCTCCTCGTAAATATTAGTCCCAAGGCAACAGTCCTAACAGAGATAAAGGTGTGCTGCCCCTGCCTCGTGCAGCTGTCTGATGAACATGACTCATGGACTCCAAGACACGGCTACCTCGGCCGCTGCGGTGTGTGCAGCGTGATTCATCCAGACCTTTTCTGCCTTCCTTCCCCCCTTTTCACTAACTCTCTCTCCCCCCTCTCCTCTCGTTTCATCCCCCCCGTTCTCTCTTTCTCTTGGGGTTGAATGGGATTGTCAGTTATAGTCGCTCTTAGCTCAGCTGCTATGTAAAACTTCGCCATGGCAGACCAGGGACAAAAGAATCTGCTATTTGCCACAGCCATGACCGACTGACCGTCAGACCCGGTGTTGGGTGACCATTAAGCCTAACAAGCTGAATGGATTCGGCATGTGAGGAGGCCTATCTGCACATTATTTGCACACGGATTAAGGCATGTTTTCGGGATCCAGGCCTTGACCAACAAGGGGTTTATCCCGACAAAAGGTAGTTGAAGGGCTTTTTTGTTCCCCCTTTTTGTTCTGGGAGCACAAGGGCAAGACTTAAAGTGCCTTTAATTTTTCACACACCGCCACATTATAGTATGCTCTCTCTTTACATCCTCGGTGACTCACCATGAGTCATCGAAACAGTAAATCCCCGCTTTCTATACCTATGAATCACCCGGGAATAACACATCCTGAAGCAGCATTAATATGCTCGAGCCCTGGAATAGGTACAACTGCGGCGGATTAACTTGTCATCGGATAGTTCCCAGCATTTCCAGCAGTGTCAGAGTCAAACCCCCCCACCCCCACGCTGCAGCGTTCCAGCCCTATAGCTCGCGCACCTCCCGTGACACGGTCACGCTCCCGTCCCGCGGCAGCAGTTTGGCCAGCTCGAAAAAGTGGAAGTGTGTAACCCAACAGGAGGGAATCCTGGGAGGATGGAGGGATGCAGCAAAGAATGAGAACGAGAGGGAGGGAGAGAGAGAGAGAGAGAAGCCTCCAGCTGCAAGGCTTGCCAACTTGCTGTCATCTGACTGGAGGTGCTACAGAAAGCGTGGATGGAAATCCAGCACTGCTGACTGGCCTGTAATTAGCCGGCTGGCTCTAACTCTAACTTGTGTGTGTGTGTGTTTACATGTAGAGAAACAGTAACTTCCCGTTTAGAGATTTAGAGAGAGCCTCTCTACACGTAGAGCATTGGCTCCATTCGAAACAATCTATCTGTTAGCTTAGCTTTGCCTGCTTCAGCAAAGGCTGGTGTATCATAGTTAATGATAGCCTTGGGAACCCCCCCCCCTACCCACCCCCACCCACAGTGTCCTACAACCAGGCCTCAAATACCTGTGGGGTGACCCCTAGAAAGCCAGGGGTTCTGCTTCTTTCCTCACTCTTTCATTGGGGCTTAGTTGGGCTTGGTGGACATTCACTGATAAGAACTCAGGCTTCTATAGGTGACATTTACAAAATCTTAAATATTTATCTCTCTTTCCAGGGAGAGAAGACAGAATAACTTTGTTCTTATAAATATTCTAGCTCCTCTTCCCTCTCATGATAGTGCTCATCTCAGGGATCCGGGGGGATCTTGTCATTTGCTGAGGGATCTTCTATAATTCTCTCTGATTATAGAGGCTGCCATGCAGACACAAGTAGTCTGAAGATGGAGGGCGTCTCCCTCTTTTTTGTTCATTTGGGCTCCTTCCCATATAAATTGCTATGAAATAAAGATGCTTATTTTAGAGATTTTCTTGTATCCATGAATTCAGCCTATATTAAGGGACATAGAGCCCCCATCCTAGATCATTTTGGTCCAACGGAACACAAAAAATGTAATATTTCTAGCCATCAAAATGACTTTGTTTAAATTGAAGAAAAAACATCAAGCTACTGACTAGAACTAATAAGTTAATGCGTTTTTTAAGTTAGTCAAAAATTAAGTTTTGCTTGTCTGCTGAGTATAAAAGTTTTGAAAATGTTTCAAAATTGAAATGGCAACTGTATGATTATTGTTGATAATAGTATTCAGTTATTCATAATTGAGGTGAAGAAGAGTCAAATGATACATTTAAATAAACGTGCTCTTGTGGAAGTAAATAGCGTGGATGTGGACGGTCACCCAGTTACCAAGCGAGAGTTTTACTGACCTTTAGACTGCTGTTCTGCTGCTCCTCATCTTTAGCTTTATTTATTGTGCCGCTCCACTGCTAGTCCTTATTCCTTAAACGTACTTGGCTTAGGTTAGTAGTAAGATGTCACGGTTTGCCGTTCATGTGCACAATAAGACGCATTTTATTGCTGCTATTCTCCACATTTGCGAGGCCATGCAGCCTGTTTCAGCTCATTAAGCATCACACTTTCTGAAATGATGCTTAGGTGGCACCCTGCCCACTCAAAACCAAAGGAGCGGGGCCCCTGACCAAGTGTCAGCATGTGGTGGTGGTGGTTGTGGTGGTGGGGGGGGGATAGAGCACACAGCAGGTGTCTTTATTCCACATGCTGGGATGAACCTCTCTTTTAATTGAATTGATGTTGGACGGATGCCTTTTAATTTGAGTCACATGACTCAAGATTGTCAATCTTATCCTGGTGATTTCAGTTCGAACAGTTCCTGAACAGTTTTCTGACTGTGAACTTTAATCGTTCCATTACTCTCCAGCAACAATCATTCTCCTGGTCAACACGCGTGTTAGTGATAGTGGCCGGTGCTCTTCAACGTGAAGTGCAATGACCTAGAATTAGCCGGGATCGATCACATCCCATTTCCTTTTTCCACTCACCCATCCCATCCCTCACCACACACACACACACCTCACGCTCCCAGTCCCGGTCATTTATCTGATTGTGCCTCAGAGCTGGGCATACCAGCTGGGGTTAGTGTTCCAGAGAGGCCCCGTGTCCCTGGAGGCTGCAGGACCTCTGCCACACACGTACAGGAGCACTGGTGGTCTGATGTGTTCCGGTCCTCGTGTACACGTTAATGCTCCTCTAGAGAACTGAGCGAGCAGCGCCAAGTGGGCAAAAAATACGGGTGTCATGATAACCCGGATATTGACTCAGAAACGCACTGTAAACCCAACTTAAAGGCAACATAGCTATTTATCGCACCGAAATGAGAGAGGGCGATGAAGTGAGGCGAGGGAACGCTCAGCTGCTTCCCACCGGACAGTATACTGTACACCCTCACGCACATGATCTTTCTCTCTGCCTTTTCCTTGTTCCATTGGCTCACTCACTCATGCTGCTCACTCGCCATCCTATGCAAAGAAAAGATTCTGTCATGACTGTCTCCCATCCCCCACCAATGTCCCCAAGGGAAACAGAGAGAGAGAGAGAGAGAGAGAGAGAGAGAGAGAGAGGGAAACAGGACATGGAAGAGAATATGTTGTCCTGTCTTTATGGAGAAAAATGGACTGCAAATAAATCCATCATCAAGCTATCTTAGAGTAAAACTGTGTTTTGGTTTTCTGCTCTGGCTCCGGTAGATCTGAGATCCCGTTTTGTGTGATGAGCAGCAAAAGACTGTATACAGCTTAAAATACCTTTTTATAAATACCTGTGCAGCTGCTGCAGCTGACTTGGTTGTTGCAAGTTCTTTTTTTTTTCCTTCATACATTTGCATTTTTGTTTGCTTTACACCCTGTGCTTCTTCTGCTGGCTGACAGTGTCTGAATTTGAGCTTGGTTTAGCCCAGGTTGGAACTTTTGTAACATTATTTAAAGGGTAAAGTTCATATTTCGTTATATATTACTTAATGTGAACAAATCATCCCATTTACAAAAACAGAAAAAGCTAACTCGATCTAAAACATGACAGTTAGTCCATGGACTATGTTTTGGAGTGAACAACACTTCCTGACCCAAAAGTGATATTGAAAGAAGATCATTTAACTCAAAATTGTTTTGGACATTTTCTTAGTATTTTCTCTATATTGGAGCCCTGCTGAAAGAAGGTCAGAAATATTGGCTTTCACTTAAGTATTTGTGCTCTTGGTCACTCTTTAACAACACTGTTTATAGCTGTATTCTTTTGTATTAATGGGGCTTCATGATATTGTTTTTTTGTTGGTTCTGTTCAGGTAAACCAAAGTCTCAACCGGTAGTTTTGCTCTGAACAAAAAGTGGAAATTTAGGAGAATCCTGTGGAGAATTTCTTTCTCTCTAAAAGCTTCTTTTCTGTACATTACTGTTAAAAAAGAGAGAAGTTGCTACTCTTATAGAGGGACGTTAGTGTCTAAGGAAAAAAATGTTCTGTTGATAACAAAATGAGAAGGGATGGGTTGGTAAAAGGAGGATAGGGGACAGGAAAAGAGAAGAGGACATCACCATGAAAATGAGAGGAGAGACTCTGACGTCTGTGATCCTATCAGGTCTCTTTGCTGATATGACAGCCTCAGTTCCCATTGACAAAGCAATCGGCCTTCCATCTCCCACAACCTGCTATTCTGTGAGGCCCAGCGCCACACAGTACACGCGGGCTCCGTTGTCTCCGAGGACTTAGTTTTAAATAGCATCTGCATTTGTCAGCACGGGTTTGATTGTCTTCTGGGCTTTTGTTTGCAAATTTGACGGGACTTTCCTGCCCCTGGCTGTAAAACGTGAAACAGGCAGGCAAACATTTGACTTTTGATTATAAAAAGGTGGTGTATGTTACAGTACAAAGTTCCACTTTTATATTGAAGTACACGTCGTGGCCCAAGATTTGATAGATAAGGCACAATCTTGTGGGACAAAAAAAAACAAGAATGAAAAAAGGATTCATTGATCCATCGTTAGTGGCTGCATATGGTACCATGAACACAAAAATGTGAGCTATATTCTTTTAAATATGGGGTCCAGGTTGTTCAAGCATTGTCTCAGCGGTGGAAATGACAAAAGTCAAAATGGTGATGGAGTGAAACCAGTGATGATACATTTGAGACTCAGCACAACATACTTACTCAGTGTGGACTCAGCATTATGCATAATTAAGAAAATATCCCAAAGTTGTGACCCAACTTTTTTTTTTTTAATGAAAGATCTGAGACAATGTCCAAAAGTAGACTTCTCTATCTGCTCTGGTTGTGGTTGTGACTATCATATATACAGTAGATAATCTGTGTAGATGGAATGGTGGGCATGTGAGTGAAGCACAGAGGTGGGGAAACTGGGCAGAGAGACATAGGTGGATAAAAGGAGAGGCTGCTACTCAGTTGGATCATGGCACCAGGTTATTTCATGCTGACTCCATTCAGAGATTAAAAACTCGCATGCTGTTAGCGAGACTATTAATAGTGGATATACACAGCTTTCTGCTGTGGCTGGCAAGCTGCTCGGTATCCAAAAAAATAAGAAGACCTGTGGCCATTTCTGGACACAGAAAAAAATGCAGAGAGCCTTGCGAACAACTGTACATCTTAAATAGATGACCAAAAAAGTCGAGTTGGTTTAGCACTAGCGACATTTTTCTCAATGTTTAGAAGTTAAGTCATTTTGATAACTGATTTGACCCCATTAAACAATGCAATACTTGAACTGTAACAGTTTGCGTACTGTCGTTGCACAAATAGGAATTGTTATGGCAAATAAAGCTAATTTATCCCTGGTTCCAGTATCTTATGCTAATGTCATTTTTGTATGTGGTGTATAGGCTTTAGAGCTGTTCATTCTTTTATAATTTTGTTATATGTATATAATCCCAAATTTAAAACCCACTGTCAGTCTTTGATTACACAAATGTCCATTACCCTTTTTCCTGGCTGTTTAAAATGAGCTTATTCTGATCATTTTAGTTATCAGAACCATATTGTTGTTAAGACTTGACTAAGCCAGTCCAGTGGCAAGTTCACCCAGAAGCCTGTGAAAGCTAAAAGCTAACCGTCGCCTGGTTAAATTGATATTTGTGTTGATATATGTGACGTCATTAGAACAAATATATGCTTCTCTTATGTAGCAACGAGCTGATAAGGTTCTTATTATAGTACTTTATGGAAAACTTTACTTACGCCAGAATGGAACATTTTGCATTTAAAATTCCTTTTAGCCAACATATACTCATTTTAATGTTACCGACCCTTTCTAAGATGTTTAATATGAAAATCTTTTCCCTTTCGCTCCAAAATTTGGAGACAGGCAAAGATAACTCCAGCTAACCGAAAAAGATATAGAATCAAATCGATGAAAGTGATCTTTTCAAAACTAAATTCTTTACTGTTCTCATCCCATGTGTTGCTCTCAGGGTCTGAGCTGATATATTTACTAGCGGTAGTTTACACAAGGCGCTCTAATCTCTCCTTCCCCTGTGTGCGCGTGTGTGTTTGTTCATGTTCCCCTCATTCAAGACTCAGCTGGTTGGAGCAGGTGCAAGCCAGTGACTCAGCCATGGATGTGCTTCTGAGCCGGCTCATCAAATACGCCTTTGTTTGGCCTAAATCTCAAACGATCCGGCGCTTTCTATAAACACATGCATTCGTCCACCGCGTTCACGCAGACGTCGTAAACTCAGCGAAACATTTGCTCTACGCTGGCCTTACATTTATTACGTCATAATATCATTTGCAGCGATCCCGTTTGGAAAACTTTAGAGGTGCGGACAAAATCATGGATGGGTTTGATTCTGTCTGAAAATTCTTTTTAAGGATCAGGAGGTTGGATAGTAAACATCCCACTGCCTCCCATGTACAGTCGATGAGAATGCTACTGTCGGTAGATTAGAGGCGGCCATCTGATGTGAGGAGGGGAGGATAAAGAGCAACCTCTATTGTGATGTCACTAATGCAGTCATGGCCCTTATATAAACCCACTGCGCTGTTTGAACGCCACTGTGGAACCTACAGGAGCTGTGCAGTACGCAGACTGCTGCTCACTCTGCCCAGGGCTGTAGGTGGCTTTATGTGTGCTTTAAATGCAATTTTCAAGAGACTCAGGATTGCAAGTGTATGAATGTGGATGCATAGTGGCTTTGTTCGGGTAGTTTAGTTGTGTGCACAATGAACATGAAAGCAGCAGGGCCTTTTCTTCATCCCCATCAACTGGCACTGATCAAGAGAGTTGATTTTTTTTTTTTATATCCTGGGATTGGGGTCCTCAGCTGAAGTCTGATAGAGGATCTCCCTCTAATCTCTTAATATCACTCATCCCTCTGAGATACTGCCACCATCGCCATGACAATGATGTGATGGCCTGGATGTGTAGTAGAGGAATGTGGCAGGAGGACAGTGGGGAAGGACACACACACTCACACATCGGCACAAACATACTCGAGGCCACTTTAGTGAAGAAAAAACTAGCTCCTGAAATGAAACGGGACGAGCAGGGACTTTCAGGAGAGAACGATCTTTCCCGGGAGCTGCTTGTTGAAAGTGAGCAAAAGGTGTTTCCCTTATCCCCGTAGGACCGTCTGCTGGGATGTTTGGTTAGCTGGTTGGCTTTAATTTTGTGCTGAGAAGCGACTTAACGCAAGGGAATCCTTTGATTGAGGATTTTTACAAAAGCCAAAGTCAACCATTCCACCATCGGACAGATGTTGGGAGCAATCAAGTTCAAGTCGATTTCATTTGTACAGTATTGTGGCCACACATCTGCTGATGTAGATGGATGTGCTGACCGTCGGATTACACGCACTCTAGGCATTGTGTTCCAAACTCTGCTTTTAATAGCTAGATCCCAAACATCACGAGTCTACTATAGTGACGTTTTAGGTGTAGCTCGTGCACTGTGAAGTCATGTCAGATTGCCCTTCCTTGTACTTGTTTAACTGGATGCTGTGCATGCAGTTAAGTTGTGGGAGCTAATACTGGCATGCCGAGCAGTGAGTTAGGACAGGAAAGAGTAGAGCAGGCTAGGCCAACAATAGACAGGGTATCTGTTACCGCTCTGTTGTTTGCAATGTTGTGGCTATTATCAATCTAGCTCTCAGTAAGAGACACTTGACTGCAGTCTCAGTACAGTTTACTGATTGCTCAATGCTAGAAATGATTAAATGAATGTTTTTCTTTATTTAAAAAATCCTATAGGACATACAGGCATTTAACAGGGTGTGCTTTGGATAGTATAGTTTTCTGAAATGTGAAAACACATCCGTTTCTATTAGCGGAATTTTATTTGAGTTTTAATTGAATATATGTATTTACAAAAGAACCCCACACCTGACAGTTTTAATCTATTTTTGAATGAAGATGCTTTTGGTTGAATTCATACAAGAAACTTGAATCTGTTCATTGTTGAAATTAAGGTTTAATTTGCTTGCCTTTCTTTAAAACCATCTAATCTCCTCCATACTGGGTATCAAACATTTACAACTGAAGACAGATCTGGACTCCTGGCAGGCCAGTCCAACTAGAAACATCCCCATGTTGTTGTGTTTTTAATATAAAGAGGTGTGTATCTCTCACCGCCTGCATCCTCTGCCTTTTTCCACTTAAATTTCTTAACTCCGGAGTCTTGCCATAATCTTCACAAACATTAGGCCGTTCTGATGTCAGTCGGAAATGCGATTCTAAATTGAGAAATTATTTATTATCATTTGATTGATCATTTTCAGGGTATCTTAGATGTTTTTAAGGAATCAGTGAGTATTTGGATGAATTCTCCTTGTATACTCAGTCTTGACACCCTCACCTCTTAACAGTTACTCTTAATAGTTATGGGATCATCCACTGTTCTATTGCTTGCATTTTCTATGTTAATCTTGAGAGTAAGGTTCTATTTTAATCCTAAATTTAAGGTTTGGATTTTTGCCAATCAAGTTGTTGTGCTATGTATTGGAGGAGCTGGGACACTTTTATAGGCGAGTACCATCTGTCAATAAAGTGCTGATCAAAACAAAAAATAAAAGTGCATAGATAAAACAAAATGTACATGTGTGTATGAATTGAAATAAATCAAATTGGCTTACAAGAAAAGCAGATGAGCATCCACATAAACAGATACACAGGCTAGTACACAATAACTAAGGCAAAGAAGCACGTATGAGTAAAATTACAAACAGTGTGTCACTGACTAAATGCTGCTCATTATCTCATTACAGCAACACTGTACATGTTCTCTTGTATGAGAAGTGGCTGTAAAATAAGTATTGTACACTTCCTGTTCGCATTTGCATAGAAGTACACTTGTGAATGTGGGGGCTGCAGGGTGATTAGCTGACTCTTTGCCATTTGGAAATCTCTCAGGGGGGGAGATATGGGGAAGCTCAATTGAATCCTGGCAGGTAATCTAAAGAAACAGATGGATTCTAGTTATATTTGGCAGCAGATTAGCCACTTCCTGCTCAGAAAAACCTGCTGTCGCCAACTTCTGTTTGATAATCTGAATATTAGTTCTTGGTCAGGAGGTCTGGCTAGTGTACCGTTAGATTACCTCCTCTGATGAGTGTGCCTTGAGAATTCAATCCTATCTTTCCTCTCTAAGACCCAGCTGTGGTAACTGGCCCACCCCTACACACCAAAGCGCTTGCCCTCTTGCTGTCATTGCCGCCCTGCCTATCGCGGCATGCCAGCGCCCCATTCCCGAGGAAGTTATCAACACCCTATTCCCTGCTCTTACCTCTCTGAAGTAGAGAGAAATGTTAAGTCGTGCTTCTTCAGGGATTTATTGGAGAGGCTGAATGGACAGGTGTCTCAGGAGGTAATGGTGGATCTTTAAATGGGTTTCTATTCTTAGTGCGCCCTACCCTTTTGAATTTTCTAGGCATGTACAGTAGATGTTGTACAATACCAGAATTCCGTCATTTGGACTCTTTACGGTGACGTAAAAGGTTGAGACTGATTGATGTAAGCAGTACATATTTGAATTCAAAATACGAATCGAATTTGAATAAAAGTGGCAATTGATTCTGTATCATATTTTGACCCCTGCTTTGACACACAAGCCCCTCTAAAACCTTTCTGCTTACAGATGGCTTTGAATAGCAACTGTGCATTCCTTTAACAAACTGTTGTTACTTGAAAGGTGAAATAAAAACGTAAAAAAAATCAAATAAAAATAAGATGAAAACATTAAAGATTAGAAATTATTATCAATATTTAATTGAAATAACAGAGTATTAATTGCTTCCAAGAGACCGGAGGACTGTAGTCTCACACAGGGGTTTCCCCTGATGATAACCTCCCTCTGTGTGATATTTAGACAGACATTAACTTCATCTCCTGTTTGAAATGGTGTTACTTGTGTATGTTACTGGTATTTACACAATGAGGCAAATGACTCCCTTATGATCGAGCAATCGCTTGGTCTGCAGTGGGTGCAGAAATCCTTCAGGGTCACTGCTCAGCCATGTCAAAGATTTCCAACATGCCAAGAGGAGTCTGCGTCCGACTCTCCGTTTAAAAAAAACTGTCAGAACTTATCCTTTCGGAATGAGTCTCGGTTGAATAAGTTTCTTGACTGCTGTTTTCTACCGGGCAGGTCGTCTGCAGTGGCTTTCGCCGACCCACATTTTTATCGACTAATCAGGGAGAGCTAGGTTCATAGCAAGGTATATGTTCAACGTTCAACAGCAACAGCGCTCCGGTCCTCCCCAACGCTAGTCTGGTTTATGGTCATGCATCCAGCAGATGCTTTAATCCAAAGAGACTTACAGTCCAGATACAACATTACAGTTAGCATCAACCTGACAATAATCTACATAGAGGGAAATGACTGGTCAGACTCTATCAGAGGCAACGGTGGTGACAGTGTAGACACAGAAGGAAGTAGAGAAAGAGTGGTAGAGGGGGTGGAGAGGTATGGGGTAAGAGAGGTAAGAGGATAGGAGATGCTCTTTGAAGAGCTGGGTCTTCAAGAGTTTCTTGAAGATAGACAGGGACACCCTTGTTCTTGCAGCGCTTGGTAGGTCATTCCACGATTGTGGAACGACACTTAAAGAGAGCTTGGATTGTCTTAAGCGTGGTGCGGGCACTGCCAGACGACAGTCCATTGATGACCGGAGTGACCGAGATGTGACATAAACCTTTGCAAGAGGGTTCAAGTAGACGGGAGCCGTACCCTAAAGCACTTTGTAGGCCAGCATCAGGGGACTTTAATTTGATGTGGGAGGCAAAGGGGTAGTTAGTGCCGCCACGTTCTGGATCATTTGGAGACGTTTCACAGTACAATTTGGCAGACCAATCGGGAGAGCGTTGCAATAGTCAATGAAATAACCATAGACTGCACCAGGAGCTGGGTGGCATGTTGGGTTAGGTATGGCTGGATATTTCTAAATATCAATGATGTGAGCATTCACCCTATTACAGTCAGTAATTCTAGTGTAATATATTTTTTTACAGTAAAGGCTTTCATCTATATATGGCATAAGAGTGGCCTAACTTTAATGAATGACTGAATCTTTCATCTTTGGTATCATTTTACCATCGAACTGTGAACTATTTTTGGTCAGAAGCGTTTTGCCCCAAAAGACCAATTGATAAATAACTTTCTTGCTTCACCTTTGGACTGTCCTAACATACTCCAGTACCTCTCCACCCCATTTTCAGATCTGACATGGTGCTCGGTGACTAAAATTGCAAAAGTGTATTGAAATTAATCTCCTCAATAAAAGAAAGTAACTTCTAGAAATCTGTGCAGCACGTCTCTCCACTAGAGAGCAGTGTCGGGTTAGTAACTGTTGGACCCCTGTTTAAAAAGCCACTGACATATGAGGGCAGAAACTCAAAGACAGAGCAATAAAGCAGGTTTTTATGTTACAGTGCAACACAACCCCATTTTGATCATCTATTGGTGTTACGTTTCTCTCTGTATTTTGCATAATGTGGGTACATGGGGATATGGGAGCGCGGTCTAGAAGAGATGGAAAACAGAGACCATATGTGCCCTGCAGGTCTCCTTAGCAGCCAGGATATGGAATACGTCACTTGTGACATTTTACACTCACTCATTTAACTGCCCCGTGTCAAATAATACACAGCGTACTCCCTCCCTCCCTCCCTCACTTTGCACAGGCATCACACATATGAGTCCAGCACACACAAGGATGTGTGGATATGGAGGCACACACACACACACCCACACACACTTATGCGTGGCCGTATGCTCACACACAAACATTCTGCCCGGCAGCTGTCCAGGCAGGCAAGGCAGCAGGCTCGATCAGATAAATATGAGGCTTGTAATGCGACCACAGAGACGAGGCTGATGGGATCAATAAAGAACGGCGCTCCAGGTCATCGGCAGAACTCAGTGAGAGGATAAATATGGACTGGCTCATCGGGAAACAGACCAGCGAGACTGATGGGTACACAGGACTATATCTTTTCTCGTGTGTTCTCACACCCATCTGACACAGATCACACGGGCAGATTTCTCACTTTGTTGTGCTGTTCCTCTTGCTAAAAGAGACTCTGATACTTGCCGTGAGATTTGCCTCAGTGTTTGTTTGGGGGTAGCAGAGTACATACTGGGATTAGTGTGAAGTCTAAGAATTTAATGTTACTTTATATGTGCTTTGAATATTTAATGAATCTTCTCTATTATTAGTGATTGTGACGAATTCATTCTTTTGTATAAGAAATCCATTTGTCCGAGTAAGATAGAAGTTTTGGAATAGCGCTTGCTAATCGTGGTTTATTGTTATAGAGGCTTTCTTAGAGACTCCTCTGTTGCAGCATTAGAACATGATCTCCAGGGCAAACCTCTGCGTAAGTTGATGGCTTCTGTATTCGTATGTTTCTGAGTTTTCCCACAGTTTTCGCAGCCATAAGGTGATAAAAAAGGACTGCTGATAAAAAAAAAACTATTGTAAATTGTTTTAGCTTTTAGGAGAGTCTGGAGTTATGAGATGGGACATCTAAAATTGAGAAACGCCACTCCTATCAAATGTCCCAAATGTATGTCAGCTACGTCTATTTGACTTTTCTATGGTGCACAGAACAACAACCAGCTTAACAAAAATATTTTTAAAAGCATGAAAAAAGAAAAGAAAACAAATGGCATAGAAATATATTAACACAAGACATTACAACTTAAAATAGGTCATGCTAGTCAATCTGAGATGAAATGGAAAAACTCAAATTAAATGTATTTTGTTCAGGTGGGACTTTAAAAACCAGGAGTTTAAGGGCCAGAACTATAAATCCTATTAAATTGAGACCCCATTTCCATTAAGAGCATCTCTTTGAGGGTTGCATAAGGAGAGCAGATTGGCTAAATAGATAGGTGGATTTAGCATTGTTGCTGTGTCTTGGTGAAAAACTGACAAAATCTAATTAACACATTCCATTTCACACAGCTACGTAAAGCCAACTGTAAAATAAGTGGTGATCAGGTTGGTGAATGTCTTGTGAGAGTTTCTCAGCTGCAGCTCTGTTTATCTTAAAGAAATTTTCAAACAGAAGAGCGATGATAAGTGGATAGTGTTCAATTGAGCACATATGCAAGAGAAGGGCATTACCCTGTGTGTGTTGGGGTAAGGATTAGGGACAGTTTATTTTAATACTCGTGAGTATAATAAATGTTTATTGGCAATAGTGTTAAATTAATTGATCTACTGATTATCTCCTAAAACTCACTAGTTGTGAGTCTTACCCAAAATGTCCATTCATCGAGACAGATATTTGTTGGAAGATAATGCAATCAAAGTGTGCCCTGATATTTGAGAATAAATGCAAATACAGCTCAACTTTAACTGTCATTGTTTATATGACTGGGTATATTTAACTTTATATGATACTCTAAGTTTCATGGTCTAAGTTTATATGAAGGCTCCTGATTTAGTTTAAAATTGACACATTACTGTGTTTAAATAAAAAAACAATTTGACAAGGTAAAATTTGGGGTGAAAAGAAAGATGTTTATAAGAAGTTCTGTTTTCCTAACCTTTACCACATCAGTTCAACATTTGGACATTCATGAAAACTGGCTTATCTGTGGTCTCAAATTCCAAGGCATTTTAAACAAGAATTTTCAACTTTCTGGTTAGTTTAAATAGGATGACATTGAAAGTTTTTGATGGCTATGGTTACTTAAGTTTTTTTTTTTTAAATACCTAATTAATCTAAATATGTTGCATGTGTGCTGCTAGCAAGAAGCCTCTAAAACATTGTTGATATGGAAGTGTGTGCATACTTTGATGTTATGAGAAAAAGAATGTTAAAATGGGTATGGGAAATGGTTTAGCTTGATAGGTGATTGGTGCTAACACCAAGTGAAAAATTGGACTTAGTTTTCACATTCGGGTTAAATGTTTAATGAAGGTCTTCAAATAGTCAGAAAGATATTTAGGCTTTATTGTGACCACATATCACTGTTGTTTTAGCATTAAATGCAAAGCTACCCGTCACCGTAAATTAGCTTGTATTGCTAACGGCTAACGCTAATAGCGTCGTGAGGAGTGAATACAGAGTTACTTTCAACCCCAGTTTTTGGTGCTTTCTAGAGAGGGTTTGGCGAAATAATCAGGTATCTTCCTACATGGTTTGCTGTTTCGTCTACATTAGTGTACTTCCCTCCTCTTGTTTGTGTTTGAGGGACACAATCATGAGTTGACTGTCAAAGGTATTTGTAAGGCCTGTAATAGCTTCAGATAGGGAGACTAGTTAGCATTTGGCATCAGGCCGGCGCTGGGATAAGCTAATGTAATTTTTAAATATAGTCATTGAAAAACTGCCAGTGTCCATATTTTAAGTTACTCTGTTAATGTTTTTATTTCCTTAATCCTTTATTTAAAACTCACCACCATTATAACTATTGTTGTTTTCATTCAATCATTATAAAACAGTTAATGTCATGCACATCTTTGTGACATCACTGTCTCTTAGATTGTTTTCATCATTTATTTGTGTTCTGTATGCACTGAGCTGTGCACGCCTTTTTTTGATTTTTTTTATGTTTTAGGATCAAAGAAGAACCAAAGCCTCAGCCAGCACAGTAAGTAAACTGCATTACCCAGAGTGCTCTAGGCTTTGACACTTCTTCCTGGCAGGCAGTGCAGTGTGCTTTATGTGGCTTTCTCCTCTTTGTCTGGGTATTAAATGAATGAAAATGGCATTAATGTCAAGGAAAATCTGCTTTGGCTCACGTGACCACTTGATTACAGGATAGTGGTAGCCCAAAAAAAATCCAGTCATCATTTAAGTGAGTTGACCTGATCTTCCAATGGTCGATTTTAGAGGCACTAAACGGTTGACTTCCGTGACATTAATGGCATTGGCTTAACCTTTATACCAGCTTTTACTTTTCTTAAATTGAACATTTCCCTTTTTCCTGGATTTCAACTGGCTTCACATCTTCATCTAGTCTATCATCTGCACTCCTATTGGCTTGCGCGGCCTCGTACTATGATTACAAATGTGGATTGTTTTTTAACCTGTCCTGACCTTTCTTTGATATAATATAATTTATACTGAATCTGCTTGTAGAGCTACCTAGTCCGACAACTCGACGCCCACTTCACCAACAAGCTGGAATCAGTTGTATTCCTTTTACCCGTAGCTGAGCATTTAATGCAGCTTTCATTTTCACTGGCTGCAGAGCTTTCCAGCTTTTACTGTCCCTCTGCCTTCTTTCAGTCTGTCGATCTCATTTTAATGTCCTCTGTCTATCTTCCTGGCTGTATTTTCGACACCGTCTCTTGTTGTCAGTGCTCCAGTAATTGCAACTCTGCCCATACCCTGGCCCTCTCCCCTCTCTGCTCTGGTTGTAGTGAATGTTATTGCTATTTTTCACTCCTTGAAACCGACCCCCGCTTTCCAAATGGCACCTCAAGGCCGAATTGGTCTCCGCCACAGTGACTCATTAAGATGTTTCAGACAAATTTTGCTTGTTTAAACAGGTGGTTTCCCTTTAGTGGCATTACTGAGCTGGTAAATAACGTTCTCCAGCCCCAGCAAAAGTCCCAAAATGACAAGGAGCCAGAGCCAGACACGTAAGTACCAGCGCAGACTCATTCTGATCCCCTCCCATCAGCAACAAATATACTGTGATGACCCAAACAACAGACTGCACAGCATGTTTAACTAAATTACACAACAGTATGCAACTGTTAAGGGTTTATCAAGCATATTAGACTATTGTGGAAGTACTACACAATAATCATTTTAATGCTGTAAATGATGAATAGTTCATTTTTGTGGGACAGAAAAGGAAAACGGAGACTATTGTCATATGTCTTTATATCACCAAGCCCTTCCTTTGACTGCATTACTTCGTATGCAGCCAAAATCGCATATTTGTGGCATGAAAGGTGGGATTATATTGAGATATTTACTTGTCATTATTTAATGTATGGTATTTTTTAAATTATTTTCTGTAAAAAAAAAAAAGAAAGAAGTTGAATAAAAATGAGTATTTTTGGTTCGAAGGTTAAAAGGAGTCTTTTGACCATGTTAAGTTGTTGTTACTGTGATCAGACAATGCAAAACAACAACCCAAATTAATTTTAACAATGGATGGAATCCGTTTTAGTAACTGCAGGGATGTGAAAAAAGTGGAAAATACACTCAATTCAAATGTAATAAGGTCTTCAATACAACTTCAGATAAACAATGCTTGAGATATGAAAACTTATTATCGTTGTCATGACCTAATCTAGTTTTATAATGAAAGCCAAGTCAAAATTTTGAAGCAGAGTGTGAGAACCTAAGAAAACCTGAGATTCTGTAGCTTTGTAGCACAACCTTTCGCTGGACCAACTTAAGTTTGGGAAGGTTTCTTCTTATTCGGACAGATAGATTCACAATTGTCATAAAAATAGTTGGCTAGCTTACAGATGTCAGAATGCCCAGCTCTCCACCGAGGTGCGTCACAGTTTGAACGAGGTGTTTGAGATGATAAACTGGGGTTGGTTTGCAACAAACACCTCCATTTTGGTCCGCTCTATTTAAAAGACATTTCTCCAGAAGTCATGTGGTTTGGTCAGATGCGGCTTCGCAAATCTATGAAGTGTTGGCATGTTGTTTTGGGAGGGAGATAATCTCCCCCCCCCTAGCAGCCCTTGCGAACAAGATGTATCTGCTCAGTGAGTGAGGTCTGTTGAGTCGGAGCAGGTTTGCATGGTTTTCTCAGTTTGAGGGCCTTGGGCCAAGCTGCCAGTTCCCGGGAAAGATTATTAATTAGCCGTCTTCTATGTTTTTCTCACTTATTTCCTTGCTTTTCGGTAGAATGAGTAATGACCCTGTTGGTAATGGTTAGTGTTTTGGTAACCCTTCCCCTGATGTGCAGGAACAGATGTTGTGCTTGGAGCATTGCTTGGAACGGTGATACACCTGAATACCCCAGACCAGCAAACTTTGAAAAAGTCTACTTTAATAGAGGCGGCTTCCTGCCAAAGATTATTGAAGTGCATTCGATCAGCACCCAGCTGCTACTTTCCCTTTTAATTTCTATAGAAAACATAAAGGAGTGCTCAGATTTTCATCGGTAGCAAGTGTTTTGTCTTTATTTTTGTATGAATGATGAAACAGTGTTATTTTTGCTTTAATATTGATAACCCGAGATTTTTTCCAGAGATTTTTTTTGTTTTGTCTTATGTCCTGACACATCAAATTTTTGGGTGTAGCTTTTCTTTGCCGTTATTGTATCTTTTAGTCATTTTGTATGGGCTATTTGGGCAGTGTTATTGAAAAAAAATGCTGAAAAACAGGAAACAGAGAAAGAAAACTCTATGGATGCTGTTTGTTTGTTTAGTTGCTTTTTTCTTCAGTTGTTGGACTCTGAGGATGACTCAGTGAGTTAATCTTACGAGCTTATTTAATTCAGAAAAGTTATTTGGTCTTATTTCACCAGAGTGTAATAGCCTTAAACCTACAACCATGTCAGTACACACAGATTTAATACATTCAAATTTCCAGATGGAGTCATGGACAGTGCCGACTTTTACAGATTGTTCTTCAAGCTGTCCTGGTTTTCAGTTCTTTCAAAGAGTCTGGTCTGAGGTTTATGGTGGTCTATTGATTTAATCATGTGGCGTGAAACTGCTAGAAAATGGCATTTTAGTAACATTTTGTCGGTGTTGAAGAGACTCAAGTCCCCCACTCAAGCTGCATAATCAGGTGCTTTTTAGAAGCCAGGTAAGCAATTAACAAAAAAAAAATCAAAAAGACTTGATCTTTGGAGGAAAAGAAGAGAAAGAAAGGAGTCAGCTAAATGAGTAACTTTAGTAGGTTCATGAACTGCTGGTTTGAAATTGAATTTGTAAATGCTCTAAACGCCACTGAAAACCTTAATTCTAAGCAAAAACTGAAAAGTTGGTTGCTTTGATAAAACCTAGAAAGATATTTTATTATCATTCTTTCTTTTTAAATCAATGTCTGATTTAAACCATTTACTGGTTTAATATTTGATCATCTTTTGTTATGTTAATAATCCAGTCATCCATCCAGCCATTTTTCTATACTCTCTATGTGGGTAGTGGTGGGCAGATCCTATCTCAGAGTACCCTCGGATATCGTCCCTTGTATGGCTTAAAATAGATGATCATACATAGCACATAGTTTATTCCATGTTTTCCACCTAAATCTAGGGTTAGCAGCAAAAGTAATACCAAAGTAATACTGTATATCTTAAATAATATTCCATTAGCATGATATATCCAGCTCTTATGGTATCAGAATAGAGAAGAGCATTGAAACATTTGAAAACTGCTTCAGTTTATTTTTGACATATTGATCATTCATATATTATGTGTGTGTATATATGAATGTGTTACTTTCATTTGAACGTATTTTAGGTCAGTAGCAGTGATGTGTTGATTTGATCTTAGCTCTATTTGCTTCTCCGTCTTAACATAATATTTAAAGGGTTACAGAGGAGTGAGACACTGAGTTCAGATAAGTCGCGAGATAAGAAGAATCCAGAGGCTTGTAGAGATCGTGGTGTTCACCTTTGCATTTGAATCTGTCATATGTCCAAGAGGGCGGCTCGGGTTTCTGCCTGTGTGTAGCTGCTGGCCCACAGGTAAGAGCGCTCCGATACGCTAGCATGGAATCGGACAATGAGTAGCGTATGATTACTCATCAGCAGTGTCACCTACATTTGACCGTGTTTGACACAATAGGCAACCCCTTCAGACTGGACACAGCGTACCAGCTGCCTGCCGCCAACATCATCTATTTATATGTCTTTTTTTTTTTGCTTGCTCTTTTTGTTGTAGTTAATAATTCAACACATCTGTCTCTTTACCTGTTGCTATCTGCCTAGTCTGCAGCTAAGAATGAATCCAGACTTAGTCAAACCTGTCATTTTTGAAGATTGAGCTGAGTTATCTTTAAAAGAAGTAGCTTGTCAAAGAGGAAGGCAGGGAAAGGTGGTCATAGTTAGCATTTTCATCAGATTTTTCTTCGCAGTGAGTTTCTAGGCAGACCCCAGTCCATGCAGTGTTCCAGGATCCAGAGCATGTTTCTGGAAAGGCAATGCAACACGAAAGGGGATTAAAGGAAAGCATATATGTCCTTGATCCTGACAGTTGCTTCAGCCTGCATATCACAATCTATATCAGTTTGTTATCAGGTACTCTCAGTAAATGTGATTTGGAACAAATCTGTTAAACAAAGCTACATACCAGCCTAATCTCTGCTTGATAAACACACAAAGGCTGTGACATAATTAGCAGTTTAATCCCTCCATGGATACAACTTCAAGCACGTCAGTGGTACTCTGTCTGACGTTCTGATGCCAGACTCACCCACACACACACACACACACACACATACTAGACACACTGAGTCTTCAGGTAGTGTTTGGCCGTTACATTTGGGCTCTGAAGAGCTTGTTTGTGGGAAAAGGAAGCGCGTTTATCTCAAACGCAATGCTGTTTGTGGTAAAAGGATAGCTCTGCTCAATAATTCACAAGAGCTAATGAATGTTGCAGGAGATATGTGGGCCGAAACCAATTCTAATCGCCATATTATGAAGTCAGCCCAGTGTTTAGTTTCCAAGGAGACGCTCAATTGACATGTGTCATACAAAATGCATGTGAAGAGCCCGTGCTTTTTCTTTTTTTTTGTCGTTTTATTTAGTCGTCTCTGTGAACTTGTTGGGAGTTAGGTGGCTACTGTACCAGATCATGAGCACTACACCGCTCTGAGGACATCTGGAGGTCACAGACAGTAGCTCAGTGGAGAAAAGACAAAAAAAAAAGTTTACTAGAAGGTGGGCTCCGCCACCCGTGACAGCGAACGATTACCTGTAGTTGAAACATCAAGCTAAGAATCGTGTGTATTGTTGATGGTATTATCTAACAGTACACCTCAAGGCTGCTCTCCGTCTCCCCTTACAAGTGTCCTGATATAGAAACACAGGTGCAAATGATTCATTAAACGCAGGGAACCTGAGAAAGTGGAATTAAGTGATGTTCTTAAACTTGCAAAGCAAATTCGATACCCACCCTCCCCCCCAAACCTGTGTTTTAAGAGGTGCGGTATTAACAGAGGAGCATAGATTTGAAGATTCTGAGGTCGCGGTGTCTGCTTTTCCGTTAAAATAGGAAAAAAAAAAAGTAAAAAAATCCGACTCAATGCACACATCGGTTCTATCACTTAGTCAGCTTAAGGCAGAGGCTTAATGGGCAAGTGTGGTTTAAAGAAAAAGTCCAAAACCACGGTTCATACTTTGAGGATAATTCTCCAACTGAAAATCTGTTATGACTGCTGCCACAAATGCATACTTTTTTTTGCCCGTTGTGCTTTAACAGGGAAAGAAATGCTAAGTTATGTATCCTTTATGCCAAAGCTGATTGAACAGCAACCATAAGTCATACTCCCTGAAACATCTGGGGTGAAACGGTACTATCTAAATACAGTATGTATTAAAAAAAGGGTTAAAAAAAAAGGGAAGTTAACTCAAAATGAGCTTTTTCAAATTTCTGTGTGCACTTTCACTTTGTGTTAACATCCATAAATATGTAGATAAGCACCACACCATCATAACCTCCATCTTTCTCATTCACTTGCAGGAAGCTACACCAGCAGTTTGAATCGTATAAGGACCAGGTTAAGAAGATGGGAGAGGAGACTAAGCCAGTCCAGGAGCAGAAGAGCGAAGCCCCGACCTGTGGGATATGCCACAAAACCAAGTTTGCCGACGGCTGTGGTCACCTCTGTTCATATTGCCAAACAAAATTCTGTGCTAGGTGCGGAGGACGAGTGTCTCTGCGGTCAAATAAGGTAACGCTGGTTATTCAGTATTTCTAAAAATGGCTAACTCACCTTTTGCCGACACGCACCTATGTTTTATATACAAATAAACTCCTCCCCAGCCTCCTTTGTAATTCAGTGGGTGTGAGTTCAGCCAGCTGTCTGTCGAAGTTTCTGCCCTTTGAGTTCTCCCTCATGTTTTAAAACGTACGTGTCCTGTTTGACCACTTGGGGGCGCTGTTTGTCCTTTACTCCTCCGCTAGAGGAACATGATGCTGCTTTTTGTGTAACGCTGCACTCCGGTGCATAACTAACCTCTGTCCAATCCTCTTCACATGCTAAGCCAGAGCTTTTAGTATTAGGCAGCTTGAATTTGAATAATGACTGTTTTCTATTTGATTTAATACAACCCAGTTGCTTCCGGGAGCTGTTTAACGCCACTCACTATGTGTTTCTCCCCTGTCTTTCCTGCTCTTTTCCCACTCCCCTCCTACCTGTCTCCCTTTTCCTTCCTCTCCGCTGCATTCCTGCTCTCATGGAATTGCAACAGGAGGACAAAGTGGTCAGCAAAACCTTTTTTTGTGTATCCTCTGTCTAAACGCAAACATCGTCCATAAAATTCTACGTGCATAAGCGCATACAGCAGCCTAGACATGAACCAAACAAGACAACCTATCTTAAAATCCTGCTTAATCTGTGAGTCTATCATGTTTTAATGGGAACTACTCTGACTTAACTGAAGGAAGTTAAAAAACAAGTAAACACATGGTCAATAGTGGTACCTTTACAATGGAAAAGGGATTTTTTGTCGTTGTAAATAGTTCAGAAAATGTTTCAAGAGATTTAAACAAAGCTGTGTGATAACCCGACGCCTCTCTGATTTTGCACATTTCGTTAAATTCTGTTTTCTTGTCAAAATAGAATCGCTAGGCATCCTTTGTGACTCTTGTGTGTGTCTGACAATGCGTCTTTGACTCTGAGGGGGGAAAAAAACATCCAGCTGCTCAATGAAAATATAAAACATCTAGTTATTTGCTCCTTTTTTGCTTATTCTATTTAAGAATGTTTTGTGTCTCCTGTCTTGGACTTGACTTTAAGTGTATAGGCGAGTAGAAGTGTTGAGCTTTTTTCTGGATTGGTATCGGTAGATCAAGTAAATGATTTTTCTGAGTAGGCTGTTTTCTGACAGAGGTTGGCATGATGTCTTACAGCCACTTGAAATGATTTAAGTTATCACCTTAGTGCATACCTATCAGACTTACATGAGATCCAGTGTGGAGTATAAAACACTCTATGACTAATTGCATTGTTTGAGCCCCTTTAGTAGAAATCTATAATCCTGCCAAAAATAATTAGAACGCAACATCATAGACACAGCTAGAAAAAGCTTGACAAGTGCAGTTCAGTGTTCAAGTATTGCTTGTCCTTGTTAGCTTATTGACTACGGGTAACAGTTTTTTTAACATTAGCCTGTTTTAGTGCGCAGGCCAGATCACACAAACCTAAACTCCACAGGATCAGAGCTCTGTTCTTTAGGTCCTCTCAATGCCAAGGCCTCATTTTTACTGGTTTCTGTTGTTCCATGGCAGTTAATAGCAGGGACATTGGTTACTATGTCGTACAGATGGCGCTTATAAGGTACAGTGTCAGCAGGCTGGAGGTGGTCATGGGCCTCTGATTGGGTTCTGTCTATCTATCGACCTATACACTGCAGAGGCTTGGCATAGAAAAAATAACTACTGAGGTGATAAGGGTATCTTGGTGTAAGTGGAGGATTTTTGGGCTTGCTTCATGCTAACTGTGCATTATTCACAGAAAGACAGATGATGGGTTATTTGGGAGATAGATGGGCGTTAAAGTTTGTACATTAGCCACCAGGAACTGTTGCATTAGAAAGGCCCACTTTGCAGATAGATGTAAGCCTATGTGTTTACTCTCCAACGCGCAGAAAGGCGTCCTGTCTAAAAAGCTTGGGTGTCAGTGAAATAGGCGGCGGCAGTGGTGAAATCTGCCCCTTTTCCATCCGTCTACTCTTTCCCTCTTTCACAGATGGTGACAGCAGTGGCGAGAGAGATCTTGTTCTGTGAAACACCATTGAATATTTACAAGTCTCCGTGTCTGGGGCAGCCAGCAGATCTATGCCACTCTGGCATACGATACACTGCGCAGTGGCTGAGAGTTAAACAGCTGGGAAAGGATTCAGGGTTGGCAGGACGGAGGGTTCGGCTCCGGAATTGTGTTCAGCTGTCTATCATGATGTAGCAAAACTGTTTATAATCACGGCCTGATCACATGTCCGAGTTAGCTCGCATGGTGGAGGACCTACTTGCCGAACAAAGACTAACTTTTAGGGGTAAAGATATGAAAGGCCTAGGATATGGATAAACTATAAGTCAGTGAAGTCTCCAGAATCGATGCTTGGTGTGGAACTCCTAATGATTTTCTGAGAAGTGGCTTAAAAAAAAAAAGCCTGAGGATTCTGATTAAGGCAACAGCTCGATGGAGGGGGGGATCCTTCTATAGTTCATCGGTCCGTCTTTCAACTTAGAGAATTAATTTTTTTAAATGTCTCAATCATATTAATTTTGATAAATAAAATGGCATCTTTCAAAAACGAGTTGGTTTGCACATGTCTAACTTTTTTTTAAAATATGGAGATAGCTTCATGAACCACATTCTTTATATTTCCTATGTGTGTATCTCCCTGTAGCATGTGCAAACACATCTTCCTTTAAAATGATACATTTAGAAAAGGGAGAAATTATTCTTTAACGAGATGATCTCTGGTATATTGACTTTTTTTTGCAGGAAGACAAACACATGTACATTTCTCATAAATCTACAAAGAGTATGCTGGGGCTTCATCCTCAGCTTTTTCCTTTAAGAAAACAAAATGCTAAGATTCTGTTTAATAAAGTGATAGAAAGAAAATCTTATGGGTGATAATTTGGAAGCTTGGTATTGGCAACATTTCCTACGTTATTACACTGTATATGGCTCTTGGTGTGAAAGTCATTTACAAGGAAAAGGGTATAAAAAAAGAATACATCAAGCAATTTACACTCTCCTGCTAGCATTTAGAATATTTCAAACGTGTCCATTTTCTGACCTACAGTTCTGTACATGTGGGGATATCTGGGATTGCGCACTTCTGTGCCAATACGGTGAAATAATACATAGTTACAACATGGCATTTAAGATGTTTTTATCATTCAATAGAAATTCACATCACACAGAGAGAGGCCGACAGAGAGAGAGGAAGAGGGAGGGGGAGAGGGAGAGGG
>JABUIW010000019.1:15730501-15781353 GCA_013363375.1 Menidia beryllina
CACCCTACTGTCAGAAATAATTTACAGCATTGCTGGGCTCTCTGCCACCTCACATTACATGGCCAGAACACTCAGCCCCTGGAAGGGCGGAACAGGGGGGCTCTGTGCCTGGAAACTGTAATCCAGCAATCATCACATCTGACTGATTAGATTGAACTTATTTTCCATCACTACACCCCCCCCCCCCCCTTCCCCCTCCTCCTCCCCCCTCCCGTAAAACCCTTCCTTCACCTTAAACTGCTTCAGAGTGGTATTCCGACGCAGGTCCTGGTCTGTAATCTATACGATTCAAGTTCGATTTTACTGACCGGGAATGCGGGTGTGTTCTTTAAAAACGTTCACAGCTCAACTTTTCTGGCTCTGTGGTCGGTCCACTGATTTTTGGGGTCTAGAAACGGTGTCATATCCGGACACCAGCCGTATGTCAGTAGCCGGATGGTTTAGCCCTTTCGTTCGAGCGGGGCTGCTGTTGTGTTATCCTGTGACTCTTTTCTCCTCGACTCTCCGTTTCTTCTCCCTGGCTCGGGCAGAGACCTCTTAATGGGCTGCGTGCTTTTAGATCCAGCCCCCATGTATTATGCATGCGTGCGTCAGCAGAGGTCCTAATGGGGTGCGGGGACCTGTTCTTAGAAGGCCCGAATGGTTTTCGCATCCAGTGTGGTCGCAGTTAAATCCGCGTTTATGAGTATTTGGTACAATGCATGAGGTCATACATTGGAGAAAGAATCTGCCTATTTAAGCTAGTATCCCCTTTACACCCCGTCTCCCCACATCTCCCCTGAAACAGCGGAGTTTCAAAAGGTGTAGTGTTTAAATCCCCGCCTCAATGCTAGCAGAAGTGACTCACAAAGCTAAGCAGGAGATCGTCAAGCTTCTGGGATGGCCGGATCTGGCCTTTCAGAGCTGATAAGATCTGGGCATTTAAGTTTATTATAAAGAAGTCTAGGGACAAAAACACAGAAAAAACAAGCAATGGAAGAGAAACACAGAGTACCAAGCTATTGTCACTTGCATTGTTCACTCCTTTGAAAGAGAATGAGAATGTTCGGCATGGCAAGGCTTTTTGTCACGTGTTGGATTCATGAGGCGTTTAAAAAAAAAAATTTTTGGCCTCATCTTACCAGTCTGTATTGGTAACAGGGCATTGTGGGCATGGGGTGAACTTCAGAGTTTTTCTGTAGATGAAATCAGGAGAGCGAAATCGGTAAGGAAAAAAAAAAGAACAAAAGCACCGGGAGGCGGATGGTACGCCCGGGTTTCAGAGAGGTAGGCACAGAAGAGCACAGGATCCGGGACTCTGAGCCTCCAGGGCCTTGGATGCAGGTTCCTGTGACAGAGCTGGGGGGAGAGCAGACCAAAAGCAGAGTCTGAAGAGAAACAGGAAGGATGTGACAGGCTACAGAGCTAAAAAACAAAAGACAGGGACACGGATACTTCCTAGCGCTCTGTCTCCTCTCAGTTTTTGACACTTGTGGTGATCTGAGCGCACATCCACCCCGGTATCTCATTCTTTCCTGCATTTTGTCATTCTTTGTTTAATTTTTTTACCTTTTTTTTTGTTAGCATTGTTTCAATCAACTTAGTGCACATTTGGGGCCTGCAAACTTGTGCACAGTTAACACATTAAAGCCCCGCGGAGGCAAAATCGCGCTGACTAAGCTGCCGCCCGGTGGCTATTAAGGGTTAAGAGCGGCTGGAGTGGAGCAGGGCATTACCTTCTCCGTGTTTCCGCTCACGCTCGCACACAACACGCCCCAAGACCTCTGCCACCTTTTTGGCCACACGTCTGGAGCGGTGTAACGTCTTCAAATTTGAGAGTATTGGTTATTTTTTCAACCCGCGCCTCCCCCCCATTAGCCGGCCCACGCTCAGTCCCACCAGCCCCCTTCCCGGCCCCATGGCGTTACACCTGGCTGTTGGCAAAACTCGGCAGCTGTAATTAAACTGGCCCTTTTATTGGTTTTGTCCCGCCAAGGGAGATGAGCACAGGAAGGAGGGAGCCCCCCCCCCGCTTTATTGCCTAGGTGTCTTATTATGATTGCATCGAAAGAGCGTCAGAGAGAAAAGAGAGAAGGCAAGTCCACGCAGAGGTAGAGGAGGAAGAAAAAGTTGGACGGATGGAGACAGCAGTAAAGACTGAATTGATATGCTCGACTCCTCTCCGCTCTCGTCAAATCATATCAAAGCATCAGACCAGAGTCAGAGCCCCAGAAAGAAGCAGCGAGAGAGAGAGAAAACTGGGGGCTGTCTGAGGGCGATATAGCCAGATAAACATCGTCTCCGCAGCACAAAGTCCACCAGTTACAGTTTCTTCTGGCCGGAGCGTTTCCTTATGGTCATTACAGCCTGGTGCTTAACGGTCTCCTCCTCCCATTTGCTGATGGCATCAAGAGAAGGCTGCTGAGTGAACGTGCCGGTCAGCACTTTGCTGTGTGTTTCGGCCGGGCATCTTTGCGAGCCCACTTGTAGCTGTTTAACTCCCAGTCCCCTGAATGTCAATTTTTCTCTTTACAAGGCCTTTTTCTCTGTGCTGCTGATGTCATCTTCTTTCAGATTGCCGAGAGAGAAAAGAGAAAATGCAAAGGCCTCTTGAATAGTAGGTACTGACGGTGTCAGTACCCACTGGATGTTTACATAGATGATAAATTAGATAGCTTTTGCTGTCATGGTTTACTGTTGGTACGGGAAATAAGTTTTCTTACAAGCGACTCAGCTGTTTTTTAAGCATCCCCATGTAAACACAACAGCTTGGTGCACAAATTCAAGTAGATACGTTTAATTGATTTTGTCAACAAAGGGTAATTTATTCATTTAATGTGACTAAAAATGTTCTAATAGTTTATTTTTTCTGAACTTACAAATGCCTTTAACCTTTCACAAGGAATCACAATCAACTTCAACTGGTAGCTTCTCTTCAGAGGCACAGAGAGTGTGTATTTTTGTTATGTTTCAAAGCACGCTTTGGACTCCCTTCCAAAGAAGAGTCCAAAGAAAACTCCAAACCTTTTTCTCTCCAATGAATTTTAGCTGCTTAACAGATTGACAATGTAGAAAGCTTTCTTGAGGATGGATTTCTGCTTCGATAATGAATCACAATCACCTGAAGCATACTAGACGGAGAGAAGTTGAAGAATTCATCTCTGAGAGCACTGCTCTGACAAATTACAGTGATGTTAGCATGTCATCACAAGGTCCTATTCTCCTTGTGAACGAATAGACCACAAGAAGTGAGCAAAATAGATAAAAAAAGCCCCCCTCTGCATTTTTGTACACTGGATCATATGAAATATGATATGAATATGAAGTACATATTTGAGAGAATTGTGAGCTAGATAAAGCAATTGGATGATGAGCATTTGGAATGGTCGTCCCAAAGTTTAGCTGTGAAAGCCAAACGCCAGCTATTTCAGTGGTGTTTAATTTATTGATGAGTGTTTATGACATTCCAGAGTTTGTATATGAGTGCATTTTCCTTCCTCGTTTGGCCTTGGTGGTCATAGGAACTGTGAGCTGAGACCTGAGGCTATCTGATTTGTTGATTTACGAGGCCTGTAAGGTCAGACCTGTAGAAGACGAGTGGGTGGACTATTTTTGTTAAGGCCAGAGAAATGGAGTCCATTTGAGCAAACATCTCATGCTCGTCTTTCTGAACCAATTTAAGATAATTAATTGACTTAAGGGTTTCTTAAGAGTTACTTTTAAGTGATTTATTTCACTATTTAGTTATTCTGCTGCTAACAGTTTCACTCCATATTTACACAGTGAACAACAGCCACAACAAATGACTGGTTTTGTGAACAGGGGACGGGATGCTATGTGTATCTTTGATCATTTAATGTCATTTAATGACCAAAGATACAACCAAAGAAGCCATGTGATGAGGCTTTAGGGAGAAATATTAATCTCCCCCTCAGCATATATGCAGTCCACTGCTATTGTTTTCCTCTTTTGGGACCCGCTGACTCTATTTCACCAGCTCAATCAGACTATTTCCAGATTTTACAAACACTGTACCACGTGGGCTTCTTCTATATCTTGTTGCTTATGTTTAATTAGCTAAGTGTGTTTGTCCAGTGTGTTAGGTGTTAGCATAGGCGTGAACCCAACCAAGAAGCGATCAAAGCCTCCTTCTCTGGCAGGCGGATGCTGAACCAAACTAAAGTTGCTCCTCTACTTCCATTTCTCCCCCTTTATTATTTTTGGAGTCTGCTGGCTGGTTTTAATGAAACCCTATGTAATATTCATGCAACTTCCAGTGTTTACTAGTTCATTAGGTTTTGGGATAGGAGTTGATGTGATCTCCAGGGGTGGATTGGGCCAGGAGAAAAAAGATAACTGAGCATTTTCTGTCTTTTTTCTTTTTTTTTTCACTTGCTAGGCTTGCTTCCATTTATTCAAATATCCTTAAGTGCAAATAATAAATTCTATACGACTGGATTCCTGCTTCCAGTTATATGTGGATACGTAAATCTACAAACTGCGGTTTTGCCGAAGGTGATCTGACCGGTTTAGAAGGTGAAACGGTGAGTGTAGTTTCACAATATTGGCACCAAGCTGAAGTTAACAGTCATACACCTCCCCAGAATGCGGCATCTGGCTGGTTCAGCTCTTTGGCCGCGAGCCTTTTTTTTTTTTTTAGAGATGCTGTCTTATCCAATTACAATTAGCCTCACAAAAGGTTTCTTCTGGACCCCTTCAGCACAAAAATCTGACCACCGATTCCTCAATTTAGAGATGACTTTGACTCAACCTTTGAATGTCGGTGAAAGGTCTTTAAATCTGATGAAGAGAAGTTTGAGATTTCACCACAAAGTTAGTTTTTTTTTCCTTTAAAGAGGAACTTCTGATGATGGGCCCTGGCTATGAAGACGTGTGTTTGTGTCTTCTTTTCGGCAAGAAAAAGGTTTGGGAGAGTGGGTTTGAAGGTGCACTGTTGCTGTTCCGCACGGCTTCCTGTCTGCCTTCAGGCAGCATCTGATGTGTTTGAAACCAAGCAATCAGCAGAGGCAGACTTGGGGGTGGGTGGGGCGGTAAAGGGAGCCAGTCTTGGATGGAGAAACAGAAATTTGTTAATTAAAAATGTGCTGAAATAAACAATGTATTCAACAACCGATGGAAAAATAAATCTTTTAACGTTGCAGACGGGTCCAGAAGAGGGCTGAGAAAATGAGGTGGAGTATCTCGTATCATTGCTCCAGTGGAACCTATTGTACTCTTCTTCCTATAATTTGCTGCTGTTCTGCGCTTATTTTTTTTGTTTTGTTTAGTTATATGGCCCATTTTTGTACAAAACTAATACGCTTATTCGTGTCAGTAGATGTGTAAAACGTCTCTTTGTCGGCGTGTTTCCTCCTCAGAATGTTTGAATCTTTAAAATTAAGGTATCACTTGGTGATTCTTAAAAAGAAGCTGACCTACTTTACATGCTGGGAGCATTTACTCTGGGGTCTAACCGTGCTGTCATGGCCAATGAGACTTTAAGTTGGGAAAGCAGTATTCACTTTTGTTATATTTGCCTCGGCAACATCAAAGGTACTTCCTGGTACTGAGGTGACCTTGGTAAACTTACACGAGACATTCCTACTTTGACTTGTGTATGATTTTTTTGGAGGAGGGCTATAATCTTTTTAAACTTTTAAATCATCTCCGGACCCACCTGCCCCTCATGATATCTGCTTCTTTCCACAGTCAAAGTATTCTGCTGCCTTTCAGGGTCAGTAACTCACTAAAGATGAAACGTGTTAGACATAAATGGATTATCTTTCGCAATATACTTGTATATCTACAAGTATGTCTATAAGTGAGGGATTTTTTTTTTCAAATGGATGGCCTCAAGCTGATCTGTAATTGGTTGCCTCAGATGTTCCAGAGGGCAAAGCGCTCTGCCTTCAGATAATATTGTAGAGACCCACCATACTCCGATTTGGCCTTTCTATGGATGCATGGCTCTTTACAATCGGTTAAATATTATAAAGTTATAATTTTGAGGGTTTGTTTTTGGGTTACCATCACAAATCCCAGCAGAATGAATGATGAAAAGGGTTAATCTGGTCGCTGTTTTGCTGTCACCAATAGAAAAATAACTACTGGTCCATACTTTTAAACTCGACTGCTGGATCGTAGTCAAAAACAGAACCTATTGAATTTAGGTGGGGATTAAGATCAAATTTGCAAAACAAGTTCAATTTTGTGTCCTTGTCTCACTTGTCTGTCCCTTAGCAGGCATTTAAATCTTTAATGGAGGCAGACCATATCCGTTTGAATGCTGACTTTCATTGCCTTCTCATTCGGCTGTAGTTTTGTTTTGAGGGATTGCAGCGTCATTTTTTTAAAACAGAAAAATGCTGAGCTCAAGACCAATCAGGTGCAATTTGAGAGTGTCAAATGAGTTGAGTGGTTTTGCTGCTGAATGACTAGGGCGATTCTCATTCTCTGCCTGTATTTGTTTACAGGGAGCACTAGCAGCGATGGGGGGGGGGGGGGGGGGGGGGAGAGGGGGGGGGGGGGGGGGAGATAATGGTATGCGTTATGTGGACAAGGTACTGCATAAGCAGTCTGCAGTCCTTATTTTAAAACCGTTTAGTGGGACCCCACACACTTTTTGTGGTCAGTTGTCGGACAATAACCAAAGACGCAGCACCAGCTTTGTGAACACACCCTAGTACACCGTCCTCGAACTAACACAGATTAACTGCAATTCATTTTCTTAATATGATGTGGACGTGCATGTGGTGGGGTGCAGGTGGAGGGCGATGCAAAGAAAAGCTGAGCCGAGTCCAGATCAGCTTGAACCGCTGTCAGTTTTCGGAGAGACATCGGTCCATCCACAGATGTTATTTTGGGTAGCGGAGATTATTGAAGCATCCTCTGACTCACCCCCTCAGCTTTTTTTTTTTTTCATTACCTCCTCACTTTCTGTGTTGCCAGACAGCCGAGCAGCGTCACTGCCTTTGATTTCAAATGGAGTTTGCTCACTGGAATGAAAAATGCATACTTAGCAGAACGACAGGGAAATGCACGCGTGGAGCCCGCGCGTACGCGCACAGAACAGTGTGTCGGACCGAGAGAGATCGAGATGGGGAGACTTTCCCATTACAGAGGAAAACTCTAATATCAGGTTACAATGGATTGCGAGGAAATACCATAATAAATCTTGATCACTCGTCTACACAGAGCACATTATGTAATGAACGGTTACTGACAAACACTGAGCAGTTAATATGCAACAACATGGCAGGAGGCAGTATGAGCACGGATCAGTGCTACTTTAACATTTTCCCCTTAAAAAAAATCTTTCAAGGCTAACCCAACAAGCTGTTAAAGAGCGTGATTTATTTTTTTAGACCTCATGTGCTATAATATTTCGCCTTGCTGACGTGGCAGTGTGCCCCAGCATGTGTCAATATTCCATCCTGGCCATGGGTATTTTTCCAGTTCCAGGTGCAGAAAAGCAGTTGTTTGCGAAACGCTTATCTCTGATGCAGGATGGTGATGTACTGAATAGCTTTAACCAGATAACTCAGCTGTTTTATCGCCTTTCATTTGCAAGACGCGTGAAAAGAGTGAAGACATGGCCTCTCTTCATGCTTTTATGACTGTTTAACAGTGAGAAGTTGAACGCTGAGATACATATAAAAGAAACGTACAGAAGTAAAAACAAGCAGATAAACATCCATTAAAAACAAGCTAATAAGCCATGACTTAATATCTGGTCGAGGACCCAAAATTTAGACTGTAGCTGTGCTCACTCAGTTGAAGAAGGAAAACAAAGATGGCATCTGTGCACTGCTCAAAAAGCTCCCCAGTCTGGCTGTGATTGTTTTAAATTCCAGCTGTGATAGGCATTTTTATTTTTATTTTTTATGCTTGCCGGTCGGGTAATGTGATATAAAAAAGAAAAAGAGAAAACAAAGCGCGCAGACTCTGCTTCCTCTCTCTGTAGAGGCAGGCGGAGCGAGCAGCACTGTAACAGTCCTGACTGGTAGCTAATCTTAATGGCATATTCAGCTGGGGCTTGGCCTACATAGAGCCGCTACTAGCAGCGCTTCTTCTTAAAAAGGAAACCTGACATGCTATGCGGTGCAGAAGATCTAACGTGTGAACCACACGGCGTTTCAGCGTGCGGCGTGCCAGAAAAAGGGGACACGGCAGTGAGTCCGCTCACCTGTCGGCAGCAGCCTTAATCTGAACTAATCGATGTTCAGCTTCCCTATCCTGTTGTTTCGCTTTTCATAGCTCGTCAAGACAAAGGGGAGGTCTGACCGGGACTGAAAAGAAGGGGTGCTGTGGGACGTTGTCTGGTAGAAATACAGGAGTGGATACATTCGCTCAGTGTCGTTATTTCCTCAGAATTGGCTTTGGACACACGCACAGTCTAACGTAACCTCTGTCCTATGAAACACTGGGTCAGTAGTCCATTCCCCGTAGCTTGCAGCCTTGGTCATGGTCCTATCAGTCAGCTGTCACAGACACCATTCCCAGCAGTGCACGGCAATGCTTCCTAGGTCTGAGGAGTCAAAATGTGAGAAGCGACATGAGAACGTGAAAGAATATTTGGCCACCAATGTGAAAAGCGTGCCAGATGCCGCCATCCTATGTCCATCCACAGCTCTGAAAAATCTCCCTTTCTCCATCTCTGCCTTTGTTTTTTCCCCCCTCTGTGTTTAATTTGATGCCTTAAAATCCCTCTTGTGGATTAAAAAAAGTATATAAACCATGTAATTTGTTCAGTTTAAGGATCATAGGATCCCAGACTGAGCTTAGGTGAGAACTCTTAATCTGCTTGTGATTTTGTGATAGATAGTAATCAGGCAAGGAATGTAATCCTTCCCTGGGCGGAGGACTGAGCGGCCGGTGGTAGAACAGGGTCGCTGCTCCATCTCCAGCCAGTTGTAGCGATCACATGACGCTGCCGTTAAATCGCAAAAATCGCATCTCTCTCTCTCTCTCGCAAGCCCCCAGAAGCCATTGCAACAGTGTCATAAAACCATGCCATTTATCCTAATCCAGCAGTTTGTCGGCTTGCTTTACACGGAGCAGACTGTCGGCCACAAACACGGGTCGTTCTCGCTGCCCCCCGCCATCATTTTGGACATTTGAATTCAACTGGTCACCACACACTGCTTCTCTGTCTGCCGCCAACCACAGAGATCGGACGCGCTTATCTTACCAAGAAGGTCATCCTAGTTTCAGGGCAACTGGCTGAGTCAGACTTCTAAAGGAAAGTGACGCCACGCCGCATCTTAAAATGGATTATTAGAAAAGTTTTTGCTCTTATTTGCTCTGGATGCTCTAAGTTTTGGTTTCCATTCTTCTTCTGTTGCCCTATTTTTTTATTCTATTTCATTGCAACTGTTCTAGTTTGCTTCTCCATCCTGAGTGGGACAGACTCCTTCTAAGAGGAGAGCTCAGCCACACCGCTCATTTGTTCTCATTTGACTTCTCCGTTAAAAGGCGAAGTAGAGGTGGCACCGTCCCCACGGGGGCAGCGTTGCATTTTCACCTTGATTGCTTTTGACTCTCTTATTTAACGCGCCTCTTCAACAGCGGCAGAGGCAGAGGAGGCAGAGCCGGTGTCACACGCTCTGTCCAGAGAATCCCGCCGCCGGACATGATCTGCACCTGCGAACGCGTCATCCGTAACCCCCAAGAATCGAAAGCGGCATCTTTTCCAGCATTGTAGGGAGAGTGGATTGAAAAGACATCCGCACCGTGCTGTCGACCGCAAGACCGCGCAGCCATTAGCTGCTTTGGGAACGGAGGGGATATGTTTTGCAAATGGATTGTGCATAGAACGTGTGGAGCAGCCTCAGAGATCTGAACGACATTCCAAAAACAAAAAAAAAATCGCCGATTGTGCTGATTCAGGTTGGTTGCTGCCTTCCATTTGCCTCGTTAAAAGCAGTTTGCCTCGCAGAATGTGTAAAAAAAAAAGCCACGCTCCCAAACCGTTTTTATTAGTAGTAGTTGAGTTTGATGCATTTAATGAAGCATAATTATCACGCCAGCGTTTTAAAAGCTTTTGTGAGAAAGCAGTAGATTTCATAGCACTCCTGTCCTCAACCTCTCCTGGAAAAATGAAAAGCTCAGCTTATGTGCTGAATGAGGAAGCTGTAGTGATGGAGGCAGGCTGTTGGTCTGCACACCAACATTTACAGCTGAGAGCACGAAACCAGCAGCATCCCTGAAGGGGTCGCGACACTAAATTATTGATCTTTGTGCATGTGGCATTTCTTTGGTTGAAATGCACCATAGACCTACGGGCTACAGAGGAAAGGCCACGTTTTTTTTTATTTGTTTCTTTTTGGCGGGGATTGTAAAACAAGTCTCTTTTTTTTTTTTTTTTTTGTTGCAACAATAACTTTGAGTGGACACAAATAGAAAGGAAAAGTGGACGATATCACACTGGAAGGGAAATTTTGATTAAGTTTAACAGTCAAGAAAGGATTTTAGTGCATTACTGTAAGGGAAAAAACTGTGGATATTTGCTGTAAACTCTCCAGATAACAAATATAATATAATTACACTTACCTGCAGTGCGTTACATTTATATTTTTTTACACGAGCTTTTTTCAAAACGTTTAAAATGTTAGTTTTGTGTTATTATTACTATTTATCTACATTCAAATGGCATCATATATTGTGAATAAGAACCACAATCCTAGTATTAAGAAGCGACCTTCTTTTTATTCTATATTATGCATGAACAGGACAGCACAGAGATCGCTGGCAGCGTCTCGTAGCTTTGGAGTCTAAAAGGCTGAGATCTTTCCACTGTACAGTAATTCGATCGCCAGCCTGTGCGTTGCAGATTTGATCATCAAACTGCATCAGATGTTTCTGATGTATGACCACCGGCGTTTTGCGCTTGATCCGCGTCCATTCATCACACACATACCAGGGATCCACCAACGAAGCAGAGACAGAGACGGCACAATCTCTAACGGGGTTCTGACTGTGGATGTTTTGCCAACAGTAGGTCAGGGAATAAAATCGTCTCTGGAGGCAGACTGGGGCAGCCTCGCCACAGACAGGCTCCCTTCTCATTAGGACGGGGTGTAACGTGGATTTTAAACCACTGTTTTTTTTTTGTTTTTTTAAAAAACCCACAAAACATATAAAGGTTTTATCATGGCGAGCGTGTCAGGTCACATCTAATCTTTTTGGGTCGCACTTTTTAATCGTTCCAGCCCGCATAATCCCGCGATTTCGGTGAGCCGTGGATTTGATACATTATGCTGCTTTTGATAAGGACTGTGTAGTTGGATGGTGGGGTGGGGGGGGGGATAACTGGAATCACCTTTACAACCCCGCAGGTGTTGTAAATCTGAAGCCGCGCCGATGCCGATGTTTGAATCTGAGCAACAAAAGTGGACTTCTTTGTCTTGGGGTTATACACTATATTGCCAAAAGTATTTGCTCACCCATCCCAATTATCGGAATCAGGTGTTCCAATCACTTCCATGGCCACAGGTGTATAAATTCAAGCACCTAGGCATGCAGACTGTTTTTACAAACATTTGTGAAAGAATGGGTTGCTCTCAGGAGCTCAGTGAATTCCAGCGTGGAACTGTGATAGGATGCCACCTGTGCAACAAATCCAGTCGTGAAATTTCCTCGCTCCTAAATATTCCACAGTCAACTGTCAGCTGTATTATAAGAAAATGGAAGTGTTTGGGAACGACAGCAACTCAGCCACGAAGTGGTAGGCCACGTAAACTGACGGAGCGGGGTCAGCGGATGCTGATGCGCATAGTGCGAAGAGGTCGCCAACTTTCTGCAGAGTCAATCACTACAGACCTCCAAACTTCATGTGGCCTTCAGATTAGCTCAAGAACAGTGCGCAGAGAGCTTCATGGAATGGGTTTCCATGGTCGAGCAGCTGCATCCAAGCCATACATCACCAAGTGCAATGCAAAGCGTCGGATGCGGTGGTGTAAAGCACGCCGCCACTGGACTCTAGAGCAGTGGAGACGCGTTCTCTGGAGTGACGAATCGCGCTTCTCCATCTGGCAATCTGATGGACGGGTCTGGGTTTGGCGGTTGCCAGGAGAACGGTACTTGTCTGACTGCATTGTGCCAAGTGTAAAGTTTGGTGGAGGGGGGATTATGGTGTGGGGTTGTTTTTCAGGAGCTGGGCTTGGCCCCTTAGTTCCAGTGAAAGGAACTCTGAATGCTTCAGCATACCAAGACATTTTGGACAATTCCATGCTCCCAACTTTGTGGGAACAGTTTGGAGCTGGCCCCTTCCTCTTCCAACATGACTGTGCACCAGTGCACAAAGCAAGGTCCATAAAGACATGGATGACAGAGTCTGGTGTGGATGAACTTGACTGGCCTGCACAGAGTCCTGACCTCAACCCGATAGAACACCTTTGGGATGAATTAGAGCGGAGACTGAGAGCCAGGCCTTCTCGTCCAACATCAGTGTGCGACCTCACAAATGCGCTTCTGGAAGAATGGTCAAAAATTCCCATAAACACACTCCTAAACCTTGTGGACAGCCTTCCCAGAAGAGTTGAAGCTGTTCTAGCTGCAAAGGGTGGACCGACGTCATATTGAACCCTATGGATTAGGAACGGGATGTCACTTAAGCTCATATGTGAGTCAAGGCAGGTGAGCAAATACTTTTGGCAATATAGTGTATCATAGCATGTTTAGCGGGTCAAATAGCAAAGGGAAGAGCTACAGTCACCTTCCTGGAGTTGGATTTTAATGTCATCTCTGTCCTTGTGCTACTGGATGATACTCTACCTAAGCAAAGGGTTTGATAGATAACCATGCTATGGCTATCCAGGCCACATCTGGAGGACCTATGCTTCCGTCCCATCCCCTCCTGCTCTCGTTCCAGCCTGAAAAACCCGCTTCATGTGGAGTAACAGGAAGCCGGTAACTGGAAGGTGGTGTTCTTTATTCCTCGGGTGCTTCCTTTAATTCTCCCCCCTCTCATATCGTGGATCCCATCTCCTTTTCCTATTAGATTTCCTATTGTCACAGAAGATGGAATGCACATCTAAAGTCAGCCGGGTGTGTCCTGGCAGGGCCGTGGATGGCTCAGAGCTCCGCCGCGTTTGGGGGGGGGGCATTACAGTGCCTGCTGCGGCCGGAGCGACTGGGGGGGGGGGGGGGGGGGGGGGGGACAGTGCTCGGCACAAATGATTTGTGCTGCGCCACTGCCTCGTGGTACACAGAGAGGCATTAGCATCGCGATGCAGATGCCGACGGAGGGGAGAGGAGCAGAGTTGTTAGCCAGGCTCACAAGTTGCCCCGGGCACTCCTCTGTTTGGACAGGGAGGACGCGCAAGGCTAAACGGGAGCAGGGAAAATGCGATCCTCGTGTCAAAACGAGTTAGGGGATGTCACACGCCGGTCGGTTAACGTCCGGTGTCACTGATATGCGGCCGTGCCGCGCGCCATATTGCGTTTCTCGGCGTTGGCTTTTCAAGACGTCTCAGCAGGAGGGTGGGGGACGTCAGCCCCAAAGCCCCGGGGACATTTTCAACGCCACTACAAAACGCACACGAGAAACACATGGCCACAAAGACACAGCCCAGCACATCGCGGCACAGAGGGATGTTTTCTCATGCGCGTCACGTTTCCCCGTCTGTCTCCCGCTCCAAGTCCCAGCGCCAGCCCCTTACTCCAGCACGTGACGCCTGCTCCACTTTCCTCCTGACTTTGTGAATGAAGCGCCCCTCAGTTAGTGAGCAGGGAACATCTCATGAATATAATGAAGCAACCCTCGGTGTTTTGTACAGCTTTGTCGGAGGGAAGCGTTTGTTTTGATGCAAAGCAGAAAGGAGAGGTGTTGTGTGTGTTTGTGCGTGTGTGTGTGTGCGTGCTGGGAGTGTCTTTGTTTAATGTGTCTCTTATTTAAATAGAGTATCTATATAAGTGCCTGCTTGTTTCATCCTCCCTCATGTGTAGAGGTTAGCGCTAACTGTCCCGACTTCTTCTTTGCCGTCTTGTTTTTCCTACTCACAATTTAAAAAACTGAATCATTTAGGTATCAAGTGTTCGGGACTTGTCTTTGAAATGATGTTACTAAAGTCGCTGTAATCCGATCATTTCTAAGGCCAACCTGGTCACACACAGATGCCATATTTTATTTTCTGCCAGTGATGTTTAAGTGTGGACTTACATTTCATCAACATTATGAAGAGGCGCCCTAAAGGCAACATGTCCTCGTTCTTCATTCTGGTTGAAGCGAAACTTAGATTAAGAAATAATGATCAGAAACAAATGAAAGGTTATGGAGAGAAACTCTATCAAGCAGGAAAGTAAAGTTGGAAAATCTGATGATCTTAAACTTGGGCCTGCAATCAAAAGGGAAGATACAGATGGTCCGTCTGCAAAACATGAGGCTCCAGAGCCGGATAATAGTCATTAGGTATTGGCATCCATCCATATTTTTGCGCAGTCAGCTCTTTCAAATAAATCAGAAAATTGTGATTCAAAGTATGATTCAGTGTATCTGGACTCTGCCTCAGTTACTTTCACATTAAAGTGGCCACACTTCCGCTATTTGACAGTTTTTCTTTTACTCTTACGTTTTAATGTGGCTTTTGGGAAAATCATAGAATCTTTTTGACCTATTTTAAAATCTTTTTGACTGTTTCTTTCTTCTCGTGTGTGATGTAAAGCGTTTTAGATACTGTTTACATATTATGAAACCCACTTTTCTTTACTGTCAATTTTACCTGTCATAGTTTATAACGCAATCTGTTCCATGAAGTAACCTCTACAGTGACTATATTCTAATGTATAGTTTGCGTTGCTCTTTTATTCCTCTCTTTTAATTTCTTTTCTTTTTTTTGTGTATACAACCGTCCTCATCTCCTGCTCCTGAGGGAAGCTGGCTTTTTTGTACTGATGTTGTGGAATGCACAGCATGCCCAGTGTAATTGCTCAACTTTTGCCCCTTTCTAACAGCCCATATTTTAAACGTACAGCAGTTCGTGAACTCGTGCACAGCCATCGTTCATCACACAACCCCCCCCCACCCCCCCACCCTTGGCGCTGGCAAATCTCTTTAGTGTTATTATTTAGTGTTGATCATAGGAATTCAATACAGAACTTTAAAAACAACACATTTTCCACACGTGTCTCTCGACAGTGCTTCTATAAATTGGATCGCACATTCATTATTGCCAGACTCCCCCCGATGAGCTGCCATGCAATCGGCGAGGGCCAAACCTCCTTTGTTCTCTTCGGCGAATCAGCCAATCACACGCAAGGAGTCCTTACCTTGGCCAGTGAGCCAGGCTGGCAGCAGTGATTTATGAAGCCCTTTGAAAATATATGGAAAGTTGTCATGTACAAAATTAAGGGGATGCCTCACAGAGCTTTTCCCCTCACCGAAATCTCATTATTACTTTGGGCTGGTGGGAATGAAGGAAATGTAGGAGAAAAGTGGCATATGAATTTTAGCTTCAATTAATTTTGAACAAAGGAATAAATGCATTAACGCTTAGTTAGCCCCCTCGAGATTTTCAACCACTTTTTTCTGCTATTTTCCCTTTCTAGCTATCCGACAATGATACAATGATTGTCGAGTTTAACAAAGGGAGGCTGGTGACTGGAACAATATTTGAAAATTTCCAATATATGTAGTTTGCTTCTTTTCCTGCATTGAATTACAAGATTCCTCATTGACCCTAATCAAGAAGAGGTTGTATAGCATGCTATTATGATTCAATCAATGAAAGGTATTTTTTCCAACTGTTTTGTGTATTGGACTGGCCTTCTGCCCTTTGTATATTGGGATAGGCTCCAGCCCTCCTGCAACCCCGTTGGGAAATAAGCGGTAAAGAAAATGGACGGATGTTTAGTGTAGTGTTAACTTTTCAAGTTGTGACCATAATGAGACATTTCCATCATGAGCGCCAGCTAATACACAGCCATAATGTGTCCCACCACAACTATGCAGATGACTGTTGGATCTACGTGTCACTGACAGCAGGAGAACTCAGGCCTGTCTGTGGATGCTAAACAATTTCCTCCAGTTATACATGAATAATAGTCTGCGGTCCACAGAAAGAAAGACCAGACCTTAGTCCAGTGCTCAGGTCTCTGCTCTAGCTTCCTGTCGCTCAGTGAACACACTTCAAAAAAGCTCTGCTTGTGTACAAGTCTCTTCATGGTCTCTGGCCAAAGTACATCTCTGACACGTTAGAGCCAGATGAACCAGCTCAGACTCTCAGAGCCTACGTTAGTGGTCTCCTGCTGGTGCCCAGAGTCAGGTCCAAACAAGGTGAAGCTGCCCTTTCACTTTTATGCTCCTAAAGTCTTCCTGGAGAAGTGAGACAGGCCTCAACTCTGATAATGTTTAAATCCAGGCTCAAAATAGTTCTATTTAGCCGTATATATGAAAACTGAAGGTATTTTATCTGCACTCCTCACTCCTGATTGATTTAATCTATGCTTTTAACCTGTTTTACTTTGTTGAACTTATTTTTAATTTTTGCATTTTAAACCGTCATTTTTTCTGAGATTTTCTACAATCTTTTATGCAAAGCTTTACAAGACTTTTATGGTCTTGACCATGAATTGAGCTATACAAATACATTTCTCTTGCCTGCCTAAAGTATCAAGAGAAATGCATGGCTGACATCTTCTGATTTTCATCCGTTCTGACAGAACCCAGACAGGTTGTTGTTTCTTTACACCCCCCCCCCACATTCATTCTACTGTGAAAACAAATACAATCAGTGACTGTCCGAATCAATTATCAACACACTATTTCCATAGAGATCAGAGCTTCGCTCGCTACACGCTCAGACACACATACTCAAAGGGGAAACAGTGTATTGTCAGATCGAGTGAGGTGGTGGTACTATTGCGTGTTTATTTTATGATGTATTATCTTATTTAAGAACTCACATAAACAGATTAATCTGACACCAGCAGCATAAGACTTAAAGGTAGTCTGTAAAACACTTGAACTTTGAATATTAGGTCTGGTTGAGACTTGTCATAGAACACACTGTCTCTTTCTTGCTGGCTAGAAAATGATGAAACATTAACAATATTGACATATAAATCTACTTTATTCAAGATTTGGTGTTTTCATTAGCCACTGACCTAATCTTTTCTTTTACTGTATACAATACAGAGAAAACCACCCGGTTACAACTAAAATGAGCACTGATCTCCTTTTATTTTCTTCCCTGTTCTTTGACCGATAGGAAACGAAGCCCATCTGCATCCAGGGATCCAAACCAAGCATACGACCAAAGGGAGGGGGGCGACCACCCGCAGTATGCCCCGACAGACGGCAGCATGCCCAGATCACCGTCCGACTATGGGGATAGGGACCCTCGGCGGGCTCCACGGGGCCCGCAGATGTATCCAGATGTGGACCCCGTGCAATTGGGCTACCGGGACCGGCGGGGGCCCGGGCGCTGGCACTCCCAGGAATACCCCCTCGACCAAGAGCTAGACGGACCGCCCAGTGAGTATGACCTCCAGCGGCAGCGGCAGGAGGAGTTCCAGACGCGGTACCGCAGCGACCCCAACCTGGCCCGCTACCCCGTCAAGCCTCAGCCTTACGAGGAGCAAATGAGGATGCACGCCGAGGTCGGCCGGCTGAGGCACGAGCGTCGCCATAGCGATGTGTCCCTGGCCTACACGGAGCAGGACGACCCCGGCCCTATCCGGCTGTCCCGTCAGCACCTCACCGAGCGCCGGCCGCCTATGGGGGGACACCGCTCGTACTCTGTTGACCGCTCTTCCCCGGGCCCTATGGGCCCCGGCCTAAGCCACAGAACCTCCAATCACAGCCCTCCGACGCCACACCGCAGCCCTGTGCTGGGCGACCGGACAGGGGACCTGCGACGAGGAGACATGGGGGTAGGTGGCGATCCAATGAGGAGGCAGCAACACCACTTGGACCCCAATTCTGCCGTCCGCAAGACCAAGAGGGAGAAAATGGAGAGTATGCTAAGGAATGACTCTCTAAGCTCTGACCAGTCCGAGTCAGTGCGGCCCCCACCCCCCAAACCCCACAAAACCAAAAAGGGAGGGAAGATGAGGCAGGTGTCGCTCAGCAGCTCAGAGGAGGAGCTGGCCACCACCCCAGAGTACACAAGCTGCGAGGATGTGGAAATAGAGAGTGAGTCAGTCAGTGAAAAAGGTAGGAGCCTGCTTTATCTGTTCACAGATGTGTTTATTAGTCTGTCTCATACAGATCCAAACCATTCAGATGTCTTCTTGCAGTTTTAAAGTCATGCTTCTATAATTTTACGAAATTTTTACAGGAAGTTGACATTTAGTTGTAATCATTTCATTGTTTTGTATTGAATGATTCTTGATGCTTTGAATGATACTGTATAACACACATATATATATATATATATATATATATACATATGTACATGTATGTGTATATATGTAGATATACGTTTTTTTAGATACGTCTGCGTGTGTTAGTGTGGTAAATATGTGTATTTTATGTGTATGGCTTATTATTTTCAGTTTCCAAAATACCATTAATGATTTAATTCAATTTGTTAAAGATGAAAAACATTTAATTTCCTATTTCTTAAAGATAACATCTTTAGCAGCTCATTTTCATTGCACTTTGGTTTCTGCTGAATTTCATGAAGCATGAGTGCCTTTATAACTTTCATCAGCAAAGTACAGTAAATTGTGACAAAAAAACAAGATAGACTGGATATTTACTCTATTGCTTGTTTGGAATCGGCCTATAATATAAACAATCCTAATATTACAGAAAAAGATCTCTAAAAAGAACTGATAATGATGAGCCATCTTTTCTTTTTGCAAAGCATTGCTGGATTTTCCGTGTATTAATGAATCCACCTTAACAGCTCCTGTGCCTTTGAGGAGGAGGAGACTTGTATGTTGGTCTGCGAAAAAATGTGGTGTGGATGTGTGTGTTTATGTTTCTGGCTTTAAGTAAGTCTTTCACCACTGCTCTCAACATTCTCTTCTTTTTGCTGCTGTCCTATGCCGGTATTTGGTCCTTTCACAGCTGTTTCAGGCGATGAGTCCGTACAGATGAACAGTGTTGCCTTGTGAAGCTCCTGGGGTGTGGGCATGCCCTAAAAACAATGTGAGATGGATTAAAAACAGCTGCACTTGCTGATATCTCTGATGCTTATAAATAACCAAAGGTAAATGAGTAGATCTCCATCTTGTGTTCTCCTGGAGCCTAGTGGCCTTCTCTATTAGCTTTTACCTCACTATTTTTACTCTGCATCGCTAGTTATGTACTATTCTGCTACCGTGCTGTAAATCCTGATGGAACAGCAATAGCACTATGAATCACACCACTTAGGTGAGGTCATTATTGGGTTACACGGTATAAAAGGAGAGGTCTCATAACTTATTCACCCATAGACGAGCAGTATTTAAAATGGTGGAAAGGGTAAGCAAATGTTAAATGAATCTTAGTGTAAATACCACACCATCATTTTGGAGCTCAGTCTAAAAAAAGAATAGTTACAGCTGACATGACTGAAGTGAGGTATTTGGTTACAGCTATTCTTGTCCCTCTGCTTCACAATAAGAAATTAAAAAAACATTAAAAAGGAAAGAAAATCGACACGTAACAAAGGGGCAAATAGACAGAGTGACTGAATGCTATTTTTGCATAGAATCGAGGCAGAAATCAATTGGATAGGCTGTTAACTTTGTGACCGCTCCACCTGGTTGACGTTGTCTTAATTGCAAATTGATTTTGTTGTCAAACCTGTAATTGAGACCCCCCTTTTACCTGAAAAAACGTTGAGAGCGGCAAACAGAGAAGAAAAGGGAGGAGGAGCGCCGCGGTCGGACTTTTGTCTGCGCGACTCGAGCGAAGCACCCGGCACCAGCCCAGATTTTGGATTGTAAAGGAGAGCACACCTCATTCGGCCGGCTTTGTTATGTAACTGTTCTCCACAGTGAGGGAAGCAGCTCGGCACCAGCGATACATTATTGATGTGGGAGTTTCCACATTTTCAGGTAGCCGTGGAAGGAAAAGAGGCTATTTTTGAGGGGTCATTGTTTCTGTTTGTGTCTGTCTGTATCCCACACAGATATGCAGGAGAGAGAAGAGAAACAAAGAATCATCTGCTGAGCTGAATAAGTATAGTTTTCCATAGAAGGTATTGATCATCCTCAGGAGCTGATTATTTTGTGGAGTTTCTGTGGCTCTATTATAGCTCATGATTTTTAGGCGGAAAATCCTTTAAATTGCTGAAAAAGTTTAACCATATTTACATTAGAATCGTGACTAATGTGCATCTAACTGCATTGGAAACTGAAAAGCTGTTCGAACTCGATTTGTAGGCAGACTGCATGGTGGAGACAAGCTCTCAGCACTGTCAGGACAGTAATAATTAAAGATAAAATAGAACAATCGAAGTGTGATATTTAGAATTCTCCTGAAAAGACTGACACTGATCATCCACAGCCACATCTTTGGGCTACAGTTTAACTCTTTTTAGTAACTGATGCACAGTATGTCAGATATTTACTGTCAGTACCAGGACAGCGAAGGCTTGATTGTACCACAACATATGGTAGGCTACAGATGCTTTTGATGGCAGACATTTTGAAATTGGATTTCCAATTTCACTTGGAGGAAGTTCTTGTTTTATGCGTGTAAAACACCTAACCTGCACGCACAGGTGTGCTTCTTTCCACTACTTTAACAGACTGACTACCAGCGATGCACGAGCAAGTGTTTCTAAATGTTTGAATGGTGCGGCCATGGGGGCAAAGAGCATTGTTTGTAACTGAACCATCAGACCACAGCCGCAGAGTGGTCAAAAAGAAGTACTTTTCGGTCATGCAATATGCAAGCGGCACCGTGGGGTTTGTGCATCCGGCTTGTCTGGACACCGAGCTTAGGTGTCCAGCAGCAGGCCAAGCGTGTATGCCCATGCTCTGAGATCCCGCATGCCTCGAGGCGGACTCTGAGGAAGGAAAAAAAAAAGGGCTTGATGGGTTGAGAATGGGGTTGTCAAGAGAGGGAGGAGTCTGGAGGGGAAAGGGTGTGCCTGCTGTAATGGGCTTGACCTGTATCCATGAGGACTGGAGACTGATTTAATGCGATGGTGCTCTCCCAGTTTTTTCCTCGGTATCGATTCCCCTGACGTGCAGCCTCATCATAGTGCCGAACGCTGAGAAAAGGAGAAGATAGCTGGCTAACTGCAGCAGACAGGTGGACATTGTGTACTGACAACCGGAGTTACATCCTCATTAATAGCTTATGGGGTCAGTTTTTAACCCTCCTGGATTTGTTGTATTTGTTCTCTTACACTGATATCGCTTAATATTGCAGCTTTTAGAGCAAGTTTGGATGTTTTCTGGCCTTTTAATTCTCCGTCTATATGTATTTATCATGATCCTAACATGATGTTGTATCACCTTTACAGCGTGTTGATTATATTCAAACATACACAATGTTTCACCCCTGCCTCTTTTCTGCTCTCACTCCTTGAATTGTAGTAAAAACAGCATCAATAATTAATGATCCAATTAATAGTTTACACTGGTTTTTATTGAGCCGTCAGAGTGATGGAGAGCCTGCTGGTAGTGAACCTCGCCATCGCTTGCACTCCGCCTTTCGACCTGAATCAGCACTTTGCGGGGCCCCGGAATCGGAGCGAAACAGCGGGGCTGGGCCCAGAGTGCTGATGCTCATAATTTATGGCCGTGATGAGTTTCCTGCTTTCTGAAAAACCACGCAGTGCCTTTCTGGAGATCGGCGCCCAGTTGTGGCGTGCCGCGGCTAATAAAGGGTTTCTGGGAAGGCGAGCGTTTGCACACGCTTCAGCGCCGGCATTGAGGCATTTGCTCTCTTTTTTGACAAGCATTGAGGTAGAGTGAAGAGGGAGTCAGTGAAGGTTGAGGAATTAAACATGGAAGAAAGATGTCGTCGAAGGAAAAGAAATAGAGATAGAGAGATGCCACTAATGTAAATCTTGATGCATCTCCATTTAATATATTTAAAGATGGATGTATGCAAAGCTGTGTCAGTCTAAGGCAATGAACAAGGCAAGCTAGCTCATCTTTCTGGTCTGTACTCACTGGAATATCATGACCAAATTAGGCAAAAGAGTTGTGAGGAGGGGGCCGTGCAACGCTCCAGACTGGGCTCTGATGTTGTGCTGCCTGTAGACGACCAGCTCGAGGGCAAAAGGGGTTAATCACCGCCGTCAGCTGTCGGTTAGAGGGCCACAGAGCCCCACGCTGGGGGACATCCATACTGTTTTTTTATCACAGAACATATTTAAATGCAAAAAAACATTTTCAGGGCTCCCTCAGACTGACAGGTTGACAGCGATAGCAGTGGGAGAGGGAGATGGGGGGGGGGAAAAGTGTTTTCTATTTTATTTAAGTGAGTGGGAAGTGTTGTTAAAAAGTCTTTTTTTTATTATTATTTTTACTAAAACAGATTTGCAGAGTAATGTCAAAACATCAAAAAGGAACAGTAATCAAGCTTAAACCCACCATTTAAAAAATGATCTAATGAGATTAGTGAATTAGGATTTTTCATTTAAATTCTATTTGTATTTATTATTAAGATTACATAAAGAATAATACAGCCAAAGGTTCTGTAACAACATCTGTACATATGGAATAAAAATAAGAGGGCACTGATTCACTCAGAGCAGTTGTCTGCCATCTAATGATGTGCTTTTACAGTCTACTTCTGGTTCCCGTAGCCCAATATTAAAAAGGTTTTGACTATCGGATAATTATTGGATAGCCCCCAACCAAAAACAGGCTAAGATAGCTCTGGAATAAAAACAGATCCACCATTAAGTGGGGATGGATCAGTCCCTGGCCCATCTGACCATATTTATCCACAGAGATGCTATCTTTACACAGCAGTATTCCTCCTTGGATATCCTTTTTTCCCCATGACTCTTTAGCCTTTTATATGTTAGCCACTTATTGCACCCCTACCCCCACCTCCCGAAAAACCAGATGCTGTCTATTTTTTATTGAGGTCAGAGTTCCCTCAGTTCTGTGTGCGAATATGTAGCCAGATGGTGCTTGAAGGAGGCCTGCCCCTGTATGGATCCATTAGATTCTACAGCTCTTTGCAGATGAAGTGAAGTGTGGGAAATGTGATGTACTCTATAAGACCCAAGGACTGTACAAGTGGAGAGTTTTGACATAACTTTACCAATGCCTGGAGCCCTGAGTCCATGATGCACTTGAAACAGTTCTAGATGGATATTGTACAACGTATGTCTTAAAAACCAAGGCTTCTTTACATCCGGTTAGTCCTCACAATGACTGTAGTTTCTTTCTGCCAACATCGAAATGGATCAAAAAACACCGACACAACAGGAAAGTCCGAGAAGCTCAGAGGAGACTAGAGGTATAAGATCATAGATTTAAACAGGTCAGCATTGCCTCTCGGAGCTCAGGTCATCTCCAAGATAAGAAATATGGCCAAAACTATCATTCACACCTCGGGCTAAACTAGTTTGGATGGTCTGCAAAGGTAGGATTGCTTGTGCGTCCTCGAACTAGCTTGGAATTTGAAGCTCCTTAGTTAATCTAGGCATCATTTTACAACAATGACATATAGGGTGAGAGACGGGGTTGCTGCATATCATACTCTCCAGGTTTATCTTATCTCTTGAATACATATATTTATGTGTATATAATTCCCGTTAAATGTCAGGGCTGTAGGCACTTGTCTGTCTATCTCAGACTGTACTTGTAGCAATCAGTCTCATCTTTAAAAGCACTCGGTGGTGCACTTTAGATAATGGTTAGTTAAGGCTGTGTTGCAGTTGCGATGCGTAGTTAAACACATCAGAGATCATCCCTGCTTTGTCCTACAGACGGAACTGCTGTAAAGTAATATCAGACTCTTCTTTAAAGAAAAGCCAAATGGTTTCCTACTCCTTGGAAATGAGAGCATATTTGGCTCCGGTGCCCATTTATTGTCACTTGTAATTAAGACCAATATGTATTAAAATATGCATTATCAGATTAGATCGTGATCCTAATCATTATGATTTTGGCATTGTAAAGCCACCTAAGATAACCCAAGTCAAAAACAATCTGCTGTGATTAAAAAATGATGATTGACGTGGTTGGGAACTCCCCCCTAAACAATGTTCACAATGTTCCAATGAAGGATAAGAAGAGATTGTCTGTTTTTTTTTCTTCTATGTTTCATTTCAAACTTCAATTTCAAGAATGCCCAGAATTCTTGATATAGGTGGACCCGGCTGCCCTTTCTTTCTCGGGTGTCCTGTTGGCGTTGTGAAAGCAGAAATGATCTGTCTTATACTGCTGCCTGAGCTGCGTCTTTTTTTTCTCCACAGGGATTTTTTTTTAGAGTGATCACCTTTTGAGTTTGGCCAGTATGTGAGAGCGTGTGTGAGTGTGCATAAATGATAATCTGGATGTCCTGTCCCGTGCTGTCTATGTATTATGAGGGGGCGTGTACGTGTGGTTTGTGGTGTCCTCACTTGTCCCTCTCGCTGTCCTTTCTCGTGTATGTGCGCCCTCCCGCTTCCTCCCCCACCTTACAGGAGATTTGGATGGCCATTGGTGGGACCATGCATCATGGCATAGCAGCGAGGCTTCCCCAATGTCTTTGGTGAGACATGTGGAGCCCTGCCCTGACCCCCCCCTCCCCTACCTTTTGCCCTTTAACTCCATCTCTCTCTCCCTCTCTCTGTCTCTCTCCTCCCCCCATCCCCCCAGTCTCCCAGAGTCTGTTGTCATTTCATGGTTCCTTTGTTTTATTTACACCTTTGCATGTTGTTTTTTCTGTTTTTCTTTCTGTTTTTATCCCACACCTGTAGGGGACAGTCAAAGGGGAAAAAGAAAAACTATTGAGCAGGCATTTATGTCCGAGCCGACACACACCTTATCTGAGAGGCAAAAGAAAATGGTGCGCTTTGGGGGACACTCATTTGAAGAGGACTTGGCATGGTGTGAACCACAGGTTAAAGACTCGGGAGTTGATACGTGCAGTAGCACTACCCTAAACGAGGAGCATAGCCATAGTGAGAAGGTACTGAGACAATCTAGCCTGCATTTTATGATTATTATTATTTATGACCTACCCATTCAGTCTCTGTTTGCTTTCTGTCACTAAGTGTAAAAAGATTTTTTTTTTTTTTTAAGTTGTATAAATTGATTTCTCTTGCGATTTGGTTTCTTTTTGTTCAGTTACTTTTGGCTCCACCTTGCTCGGTGTTGCTGAAAAGGTCTTTTGGGAACTTTGCTTGCTATCTGTACTTGCTGTTTTGCTCCCCCAACAGAAGCCACACATCTGAAAGTAGTTGTTAAAAAAAAAGAGCATCGACACACAACCTCTTTGTTTGTTATGGCACACAGGAATGTGGGTCTCTCCTAGTTGCATGCTCGTATCTCCTTCGTATATTGTGTTCTTGCTCTGCAGCAGTCCTGACTAGCACAATAGGAACACCTTCACTCAGACCCGTCCCCCTCACTCTAATGCCCCACCCCCCACCCCACCCACAGCATCCAGTCCAGACAGAACCTGCCCAACCTCCTTATCATTTCTACAGCAAAATCCCAACAGCACACAACACAGGACAGATTGGACTTGTTCTGCACAAAAGTCGAAAACATTTGTTTTTTCTTTTTTCCCTTTCCGTCCCTTCTTTTTGTTTGTGATTTCACCCTGTCTGTGTCTCATGGCTGTACTCTATAATTTCTGTGTTTCACCCTTTTTGATTTTCTAATCTGTCACCAAATGATATTTAGCATTTGGTCGCGTGTTGTTGTCTTTGTTGCCTTTCAGCCTCCCCACTTTTTTTTTAAATTTTTTTTAATTTTTTTTTACTGTCTGCTTCCCCTTCACTCCTCCACTCGATGGTGGTTGTGTGTTTGTCCACAGTGAAGCATCGGAGTGAGACTCTGGTCTTCCTGCTCCCATTTGAAGAGCTGGTCTGAGGAGGAGTGTTGGGGCTGCTTGCTTATACTTTGCATGTGATGCTGCATGAAGCACACTCCACCCCTCACACCGGCGGGTTTACACAAGCTCTGGAAGTGGTTTCTTAGTCTTTCCTGATGAACTATATTTTGATGTTAAAATGCTCTACTCTTCATAAACACATTTATCCACTAGTAACACTAGTAAACCCCAAATAGTACATATTGTACAGGGTGAGTCAAGTCACAAGACAGCCTTTTATGAATAAAACTAAAGAGAATATTACATGTCTGAATATCCCTGCAAGTAATTGGTATCTTACGAGCTATGTCCGAAACATGGCCACCATCTTGAAAGCCGCCATATTGGATCGAAGGCAAGTTTTTCACGTGAGAAGGTGGCCATGTAGCATATCAAAGAACACCACACCTGTCTCAGAAATGGCTGTTGCCTGAGATGAACGGCCCATTAATGTGTTCAGCACCAGGAACAGCGCTTTGAACGTGTCAGATAGCTGTGCATCAAAGGCATTGTTCCTAGATGTTGCTTGTGAACCACCATAGATATTGTAAATCTGATTGCGGTAATCAATTTGGCATTTCTGGTCTTCTTTAGTATGCTACCTGATCACGTTACTTTTTTCTTATTAAACCTGCCCTTGATCCATTATGGCGTCTTTTAAGTTAGTGGCCATGTTCAGGACATGACCTAACAAATAGCCCCCCTCACCCATTACTTGCTAAGAGTATTAAGATATGTCATTTTTCCATTTTGTGTCAGAAATAAAAGGGTGCCTTTTGACTTTTGGCTCCCCCCCAGGGTAGAATTGAATATTAAAAGTGAGTCGTCTGCCATTTTAACATCAAAGCATTCTTTACAAATCAGCAGAGTTTGTGTGAACTATACTTTCCTAAGTAAATTATTACCTCCCCTCTTCACCACAGACAGTTGTTTGCTTTGGTCTGAACTGATCAAGTTAGAGTGGATAAGTGGCTAAACAAAAGGTGTATTGTTGCTCTGACCTTGTAGCACCCAGTTACATGGCAGCCATCCAAAGATGGGGATCGCCTAATAGGCCGCATCTTGCTCAACAAGCGCATGAAGGATGGAAGTGTGCCTCGAGACTCAGGAGCTCTGCTTGGTCTGAAGGTAAGCTCCTGGTGCTTCTGACACTCTGGACACATCTCTGGGTGCGAGACACACAATGATGCACTTGCTTGCTGAATATTCACCCACGCTGTCCCAGAATAGCATTTTAAACAGCCACATTGCACCATTGAAATGTTCTTTTTGATAAAAAATTTAAAATCACCATCGTATTGAAGAATTTTTTTGTGGATTTTCAAAGTTAAGCACATGCTGCTACTTTCAAATTCCAGCTTTAAAGTCAATAATGTCGTAATTAGCGGATTTTATTTTTGGTTTATCATGATTATGCGCATTCTAATACACATTTTCAATAATAACTTCATTAAAGCAGGGGTAGGCACCAATGGACTTGGATTATAGTTTTCATTGATTTTAATTATCGGTGTTAATATGCAGCTCAAACGTATTAATGAGCTCCAATCAGCTGGTCAAAAGAAATGAAGTCATGACAGTCCTTAGTGTTTCTGCGTTCTACCTTCATATTTAATTAAAGCTTTACATTCTGTGCTTGTTGTGCCTCCTTTTTCGAGCAGTGCAGCCTACTACTACAGTATGTCACTCTAATTCTATTAAAAAATTGAAGTCATTTTGTTCTCCCACCATAGTCACAACCTTGCTGAAGCAGAGCATTTTTTTTTTCTCCCTCGCTGTAAACGTTTTGCTTCCCTTTGCACCACTGCATAAAGCCTGCCACGAGGAGAGAGAGCTAAGAGCAGCGAGATGGGGGGAAAAATCATTACTGATTGAATGAGCCTCCTGAAATGGCATGTTTGTGTCTGCTCAATGCTTCTGTGCATTTTCTGTCCGCTCAGCAGCCGCAGCCAACCAGCTCGGCAATCCGACCGGTTGGTCCATCAGTCAGGCTGCCAGCCTCGCCCTCACTGTCCATCTTTCTCTCTCATCTCCTCTGCAAGCCACACTCTCTGGCTCCTGCCTGTTACATAAAGCCATTTCATTTAGCAGAACCTCTCTAAGCTCCTTTGTATGTTAGCATTCAGCTGCCATTAAGAGGGATTTTTATTTGTATGATGCCAATGTAAGCTGAGCGCAGTGGAGTAGAGCAGCTCAGGACTGTACAGTACAGCCGTAGCCCGTGGCTGTGCACTGTTACAGAACCACACGGTCACACCAGAGTATGCCCCTGAGGACGAAAAGCGGAGCCGTGGAACTTTAGTAATTTTTTTTCTTTAAAGAAAAAAGAAAGACATATGCTCCCTTTTTTCCATGGAACCTCTCCTTGTAATGGTTTTTATTCAGGACTCGTATCTTCAGGCACAAGCTGAAGCTTGAGATCAAAAGGGCAATTTGAAAAAGGAAAAAAAAAAGGAGAAAAGAATGTCCTCTTTATTACATGTATGCGAGCTGTGTTGCTTATGTTGCATCTGTTTTTGCAGTGTATCAAGTCTGCGGTTCTTATGGCACACTTCAGCTTTGGTTTTCACAGATGGTTACCATGCTTAACTCTCTCTGCTTTGACAGGTGGTGGGAGGCAAGATGACAGAATCTGGCAGACTTTGTGCTTTCATCACCAAAGTGAGGAAAGGAAGTCTAGCAGACACTGTCGGACACCTCAGACCAGGTACTTGAAACATTTGCACTTCGGACAAACGGATTTGGGGGAATCCAACGTCGCTTTTCTAGTGTTTCTGTGTTTATCCTCCACTTTTAACGCTCTGATGAAATATCCCAATATCCCACGTTGTGTTTCTGCAGGTGACCAAGTGTTGGAGTGGAATGGGAGGCTTTTACAAGGAGCCACGTTTAAAGAAGTTTACAATATCATTTTAGAATCTAAGCCTGAGCCGCAGGTGGAGCTGGTGGTCTCACGGCCTATAGGGTGAGAGCTCAGTCAACTATTCTGGTGGGAAAGACCTATGAGAGGCTGTTGCTGACAGCCCAAACACTAGCCCTGACATAGAACTTGTGTCATATATCTAATGGAAGGATTGATTTATTCATCAGTAACAAGTGAGACCGGGACAATGACCTGTCTATTACCCACACTTATTTGTAGTGAAATTCAAGTTGGGAAATGCTATTTTGACCCTAAAAAGAAACAAATACTTCCATTAAAATCAGCAATGCTTGATAGATAGTCAACACATCAAACAACTAAGCATCTAGAAATGAACTTTTGGCTAGTAGGATCTGTTCTTTTTAGATTTTTATTGGATTTGTGCTTTCATCTCAGGCCCTTAAGTTCAACTTGATATGTTTGTCTTTAGACATCATGTATGTTAATAACTGCCAAGGAAAGATAGTTTGTCCTAGTTGGTTATGTTTCTTCTTTGACTCAGAATAACTATTTTTTCAAATTTCTTACGGAATGGAAACTTTGAAAGCTTACATTAAAAAGAGTTTATGCTATAGCAAGACTTCTGTGTGCTGCTGAGGACGCTGTTAGAAGAATGAAGACTAATGTGATGCTTACAGTCATTAAAACTCTGTGTATTCAGCGTTAGCTCCAATTGATCCACTCCATTCCTCTTCTTGTCTTTGCCACCCTGTTTTCTTTACTCTCTTTTTTATCTTTTTTTTTTCTTTTTCAGAGATATTCCAAGAATACCGGATAGCACACATGCACAACTGGAGTCAAGTGAGTAATTGCTTTCATCTTAAGTAGTTTTAGTTAATTTATCCTGTTGATCTACCTAAAAACATTTCAAGATTTCTCATGCCTTGTTAGATTTTTTTTATTTTTATTGAAAGTTGAAATCAAAACCATGAGCCATAGCTTACCTGAATGTGTGACTGTGGTCTGTCAGGTTCGAGTTCTTTTGAGTCTCAGAAGATGGATCGCCCCTCAATCTCTGTCACGTCTCCCATGAGTCCCAGTATGCTGAGGGACGCCCCCCAGTACCTGTCAGGACAGCTCTCAGTAAGTAACCGCAACCTGATAAACAGATAAAAGCCCTGAGAGACCAATTTGTTTGAATCTGAGAACAATTTAACCACGGTTGAGACCTGGGGATATATATCAGCAGCAAAAACTATGATGATATCGATAGAAATGATTGAAATTTAAGTTCCTACATATGCTAGATCTTCTTTGCTCTGCGTTTAGCACTGAGACTGTTTAACTGGCACTTTGCCAACCCAGCAAAGAACTGTGGATCGAGTTACGTTGCATGTTGTCCATTATCAAGTCTAAAAACCCTCCTGGGGTAAATGGTTAAAAGGCTGTGTTAAGGCAAAAAGATAAATCAACTGTCAAATTCAGGATCCACATGGGAAACGTCTTTAGCAGAGGGGTAACACCTCTAGTGCATGCGTTTTTCTCCCATATTTTTGAGAAATGGTTGGGTTTGACCGAAGTCGGGTTTGAAAAAAATTACAAAAAAATGCTAATCCAGCTCTTACATGAGTCAAGGATGAGTTTCAGTGCCTGAAGATTGATGACTGATTTCAATACATATGAAAGCAGTCTTCAGTTGGCAGTTTTATAGTTAACAGCTCTGTTTAACGTCACTGTGATGCAGCCTTTTAAGTAGAGGAGGAAGAGTGCCAGAGATGAATGGGAGATATAACTGTAGACTGGAATGACTTGCCGATCGAGCTTATGCAGACCAAGAGTAGGACAGATAAGGCTTAGGTGACCTTTAAAAGAGCAGAGAAAAGAAAAACGTTAAAGGTGAGAGAGGGAACTAGGAAGTAACCTCTCATGTGAATTTACAAAGTGTTTGTTGTCATTTTGAGTGTATTGTGATTTTTTGTCTTGTGGATTTTTCATTTTATTGCATTTTTTTTTTCCTTTTTCCCCCTTCCTTTTTGCTGTTTAATTTTGCTTATGCAGAGCCAAAGCCTTAGTAGAAGAACAACGCCTTTTCCCCCTAGGGTCCAGGTAATGGGCCCTATCTGAAGGGCACAAAGTGTGTTTGGTTTTTTCGCATCAATTATTGACTGGGTTTTTCTTTTTCTTTTTTTTTTTTTGTTCATTCTTTATTTCTTTGGTTGCATACTTTTAAAAAATGCATTGTGGGGGAAATGGTAGCTTTAAGTTTCCCTGTTAGTGCAGTGCATTGTGTCATTATCTTCTGTGTGATTCCTTGCTGTCACTGCTATGATTAAAACTCCTATTACACATTTCAACCAGTTCACATCATTATCCTCAAGAACAGAAGTGCATGTTCAACTAATGTAAACGCACTTTAAGAGAAACTCTCACATTACCAACCTGGTTTTTCTTTTTGTTCTATTTTCTTTTTTTTTCTCAATTTTTTTAATCTGTTGACCTTATGCTTGATTTCTTGATTTTTTTTCTCTAAAGCATTGTAGGAGTTGGTATCTGTTAGATTTTAAAGGACTAAGGACTTGGTACTTTTCTGCCACATTGTAACACGAACCCCATTCATAGATAAGTCAAACTACACATTGGTATGCAGAAGAATTCCTCCACGCATGAGTTGATGTAATGCTGATTAGGAAAACGCAGCTAATGGCTGTGTGGTTTTATGTTGCAGGGAAAAGACACCAAGTTCACCGTCCTGTCTGGGAATCTAATTCCCAAATGCATTATCTGCTCCCAATGAGAGCTGACGAATAAGCAAATTGTACCTGCCAAATCACAGCTTCAGTAAGATTAAATGTTCTCCTTCACTGACAGGGCATCTTTTTTCATGATTTATTTATTTCCGAAGAATCGAGGATGATTCCCTTCGTGTGAATCAGTATTATCGATTTAGTTATCTTTCAACTGTAATATTCCTGAATATCTCATTTACATTTGTGTTTTTGGGAAAAGACAATTGTTAAGGGTGGTGTCAAAACCAGGGAATGTGGTTCAAATATGAATAAGGAATGTAGACGACAACAAAAGAGTGATTTTTAAATTCCAACAGACGAAATGATGAGGTGTAAGTAAATTCATTAAGAGAGCATTTCACATAATAACGTTGCGATAATCACACATTATGCAAAATACACAATTTAATACAAGACACAATTATCCTAGATTTTTTTTAAGGTGTGCTAAAGCTGAGTCATTATTTGGTACAATTTGTTTAGCTGTAAGCCCCCTGCTGTCTCTTTCTGCCGCTGTTTTACTGCATGTATAGCTTGTAGTTGTAAACAGTGCAGGCCCTCTTCATGATCACATTTTTAATGAAGTATGGACAAGAACTTAGAAGTTTTACCTCTCATTTCATCCTGTTTCTTTAAGGCTTTAGTGAGACTTTTTTTCCTTCTAAGTGGCTTTAACTTGAGTCCATACTTCCCTTTTAGCTTGAACCGTATTTGAAACCTTTCATAACAGCATGATTGATCTATATTAATTCCCAATGTGCATCTGAGAGAAATATGTTTGTTTGCACATTATGAACTGAAGAGCACATCAGCTGTAGTGTTAAATTTTTAAAGGCAAATTGTACTATTCCATTCAATGAATTCTATGAATTCCTGCACAGGAAAATTCTAAGACAGATATGAACGCACATGAGCTAAACATTAGCAGCACCTTTGACCTCAGTGAGATCAAATAAATACAGATGTATGGAAACTGACAACACTATGAAATAAAAAAAAAACAACCACAACATCAGAAAGTGAATTCACTACAAGAGGGATTTGGCCATTTTTGTGTTATCGCACAACGTTAGCACGAATATGCAGGAGAAGTGTGTTTTCAAACCACACGTTGGTCCCGAGCTGTGCCTGAGCAGGTCGTCTCTGCTTTGCCCCCCTAGGTCAAACTGTGGTACGACAAAGTGGGCCATCAGCTAATCGTCACCATTCTGGGCGCCAAAGACCTGCCACCCAGGGAAGATGGCCGACCCAGGAACCCTTACGTCAAAATCTACTTCCTCCCTGACAGAAGGTAAGAATAGGAGCCATTATTTTAATCGCTCACTTAACCCAGCTCTGGTAGTTGATGTCACCAACTAATTACTAATATTATAAAATAGATTTGAAAATGTAGATATAACAAGTTCTTTGGTCGAGAGTAGATTTTTCCGTATGATATATGATTGGATATACTCAGTTTGGGATGTCATGTACTCATAATCAGCATGCAGTGGTACTGTGGCCTGTGCTGTGTTGTGTTTGGGATCTGTTGTACTCGTGGTTCTTCACTATCAAGGTTGTAAATAAAAACAGTTTGAATTATTGTTCCTCCAGCGACAAAAGCAAGAGGAGAACAAAAACAGTAAAGAAATCCTTAGAGCCCAAATGGAATCAGACCTTTATGTATTCGCCGGTGCACCGGCGGGAGTTTCGAGAGCGCATGCTGGAGATCACATTGTGGGACCAAGCCAGGGTCAGGGAGGAGGAGAGCGAATTCCTGGGAGAGGTAAGAAAAATCGAACCCTATCCGAGAGGATCACTGACAGAGTATATCAGCTTGTTTTCTTAGATGGGATTAAAGCCATTGAAGTCAGAGTAAAGCAGAAGTGAATATGCATTGTTTGTGACATCCCAGCAAAATATCCTATTACCCAGTTAGGCAAACATGATGATAGATCTCAGACAGTGCATCACAGAAGTCAAACATTTTAACAGTCAAAGTGATTATTTATCAAATCAGATAAATATTTCAGTACCCTCCAGCCATGGACTAAGTTAACAGTACTGTAAACTCTTGTATCTCATCAACCTCATACATCATAAACTGCCACTGCAGTGTCCGTTCATCCAGATTAGGGTTCGTTAAATTAAGATGTGTGTGTTTACTATCCTTTTGTCGATCGCTTCCCTTCTTTATTTATGTTTTCCCTTCTGAAAATTCATACAATAACAGTTAACGTTCCCTCCTGTAAAAGCTTGCAGAAAAACACAGCCCATGGTTCCAACACAAAGAATGATCTGGCTCCTTAAAACTGGTCTAAAACATTCTAAATTTTCAGATTAGACTTTTTGGAAAGTGACTCGTCTTTGTTTTATTTATCATGGGTTGCCTGACATACATGGTACAGATGTTTTACTTTTATTTCTTTGCGTTTCTGCTCTGTAAAAGTATTCCCAATTCGGAAATGCAGTTACAATTGGGTGGCAGAATTTAGAATACCGTAAATAGATGTTAAAGCATCCTGGGCTGGTTTCCGTTGCACAGTTTATATAAACAGAAGGGGTTTGTTTGGGCTTCACATTCTCTGTAATAGCTCTAGCGATGTGTCGGCACAAGTGAGTATTTCATGCCATACCTCCATCTCTGATAGCAACCATGTTACACGCGTGCTATAACCCGCGGCCGTGGCATGGCCTTCTTCCTCTGGCAGATCCTTATTGAACTGGAGACGGCTCTTCTGGATGATGAGCCTCACTGGTACAAGCTACAAACACACGATGTGTCCTCCCTTCCACTCCCACGTGCCTCTCCGAATGCACAGCGCAGGCAGCTCCATGGAGAGAGTCCAACAAGGCGGCTGCAGAGTAAGTAACACACTTAATTCAGGCTTCTGGTCCGGAAATTGAGCAAAAGAAAAAAATTCACAGGATTCAATGCTCCAAAGAAGTTGTTTATGTTAATAGATTGCAAAAAAGTATCTATAATTTTCAGCTTAGCATTTTTTTAAATTTACTTACTAGGTGTCCCTTTCTTTTATTTATTAAGGATACATTTTGCTCTACATTTTGTCAAATTGAATTTTGTTCCTACTTTGCTTTATTGAAGGTTCAAATGTAGATTTTTTTTCTTTTGTTGTTATCCATGTCACATCAACCTCATGACTTCTGCTTTCACAGACAAAGAGTCATATTACAACTCAGGTAAAGGCCCCTGCACTCCCAGGCATTGCTGTCCTATGGACCATCTGAGTGTTCTTCTCTCCTCTGCAAAGATACATCATTGTGCTTTTAGATTCTACCCCTTTTTTCCCACGATGACTGCATATTTCTGCTGCCCCTTTCTGGATTTCATTTAGGATTTCAATTTTATAACATGTGTTTGGAATCCAAATAGGGTAGCAAAAATTATGCGCACGCAAGGGAAACAGAGATTTAGGACAGAGTCCTCTTTCTCTGTATTCACCTATGATCTGTCTCACAATCCCTCCCTTCTACCCACAACCACATCTTTAAAATAGCCACGCTTGGTCCTTATCCCAGAGTTGTATTTTGAAATGAAAACCATCCTCCAGTCTTAACTGGCATCACCTGACCACCTACCTCTGTTTGTTATTCGGCCCTTTATGAAGTTTACCCCTTTAAAGCTGCTTACAGTGCTTCTGGAACCCTATTTTGCCCACTCTGCCTTGCTTGTATTTGTGGTCCTTGACCTTAAATGATTTCTCAACATTGTGATTGCAAGTGACTGTGCGATACTTCACATGTTATTTAGTTTTTTTTTATTCTAATCTCCCAACACAGAGGTGGTGGATATCAATATGAAATTATCTTAGTCAATGAATCCTCAAAGGGAAACCGCATATCTACAATCTGAATTATTAAGGAAAATCTTGACAAAAGATATTGATCTAATGAGATAAAAAGAAGGTTAATGAAAGCCGGGGATGAACTATTGATGTCCTATGCAGCATGGGCAGGTGACGGTTGAACTAGGAGGTGGAAAGGCAGCCACTGCTAGCCAATCAGAAGAGTTCAGAGAGGCTCCTTCTCAGTAATATGTTAAAAAAAAGTGCTGCAGGCCCTGCATCACTTACTGTTACAACTACTACTAAATAATAATAGCAGAAAATGGGAGAACGATCAGCATACAATAGCCCATCAAAGCTGCTCATCTAGCACTTTTCCGGCCTCTGTCGCATTCTGTGACCTGGAACCGGTTCAGACACCGAGATACACGGGACCACTCCTCTACACGCTTCCCTCTGCTAGATAATTAAGGCCCGCTCACCGCCACAGCCCCCACGCCCTCCGGCAGGACACTTCTCTGAGCATGTGTGTCGGGGAGAGGTGAAAGAGCCGTAAAAGAGATTTCTCTGCCAACTGAAAATGAGAGATTTGGAGTGGCACTGCCAGAGAGCAGCACTTGTTATTTCTGAAAAAGCATGCATGTCCGCTTGATTTAGGTTGACTGAGTAGCAAAGATGGTAGGATAAGGGTGGGGGGAGGGCGGCTACAGTGATGAGGCTCTTCTTCATCGGGGTGATGAAGAGAGGGGTTGCATAGCCATATCACTCCTCACTTGTGCACCGAATGATCGAATGAGCGACAGTAGGACAGTTCACAAGGAAACGTTTGCATTATTTTTTTTTATTGTCTGGAGAAGTTGAGGGAAATGCTGCATTTTTTGTGTCGGTTTGAGCCTTCACTCTAACCAGTGCAGATTATCAGACCATCAGAGCACGATGTGCCAAACTGGTTAAATCCACAAACCAGGGTATCAAAATAACTTTTACCCCCCTTCTTTCCTGTCTCTCTCTCTGTCTTTTTCTTTCTCTGCCTCCCCAACTTTCTCCCCATCTCAAAGGGTCCCAGAGGATAAGTGACAGCGAGATATCGGACTATGATTGTGAGGACGGTGTTGGGGTTATTACAGGTATTTAAAAACAAACAGCCACGGCTGAACACACACAGAGCATCATCACCAGTCACGTGCTTCCTAGAGCCGAACAACTTAAAAACTCACTCATGTGTCCAGTTCGGAGGACGAAATAGGGAAGCAGAGTGAGATAGTACTAAGCATTAGTCTTCCTCTGCACTACAAGCTGCTGTACTGCTGTTCTTCCCACACACCACATTTCAACAGGAGAAGTGAAAAGAAAGTCATAAAGACATAGAGGTAGTTGCAATATGTCAGCATAATCGTATTAAATGTCAGGAAAATTATGCTAAAAAGGGTTTGAATAAAAAGTTACTCTTATTCGTAGACGTTGAGACAGCTTGATAAAAAACATGCACTTTTCTGTGGCATGCACTTTCCATGTTTAACATGTAGGCATACATAGAGGAAAACATTGAAGAGAGCAGAGAGTAGATACAGGTGCTGTAGTAAAGTTCCACTTTCACAGAGGTGGAGATGCTAATGCTACTATACGTGTGGGGAATCCTCCTCTGGCCTTTTTAAAATTCTCATCAGACCCTCTTAGCTTCACTATGCCAATTCCATTTGCTTCAAAGTGAAGGGAACACCCCTTTGCTCAGCCCTGGTAGCACCCGCTCCCCCACTCAGCCCCCAAAACTGCACTGTTTGCATTTATCTTCTGTCACACCTTTTTCAAAGAGAAAGCAGTTTTTCTTCTGTACCCGCAACACAAACTTGGATTATTTTCATTTCCCGTTTTCTCAAAGCACACCTAATATTTCATAAAAGAAGAAAGTCAAAGTGGGAATCAGTGTTTTCCTCATTGAGTTTTAATTGTCAGTTCCATTCCCCGCTTCTGATGAGGCTCATGCAGCTGGTTCCTTTTAGTCGATCCTGTTAATTAATTTTCAGCAAAGGTTTTTTTTTTATGTGTGCTTAATCCAAAGCCTGCTCTAAAGTATGATGCAGCTTGAAAGTTTATAATCAAACCGCCACAGTTGATGGGTCTGCTATGCAAAATTTCAAAACATGGAAGTCTATATTTATTTTTTATTTTTTTATGTTTTGAGGTTTTTCGTACTTTATAAAAAGTCAAAAGGGTAGAGTTTATTAGAACTTATTTACAATAATTTCCAACCCTTTGAAATAGGGATTCATGCTGAAATATTTAAATAGATTTGTTCAATCACTACTTTTCCCAACTACTTCCATGAAAGAGAGACTTGTATTGTATTACTATGCCAGAGTTTTTAAAGTCCACATTTTCTTAGCTTTCCCTCCTATTTTGCCCACCGTTCCTGGTTTTGAAACTTTTTATTCAGGCTTTTCTTTAACTTCCTTTAATGTGCTATACACTCTATTGCATATCAATCAGCTTTAATAGTCCTAAGCATTGACCTTAACCATGGCTCCTAGCCACGTTTGATTATCGGTTAATGAACTCTTTCAAGTCTAATGAACTAATCAGTCTAGCAGAGAAAATTCATTATAATGCTACAGATTTTTTTAAAAGGCTATTTTCATGTTTAATGTCCAAAGTTAACATAGCAGATGAATTGCACTTTTAACAAAAGCAAGTTCCCATTTTTAGAATGTAGAGACTCAGCATTTTGAAAAGAGGGAATCTATCACCTGTGCAAAGTGACATTTGCTGTAAGTTTTAAATAGTTTAGTTACTTTCCTCTAACTTTTTACTCATCTGTTTATGATTAAGTGCCCTCTCCCTGCTGATCTTGTTACCCCCTCTGTACCCCCTTTAATCCATTCTTGTTTTTGCAGACTATAGGCCAAATGGAAGAGACTTCCAGAGCTCCACGTTGTCTGTCCCTGAGCAGGTCATGTCATCTAACCACTGCTCTCGGTCTGCTGATATAAATCGAGCACGGTCACGCTCTCCCAGTGTTCCTCCACCCTCCAGGTAACCTGAGTTAACCAACAGGCTGACCTGTAAAATCAGTGCAAATGAAGTATTTCTTTTTTTTGTTTGCTCTTTATAGGTGTTCGTTGTGATCATGTTCATGCACCAGTTGTTCTATGTTCTTTTAACTGTTCCAGGCCAAACTTTCTTGTATCTCATATAAGTACCGGTACTCATAAATTTAATTGGTCTACAGTTTTTGGCGCCATGAAAAAAAAATTTATTAGCCGTACCATATTAAAGGCCGCAGTGTTCAAAGAGTGGGGAAAAAAGTAGCGGCTTATAATCCGGAATTGATGGTAATTCAGTGTTACATTGCTTAGAATCATGGCAAAAAATCTTAATTGAGACATAATATGAAGCATTATCGTCTGGCTCCTCTGACTTTTTCAGTCAGACATGAAACCACATGCTTCATGAACAGTAGAGGGCAGCTCATGGTATTCACACATGTGAGGCGCAGTCCATTTGTGTCCCGATACAACCTTTGACCTCAGCAGTATAGCTCCTTTATAGAGCAGAGCACCGCAGTGTGTCTGAAGACAGACATAACCCTAATGGTGAACACAGGCATATAAACAAATTCTGATAGAGACAATAGAGAACTGAGGTGTGTCCATTCAAATGCGAAGACCATTCACCGTTTGCCTTGAAATTCTCAAAACTGATTTGTTGGATTTTCTTTCTCTTGCTTTCTCTCCTCTCTGCAGGGATATTCTAAATTTAATTTAGTGATGTAGACTCTCTCATGAAACTCATTTCCTCGATCTCAAATTATTATTACAGAATATCTTTCACTGCTTAAAATAAAACAACACAAAGTGCCCGTGTAAAGAAGTCTTGAAGGTTAAAATCTCTGTTGCAGCTTCATGGATGAATCTGAGAAGTAAAGGCCTGGATATGACTGCATTGCCTAGAGTGAAATAATCAATACTTTCTTTTTTTCCATTCTTGAAATCAGGTGGTTGAAATTATGCAGAAAACATTTGGAGCCAATGTTATTAATGCTGAGTAATGCATAAAATATCGACTTGTCTTTCACTATCGTTATGGAAGAAGTGGTCAAGGAAAAGTGGTCAGTCATCCTCCATCAGCACTTATTTTCTGTAAGGGTTGGAAAATGTAGCTCTAAGAGTCCAATCAAAGCCTTGGCAGTGCCAGGCCGCAGCTACTTTCCCCCGTCCAATTAACTTTATTTGATATTTCTGAGGCTTGGTCTAAATCAGTGTCAGATGCAAAAAATGCACTTACCTAAATTGTCTTGGACAGTGCTTGCTGTGTCTTTTTCATCCGCCTTAATTAACAATATCTGGTTATTTATTGAAAACTGTTGAAAATGACACAGGAAATGAGTTAGAGTGAATTTGGCATCGTCCCAGTCCACTTACACCACTAAATAGATTCCCCTACTGGATTTGTATTGCTTGGTCTTCAGTTTATTTCAATTTTGGTACATTTTACGCACGCATATTTCTCCAGCTTTTGATTCTGTTTTGTTTTTAAAAGACAAAATCTTCAAGGTCACAGCGATGTCTGAAGTTATGGAATCATCAGGTAGATTTGTTTGGCGAGTGTAATTGTGTTTTTCTCTCAGTATTACTTCCATCTGTTTAGATGTTAAAGTGAAGGAGAAATACTCTGTCACAGTTCCTATCTGCCATGTCTGTATTCTTCTTTGAAAACAGTTACATCAACCTTCCCTTTGAGCTCTCTCAGCCCTTTTGCATCCTGTGTCTTTGAGAAATCTTCTGGTCGCCTGCTTTCCTCACCTCTCAAGTCTCCATCTGTCTGCCTATGATTGTGTCTATCTCCAGTCTCCCGCCTCTTTCGTTCTGCTCTCCACTTCTCTCGGTCCTTCCTCTTTGCCATCTCAGATCCATCTCTATCTTTTTTCCCCCTCTCATGTGTTTGCAGCCATTTTCTCACCCTACCTCGAACCAGACATACTCAGCCTATTGATGACCATCAAAAGGACAGCAGGTAGACTTGTACCTGAGCTTGCATGAAGCCCCATCTCTACACCTCCTCTCTCCAACCCAACACTCCCGTTGTACCAAACCCACAAATCTGTTCTGTTGTGGAAGAAAGCTTCTGTGTAATTGTCGAGCACATGGCACTGACACTTTGACATGTATTTTCTCACTGCTCGTTTACTAAATTCAGACCTTATTTCTGCACTAGGTAAAATGATGCTGAATCAGTAGAGCTAAATTTAGTATCTTGATTGTTTGCGAATCCATTATTGAGGTCATTTCAGATTTACTTGTCCAATATCAGTGTCATGAGTGTGTGTCGTGATGTGTGGCTGCATATATTTTTGCAGCAGAAGTTTGAATACACATACACAACACAGTACTTTTAAGAAGTAGCTTATGTTCATATTCATATGCATATTCCAGACCATACAATGAAATTTATCCATCACACATATAGTTCTTTTACAGTGTTCTCATTATATGAACAATTTCTTCATCCACTCCTGTGTGTGCAAATGTGAACTGTGGATAAGGAAAGTTGCCTTTAGTACATTCTATCAAAAGAGTGACCGGGACTTCTGAACACAGATGGAGGGCTCAATGGTTGGAAAGTGTTGTCCAGCAGAGGGGGTTCACTCTATAATCACGGGGTTACATTAAAAATAGAAAGGAGAATTTGGATTAACCTTCAGCTTCTGAGGAATGTTTGTAACAGCTGCTTTCCTGGCAGGTTGCTCTATTTGTGTTGTCCCCATTTTGAGATGGAGATAAGAATGACCAGTTCTGATATCTTTTTGCCAGCCGCAATCATCGCGTATACCCAATCTGCAGAGAGGAAGCAGTCAGGTTACTGCGTTCCACTAGGATGTCCCGTGCCTTTTCAGAGGGCGCCTACTCCTCCGACTATGACTATGAGAGGTATTGAAATGCACTGATGCCACATCCGTGCATCCGCCATCTTGTGGTCTCTCAAAGTTGTCCCCCGTTCGTCTTTAATTTAACTGTTGTCATGCTTGTGATGACAGAAAAGGATATCCTATCAGATATCTGTTTTTGTTCAGAGGTCATCACGGCTCTGAAGTTGTGTAAATGTACACTAATGGTACACAACTTCCTCTGTATGTTGAGGCTCAGAGCTATTTGTGTTGCTGATGTATCAGCTGTATGTATACTTTTTATGGAGTAAAACAGTGGCCAATACTTGACTGTCCCTTTGTTGATGTTGTTTATCTTCACATGCACATTGTTAACATGTGGTGTGTGATCCTTAGTGTTGTCTTTTCTTACATGCTAGAGGCAGCTGCTTTTTACTCATTCATTGCATCTCTGATGCATATTGTTATGGGCTACACAGTAACTTTGCCAATTCTGTGTTTGCCCTTAGGATTCTTTTGTCCCTTCAGAATGGGCTGCATTTCCATTCTAAGCACCCATTCAAAGAAAGCCCGGCTGACACCGATCCATTTTTAGGAACCCTCGGCAGTGTCCTGATGCACCAATGTCAAGAAAGAATATCCTAATACAGATAAATGCCGCACTGTAAATGGTTCCAGTCTCCGCCTTCGGCTGTCAGGCCTTTTGTCAGGAAGAACATGCTTTTTAAGTTATCTGTCCCCTCTTCAAGAGAAGAAAAGTGATGAATCGGCCTCCAGGAGGCTGTTTCAAAAACTGTCCCCAAAGGCCAAGTTTTTCACAACTTCAGGCCCAACATGGCCAGAGAAACTGTTCACCAGTCTATCATTACTATGGAAAGTGGCTAGTTAAGGAAAAAACTTGGTATCTAGTAGAGGTGCATATATTTACGACATAGTGAAAACATAAGTATCTCGCATATGGGCTTAGGATAAGATTTTTCACAATAACTGATTCACATCACACGCCATCCCCATGAATGTTGCAATATTTGATTACCTTCAAAGAAGCGTGTTTATTAAAAAACAGGAAATGACAGAATTTTTGTGCTTCATAACACAGCAAATATAGAGATTTTTTCCAACTTTTCAAGTCCATTCAAGGTTTTTCAGTGATATTTAGGTTATTTGGCATATTTACCCATGACTCTGATAGTAGTAACATGTTTAAAAGCTGTCATTCTCAGCCACAGTGTTAGGTCCTATTACCTAGCCATAAATGGGATACAATATAGTGTGCTGTTGTACTGACGAAAGCACCAATTATTTAATCTTATATGCCATTGCCTCTGTTAGTTGAATGCACATTTACTTATTCCACATGCCCTGTCACCAGATAAGAGTTCAGATTTGTCACCATAAACTTTCCCTGGCTTTTTTTTCTATTTCTCTCTAAAAATATTTAAATGCATATCAGGTATTATTTATTGGTGGTGGTCGGCATCGCCTGTAGGACATGTGGTTGTTTTTGCTGCACAAGAAATCAGGTGGTTTTAGATGTTGTTTTTGCTGCGGAGTGACGCGTGCAGTGGACTGGACAGCTGAAATATAATTCAAATGCTGCGCAGATGCGCTCACTTGGTGCTCTGCTGCCAATCCATCCATCAAGCCATTTTCTATTCCCGCTTAATCCAATTCACGCAGGGGAGCTGGAGACTATTCCAGCTGCCATTGGCAAGAGGTGGAGTACAACCTTGAGGGGTTGCCAGTCTGTCACAGGGCCACACAGAGACAAATGAGAGAAACTCACACTGTTTTCAAATGGCTGAAGGAAGTCCGTGTTCCCGTAGAGAACCACTGCTGCCAGCCCGATACTGAAAATCTAACTTTAGGGTGTGTACAGGATCTGTTGTTTACTGATGTTTTTTTCTCAATCAATATAGAACTTTGTGAACTGATGTAATTACACCCTCAGCATATAAATGAAGTTTTGACTTGATACCCTTGGTATGTAATTAGTCAAAAGTTATCCAATCATGAATATTTAAGACTACCATCTACTCTTTACATGGATAAGTTGCGTCTGTTTGCATCCTGGAAGATAAATACAGGCAAACAAATAAATGGGGACAAACCATCGTTATTATGAAGAATATTACTTTTCCAATCAAAGAAAACTAACTGTTTCAATCTCTTTCATCCTGAAAAAATTGAAGAAGAAGGCCTCTTTTAAAATCTTCATCCATGAACTACTACATCCGATCCTCTTGGTCAATTTGTTTGATATAAAAAAGGCCATCTCCTCTACTGGACAATTTTCATGCCACGGGGTAACAGACACTAAAGTTTTAACACGACCAGAAAACAGAAAAGACTACCATTTCCGCCATTCAAAACTAATTCATGAAACCTGTGGTTTCATGAATTAGTAGATATTAGGATATTTGGGGTCACTTTGCCCTGTTACAGGTGGTTTCTCATGCAATTTTAGTCTGTAGAGGCCAGTGTGATCCCTACGTTTGACAAAAAATCGATGTTTTCTCAAGATTTTTGTCAATGTTTTTATATGTTATATTGTCATGAAACAAGAAAGAAATAGAACCTTAATCCCTGTTATAGCACGAAAAAGCACTAAACAATGTGCATGCTTGAATCCCTTCCACTTGTCAATTCTCAATATCTTAAAAAAAATCTGTAAAACCTTTGCACTAGTTTGATTTGTGTTGTTCTTTAATGACACACCCCTCACCCTTTTCTTTTTTGTCTGTTGTGGTTAAAGAAACATTATACAGTCAGTGTTTTTCTGTGTGTGAAAAACTTCACCTGATTTTTTCCCCTTTAGCTCTTTAGGTCAGCAGTACTCTCCCTCATCCTCACTGTGCCAAAACCATAAGTTACGGGTATTTTTTTTAAAGAACACAGTAGCCAAATTTGATTCAAAGCCACACATTGCCTTTTCCTCACATTTCACTCTTCCTCAGACAAAATGACACCAAGCAGCCCATGTAGCTAAAAAATCCCAGGCAAAGTTGTGATGTTATACACGAAATCCATGTAAGCTGAGCAAATCAAAAATGATTTAGAGTTTAATTCAAGTCATTTTCAACTATACATATTATCCAGTATATTTTATTTGAATTGAAATGTAGGTGGTTTCTGTTTTTTTCTCTAGCAGACTTTATTCTCTTATAAATTTGAAGGACCCATACCTTCAGTTTGCGTAATAGACTGAATTTTCTGCAGATCAAATATACTTTGAAAATAGTGTGTGGAATATATCTAATAGGTAATTGGTTGGGTCACTGTCAGCAAGAATACACTTCAGGCCCTTAAACACACACACATCATGGGGTTTTGAAGGTGAAGCAATTTTCTTTGCCCTCCACACTGTCCATCCTGCCAGCCTAATGTCCCTGCCCAGCTGGAGTCCCACTGAGTGCCTGCCTGTCTCTTAACAACCCCTGTAGGAACCACGGAGCCATGGATAGACACGAGTATCACAACAGGTCCCGCTCTGCAGACCAGCGGCCCACTATAGAGCGCCTTACATCCCGCTCGCGCTCGACCGAACGCCCCCACGACTCTTCGCTCATGAGGTCGATGCCGTCCCTGCCATCTGGGAGGTCTGCACCCCCCTCACCTGCCATGACGAGGTGTGACCCAGACTGGAGAGGCTAACCAACCAAACAGCAGACTGAAGTTTTAGTTGTACAGTCATTTCCCCGGGCAGCAGCCACACTGGAGGGAGAAATAATTCAAACCTTATGGCGAAAATATTGAAAATAATGTCCAAAGATCCTGCTTAATGTATTATATTTGATGTTGAGGTTCTTGCATTGCATTTGCTTAGTTACCTTTTCGTAGCTAGGTAAGTTTATTCAACTATTTGCTCAGTGTAACCACATGGCTCTTAGCTTGTCCATAAAACGGAGCTAAGAACATGCCCACTGTCCATGTTCAAATCCTATTTCAGTGAAGTTGAGACGTGATGGAAATCATTAGAAAGTAATCATTAGAAAATCTTGTTCAGCCCATATTTGATTCAACACCCTTCAATGTTTTACCGTATTGCTATATGAGGCCTGCTACATGTTGTGGAAAAAGCAGAGACGGGGACAACAAACAACTGCAAAAGTTGAGGGATGTTAGAGAAAAGAAATCACCTGTTTGGAACCCTGCTCAAGTAAACTGGTTGTTTGATCTGTCAGTGCTTTGCATTTCTCTGCAAATGAGAAACGGGGATATCCAAACCAGTGGTCCTTTTTTACCGCTGCTTCCAAGAAATTATTTCAGCCTCCAGAGCTGCGATACATCTCTAAAATGTTTGCACAGCTAAAACCTCTATAGAGTAAACAGACCCAGTCCCACGAGCCCCCCCCCTCCTCCGTGGCCTGACTAACTCAGTGCATTTCTCCCTATGTGCAGAGACAGAGGCACATGTATAACACTCACCTGCCTTCACCCTGCCAGTGCACTGCTACCCTACCTCACCTCACCTCACCCCATAACCGCTCCCTCACACGTAGCCCCCCCACCCCCCCCAGCCACTTTCTGTATTGTCCCTTCGAGCACTACTGGATGTGCTGTTTTTTCTTCTTTTTTTTTTTCTTATATCCCAGGCGCAATGATTCTGACTCTGTAGAAAGCTTGCTGAATGGGATTAATATTTAATTTGGACCACCCCACACTGCTCATACATTTGTGGAAGTATAGCAGTGATGGGCCGACATTTTACTTTGATTTCATTACTAACATCAACTGAAGCTGTTTATTGTGATTGCCTCGTTTCTTATTTTACTTTGTTTGATTTGAGATATGATTTCTTTTGTTTTGAGTTCAAGCCCCTCGGAACAGTCTGAACGCATGGTCGCACTGGTCTGATGTTTCTGCATTCAACTCCTTTTTCTCCCCGCAGCTTGATGAGTCGACTGTACATGCGATTCCCACCTGGCATCTTTTTTTTTATTGCAGCTCAGTTCCAAACAGTTGATGTTAACCCTCCACTCTCATGTCATGTGCCAAATGTCATTGATGTACGCACTTGTTTGAATTTCAAAATGCAAAAATCCATTCCCACAGTTAGTTCCACTAACTGCCTTTAGGAAATGTGTGGTCTTAATATTTACAATTTATGTTCTATTAATTCTTTGACAGTGTAAATAAAAAACTTTCCATCAATAACTATATCAGATCAGAAAGTTAATGTTCCATTTGAGCACATAGCTTTTAACATGGTAATTACAACGGTTTTTCTTACCAAATAAGTAGTCTCTTAGTTGATAATGTGTTTGCCTCTGTAGTGCTGTGATTTGGGGGCAACATGGCCTGGCCCTATATTCACCACTTGCTCTTGTTTTTAATATGTGTCTCATTGGGAACGTCCGCTGCTTTTTTGTCGTGTAGGGCACATCCTCGTAGTGGATCAGTCCAGACCAGTCCCACCAGTACCCCGATGTCCAGTAGGCGAGGACGGCAACTCCCACAGCTTCCACCCACAGGGAAGGACAGAAGTAAGTCACCTGAACATCTCCTATTCATATTGCACGGTTAGAGCATATGAAGAAACTTACTTCCAGAGATCTACGGGCCTGTGTTTTGATATAATGTTGTACTTGATGACTCACCCGTTTGGGTCTCAGGGAGAGCTTTAGTTAATAGCAGCTGCTAACTCTTTCGAATTATTAGCACGCCACAGATCTTCACATTTGTTCAAGGACTTTTTAGTTTGTTTCTTTTTGTTTTATGCTTGATGCGTTTGACTTCCATCCATAACACATCTCCTCGGTTCCTTTTCCATTTCTCTCGTAGAAGATGGAGAGGAAGGAACAGAGCCTTGTGAAGGTCTGTACCTGAATGTGCGGGTTTAGTCTTTCAGACCAGGAGTGCTGGTGTAGCTGCACCTCGCTCTGAAGGCCAAAACCCCGTCTGCAATAGCAGCCGGCTGGGTTCAGGGACGCCGAGGTGACCCTCTGCGTCCTGACCCTGCCCTGTGTTGCAGTTGTGTTTAACGTGCTGTTGAGGTGTCGTCGGGTCATACTTAAACATAGGTCTGTCTGAATTCAGTATGCTGTTACCATTGCTATGCTCAGCACTAGCCTATCTGTGTTGTTGCTTTTATGGTAGATGTTGATTATTATTCTTTTTTTCTTTTGCAAGTCATGGATTTTTTGGAACTCTTTGGATTGCTGAGATGCTTCACAAAATAATGATTAGAATCTATCTGGAGAAGCTGAATGTGCATTTAGTAATTTCCTCAGGCCCGGAGGCTTGAACTCGCTCACAATTCCAAAGTGTCATTTGGACTATTTTTTTCCCTCAGCACTCCAGCAGACGTCATGTGTTGTGAAAACTTGTGACATGTACTCCAACAGGGACTATTATGAGTTCAGTGACTATTTCATTTCCGTATTTGGATCAGAGGATATCAGATACGAAGCCTGCTAGTATTTGGGTCTCTGTGGGAGCGAATGAGACGAGGCTACAGAGGGATGGGGTGAGGCTCCTGTAGTTTGGGAGAACCTGTCAAAACAGTCGCACAACTGTTTCATCACTGTCAGAGTTCACAAAGGCGTTACTTGTGTGTCTGTGCGGCTGCCAGCCAGCCCCACTATCTCTCTCTTTCTCTGTTTCTCCCTCTGTGTTATGGTCGGTCTCTCACAGTGCTACCTTTCCTGTGGTGCCATCTTTGATTATGATTGATGATTGATGATGATGACTTTGCCATGGGTGCTTTGTGTCTCCCTTTTTTCCTCCTCCCTCTTTATTCTGCCCTATTCTCTCTTTTCCCTATGCTGTTGGATGTCTACTCTATTCTATTCAGTACATTCTCTCTTAACTTCTGCAATATCTTTTAGAACAATGGCAGCCTGTGGATCAGGTGGGGTAGGGGTTATTGATAAGATCTTATGTTGCTGCCAACTTCACTTGTGTGGTGCAAGTGTTTGTTTGAATGTGTGTACGATCGGAACTCCTTTTATGGTGCTTTGCTTTTACGCAGGAGTTGAAATGATGATGCACCCTTCTGAGTTTTGGCTCACCACTAACTTTAAAAAAAACAAAACAATGAATTTTTTAAAAAAAAAATCTTTTTGGGTGGAACAAGAGAGGAGTAAGGGTCACATGACGCCCCCACTGATCATTCAGGTGTGTTTGCTACAACATTAAACGGTCTTTATACATGTTTTTGAAGTGGCATGTTCTTTTAATGTTAGAAAATACGTTTATTGGTAATTGAAATGAGTAGATATTAAACGCACAAAGGTACGGAGCTGTTTGCCTAGGAACAGAGTATCGGCCAGTATTTGCTGATGTACGGCAGATTCAGCTGCAAGCCTGAATGAACGAAGAGACTGCTGGCAAAAAGTGGAGTTTCCCACAGTTTCTGCTTCCTACAAACCCATCTGTTTATGTGGCAGGCTTCTGTCCTATGACTGTGTTGCACTAGCGCTCCACACTGTTGTACTAAGCCGTGTATGGTAGCCATCATCACCAAACAACCCAAAGGTCACGTTTAGCTGTGATATCAACCAAACGGTTGATATAATTTCTTACTATCTTACTATTTCTTACTATCTTTCATGTTCAAACTGGTAATGAACAGCAGCTTTTGGGCTAGTCTTATTTTTGTGCACGAAAGCGGGTAAGTCTGAGTGTCATATTAAGTTGACTCATGGTCACGATAAGGTCTTAGAGCCTCTTCATTTCATAAGCCTCCATCTGTCTCTATGCTAGCAGGAGACAGTGAGGAAAAACCTCAGGGTCCACCGGTAAATGGAAGGAAAGGCAAGTACTTTGAATGGAGTGATGGTGTGGACTTTGCTGTGTAAGCTTCGGCCCTGCTGTGGCATTTGATGCAGACGTGGCCCTTGATGATCATCTGCTCTGACTTAATTTGTCCTTATTTGCCTTAGAACTCTCATGGAGTTCTTGATTTTAATCTTACTTTCCACCACATTTCATATAATATAAAGACCAAGCAAGGTTTATTCTTATTTAGTTGATATAGACAGATGAAAATCCAGACCTGTGTGTTGCTGTAACTGATGTTAATACATACAGATTGCTGTGGTTGGGATTTCTGCTGGTCTGTCTTTCTCTGCCTCCAATACAGCTTCAAAGTCCTAATCTAGCCATAGCGTAATACTAATTAGTTCTGCCCAGCTCCACCTCGCAGAGATAGAACTCTCCATTTCTATTGTAAAATTGCCAATCATTTCAATTAGACATGGATTATTGAACATGTGCACACATACTCTGCTCAAGCCCTCCTTTAAATCCAGTTTGTTTTGTACTTTTAGGGCCATTCAAAGCAAAAACTCTACAATCTCTAATGACATGATAATTGTGCACAACGTAAAAAGACAAACTGCTCATCTAAAGTACATTTTTGTAGCATTTTGCCTGTTCCATGTCTTAAACTGCAGATGTGCTGCAAAGCTAAATATTTTGTTTAGTAGAATCTGACAGACTTTTACCTTTTTTGGCCAGCAGATGGAGCACAATTCATAATGTTTGAGGAGGAGCTGTCCCTAATTTCAGTTCTTAAATGGCTTGAAGCAGTCTTTCTCTTGCATGATACCTTTTATTCTATTCTTTTAGAATGAAAACATTTAGCAGGAAAAGAAATGTGTGATTTTGATAAGAAAAACAATGCTTTGCACTGAAGCTAGGGCCACATTGGTGTGAGATCTAACAAAAGGTTCCTTTTAAAGGCCCAAACAATTGAGTGTGTGTGTGTGTTTGTGTCTTTGTATGCATATGTATGTATGTGCCGTGTGTGTGTTTTTTTTAAAACTATAGAAGTGACATGGGAGGACCAGCAGCGAGGGCTTAATGGCTCTCTGTCTGATGGAGGCTCACAGCCACAACCCTCCCTCACTGATACAGGTTTGTTGGTTTGCAAGTGAGTTGGTGTGATTTGAATTAAACAGCATACTGCACTTTGAAACCGTGCTGAACTTAGTCAATCATATGAGTCCATGGCCAGTAATCAACCTTCAGCATTACTTACTAAAGGGATTTCTCATGTAAAATTGAGTCATTTGTTTATTCCAAATGTAGTGTCCAAAATCCAAGAGTTTTTAATTTAGAGTCTGTGCATAAACTGTTTAAAATTGCCTGGGAGTTTGCATTCAGAACTGTTTCAATAGTCCAGCTAACATCTTTAATAGTCTGAGGCTGTCATTTTTACCCTTTGAATTAAATAAATGGTTGTGATCGTTCTGGGTTTGGCATTTTTAAGACTCTGAGGCCAAACTCATTCCACCACAACAAAAGCACCTCAGAAACACGTCGTTCTGAAGCTAATGAGAAAATAGAAGAAAATAGCAATCGATTAATTGGCGGCTGCTTTCTGTAAATGTATTCCTCCGTAGAGTAGTGTCCTCAAGGGGTACTTTTTATTGTTCATGAACTCATATGTAAGTATGTCACCTTTAGATGAAAATCAAAAAGATCTTATCTTCTCCATCCTTCCTATCTGGACTCCACCAAAGTCTGACCTGGACAGGCTACAGTAAATGTTAGATGTTGATAAAAAATTATTTGAGCCACCAGAAGTATTAAAATCTGTGTGATGTCCGGGTCAGCACACCCCCCCAACGCACACACACACACACACACACACACACACACACACACACACACACAC
>JABUIW010000019.1:15781363-15810534 GCA_013363375.1 Menidia beryllina
CACACACACACACACACACACACACACACACACACACACACACACACTCTTGGCAGGATGGTTGACTGCTTGATTTGAATTTGCAGTGCAGCTGGAAGCTGATGTTTTTGTGAGTGCTTTCAAAGCTAAAACTGAAAAGTGATTGAATTTGGCTTAGACTTACAGTGAAAATCTCAAATCCCTCCTCACTGTGATGTGTAAACGCAACACTAAGTCAGCCCTCTGATTGTGAGCTTTATTTTAAATTATTTTCAATTGAATTATTCATTGGTTGCTATTTATTGGCTTTTGATTTGATTGAAAATGCTTCGGAGTAATTACTGAAAATGAAACAAAAAGGCATTTCAAATTCAGAATGTCTTCAGACATAATACTTGTACAGTAATATATGTTTATGGTGTATGCACATGGATTTAATAATGTTGAGAATTCTAATGACAGGAAGTCTGTTAAGAGGTTGGAATCATGATGTCTTTATGTGCCGTGTTTGCTGTATTGGTTAGATGTGTTTCCAAGGAAGTTAATCTTCACTTCCTTTCAAATGATGCCTTATTTATGTTACTTACTTGTAATTTCATGAGCGGACATGGTATGTCCACAGGATCTGATTTATGATTGTGTTTGTATGTAATTCATTTTAGACAACAGCATCAGTAAGTGGAAAACCAGCACAGTTATATTTCCAAAGCCACAGTTACAGTTCCTGTTTTTTCAGACTCTGCTCATCTCTTGTACTGAATGACGGCGTCAATGGTCAAAGCTTTAGTGGTCTGTTTTAGATAGCGTTTATAGCAGCAGGACCGCCCTGAGTGGGATCAGGATAGCACTGATTGATTTCTGTTATAACATCTACTGTGGAAAACATCTGTTACGGGAAATTTTTACCACACATTTCATGATTACCTAGACCTCTCCACTATTTAACTATGCCACGTCTTCACATGAAAGCAAGATTAGGTTTCTGCAGTGGGTTCTGTTTTCTTTGCTTTTCTCCTATGAGTAACCACAAGGTCTTGATTCCTTTATTAATTAATGTGCGAAAAGTCTTTGAATTTGCTATGAGGCGCTGGTTAACATTTCATCACTAAAACAGATTTTTCTTCTCATTTTACATGAAATATTTCCCAGTCACGATGTGGTGGGGGATTCTGTCCCCTCGTGGTAAAAGAACATTCTTGGTTCAGCCTTCTTACTGGCTGGGGCTTTTTCTGGCCGAAGTTTGCGCGTTCTCATTGCAACTGTGTTTTCATCACTCTGTCCAAAGGCACGTGTGCTTGGCGAACGAGGGATTTTTATACACCTTCCAAAGTGTGAGGCTGCGTGGCTGGCTTTTCTGTCAACCTCGGGATGCACTCAGAACTTGTTCAGGTTGTCTACTGCCTTTTGTCCACAACAACAACCCTAAAAAGTGCTGTCACAAATAGATGGAAATATGTTATTTGACAGTAGTAAGAGGTTTCCATAATTAAAATTACTACATCCTTAAAGCTACTAACTGTAGTCTCTCTCATAATTGTACGACCAGACATTTTGTTTATTGAATGGTAGCATCTTTTGAGATTGTACCACATTTCAGCACATGATAGAATATTCGGAAAATATAAGAATCTCGTATTTTGGCAGTTATGCATTTGTATTTTGTATTTGCCTTTTATCAAAGTAAGCTCCACCCCTGCTCACATTCCTTGTGGGAAAATACATGAGAAATGGTCAATGTTGAGAAATATTCTCTTTTTCATTTCGATCCTATCATGCAATGGCCATATTACTCAATGATTCTATTTGTCTGAAAAATCTGCTGTCGCAGTGGGGTTTTGTTTATTTTTGTTGGCGTCATTTATTTCCATCTTAAAGCGCCACTCTCTCATCCAGATGACCCTCTTGATTCAGTGGAAGTAAAAAAATGGCTGTCTCTCTCGATTGTCATTTGACTCTGGTGAAATGACGTGAGCTGCCACAGAGAGATGAAAGCTAATGATTCAGACATCTCCCATTGTCTTTTTTATTCATGTGACACTTCATTACTCAGCCTGATGGAGAGCTAATTGAGCTAAATGCAAATTCTGTTTAAGGAGGTATTAAAATGAAGTCTAATGAGATTGCTCTCCCAGCTGTTGCTCTTGGTTTGTCAGGTTCAAAGTGGAGGATTATGACTAAAAAAGATAGGATAATAGAACAGCTGTAAAACGGGGTTAGCATGACCACCGACAAGGAAATTTGTCTGGTCCAGTTGTGGCTTCTATGCAATGGCTAAAAACGTGGCTGAAATGATTGTGTGTACGTTATTATCCACTTGTGCACTCTGCTGCTGTACTAGGTGACATATCTCTCTTTTGTGTCCTCGCTGCTCTGCGCTTTCAGTTTTCGTGGTGTGTTTTTTTCTTTCTTTTATGTTGTTTTTCCAGGCTGCCTCCCCACAGTTGCCCCCATGCTGAAGTGAAATGCACCTCTTCCTTTACCTCTTCTCCTCTCTCCCTCTCTCTTTCTCCACCTTCCCTCAGCAAAGGTCTCAAGTCTCTATGTGGTTCTGTGCATTAACATCTCTTTACTATTGCAGCACTTTTTTTCCTTTAAAGCACAGAACCCCACCCGTCCAGTCCCTCTCCTTTTTGCAGTTTCCAATAACTAAACTCTTGGCTTTCACCTTAGCCTCTCCTGGCCTCCCTCTATTTTGACTTCTCAGTGTGCCCATGGTGGAGTTTTACGTGTTCTTTGATTTTGTTTGTGTTTTGTGCTCATTGTTTTGTCATTGTTGTGCTGTATTGTCGTTGTGCTGTGTCCCCACTCCTCCCTCCCCATCCACTCCCTCCTCACCCCGATCCTTAAAACCTGACATATTCAATGATGGCGTCATCCTCCTCCATTCTCTTTCTCCAACTCGGTGCTCCCCCTCCTGTACCCTTTGTGCCTCCTCTCACATCCATGTTCCTCTCCTTTGTCTGTGTCTGTCCATTTTGTGATGTAAACCCAGAAGACATGGACTCACCAAGTTGGACGAACTCAGGTCTGTCCCTTCTTCTTCTGCACCTTCTTCTTTACCTGACTCCACTTCTTCTCTTCTTCTACTTTTATTCTCTTTACGTCTTCCTAGCTTGCCTCCCCTTCCACCAGCCTCCCCTGACCTCACCCTTTTGTTTCTTTTCATACTTTGCTTGCCTCAATTTTCTTGCGCGCTTTGCCCTGGTAATTGTTGTGTTGGTGCCTCCGGCTTCTCTTTCATGTCTACGGTTTTACTTTGCCGTGCACCAATTCCGTCTATTCATCGTTCACAGCCGCATGATTGTGGTGTCATCAGTGTGCTTTCTTTGCAGCAGGTGTTGACAATACACAGCAGCAGACAATTCTACCAATGGACACGCATTCGGACACATTTTTCTAAATGGATTTTGTAGCCATGTGTATTTATGAGTAGTTAGGGTTTCACCTCTGACAGCAGTCAGTTTGGATTATGTCCTCACAGGCTAGTTAAAGCTATTCAAGGGCAGAGCCACTGGAGGGAACAAAGTTTTTTTTCCCCCTCGGAAATAGCTCAAACTTCAGATTTTTCCTGATGTTTTGAGTATTATCTGCATTATGGATTTCTGAAGGGGAGTTACTTTTTAATCAGATGGTTATTCGTGTTACTGATACATTTATCAACCGCAGAATATCAACTATACAACATCAGCAGTGGAACATCAACTACAAACTATAAACTGTAGAACATCAACTACAGTATATCAACACTTGGATATTAACTACAGAACATCACATGTAGAATGTCAACTCTAAAACATCAATTATCCAATAAACTTGCAACATGGACATTATTATATGGACCCAATTGTTATACCACTGATACTACACTGATTCCAAAGTAAAAAATATGTAAAGATCCATGATATTGTTTGCTATTTTAAGGTATTAAATGTTTTATATGGCAAAAAACAAGTTTTTCTGCTTTAAGCCTTTATCGTGAGCACACCAGCCTCAAAACAGCCTGATTCCCAAAACTGAGAGCGCCCTCTGTACTTTCTAGCAGCTGTTTAGAACTATGTATAACCTCTCTTCCAAAAATATTCCTTTAAATACTTTACATCAATAGACTATTTTAAATTAAACAATAAGGTTAAAAAGAAGACGCTCAGATGATTAAGCCTGTACTAAACACAGTCACCAAGTCCCACATGAACTCTCCTTGATCTATTTCCTCCAATTCTGGACGGCCATGTGATTTGACCCCACCTTCATATTATTTCTGCACTTGTGAGAATCTTTCCAATACCACTATTGTGTTTCCCCTCAATTTAATGTACGATTGTTTTATTTGAAATAAACTTTAGACCTAAATCAGTGGTTAAACAGAAAAAAAGCTGCACAGTTTAAGTAGTTAAGGGATTTTACTGTGATTTAAAGAAAAAAAAAGTGCCTTAAGATAATATATCGCCTTGTAATTGGACCTGAAGACAGAAATAATGACTTTTGGGCTCAATAAATAGCGGATAACTAACAAGAAAACTTAAAAGAATGTAAAGTAACCTCAGCTTACCAGTAATTTTCCCCAGCCAGTAATTTTTGTCTGCGTATATGTGTGTTTGTATGTCAAAGCAAAAGAAGACTGTGAATGTGCATGATGTTTGTTGGTGTGCATCCATCCTCACACTATCATTGCTGATATGTGACACAAAAGTAGAGACAACTACTTGGAGAGAGTGAAAATATCGATACAAAAAGAGAGTTGTATTTGGTTGCAATGTAGACGAATGTTTTTATCTTGTTTCTTGGTGAAATACACATTTAAATGTTCCATCAGAAAGTGTTTATGGTGGAGGTGTTACAATTATTATTGTTAAGGTTAATATTGTGTGTTTTTTATGATGTAACCTGTGGATAGTTCTTATGTTGTGATAAAACTTTTACAGGCTGCAGCTTATGTGTGTCTGTTGATAATATTTACACAATAGCTGAATTCAGAAACTTGTAAGATGGGTAATCAGGATGAGGGAGTCATTTCACAAAACTCCCAAAATCCTTTTAAATCCCTGTAGTTTGAGGTAACTGTTATGTTTCTGTAAGTTATTCCTGTCATTCAGGGATTCCATTTACTTTTAAAGGAACTATATTTGGTTTTAAGTTTATGTCTCAAATATTGTTAGAGTCGATGTTGTGGTAATACTGTTTTAAGTTGTTGTTATTCATTGATCATTGAAGTGAAAACGGGACATTATTTGTTAAAATGATTGGCCGGCGTTTGGGAAACTGGTTACAAAGAAAGCAATTTAATACGTCTTGCAGCGTAGATTCCTGAGTTTGTCTGTATGGTCAGTCATTCAGCTTTTTCCCCATGAACTCTGTCCTCGTCATAGCTCATGGTTCATAGCTCTGCTGAAAGCTTGTCTTTCCCCATAACAGTATGTCCTTCCATCAGTTACCCCCTCCCGAAGATGCCTAAACCTGTCTGACACGGTTACGTTTCTGTGCTCAGGTATGGACATGGAAGAGAGGACCAGAGAGATGAAACTAAAGATGAACAAGTATAAGCAAGGAGCTGGCTCTGACTCCAGACTGGAACAGGACTACCACAAGGTAAAAATATCATTAGACGATATGCCGGAGTTATGCCTCAGCACTCCAGAGAAAAATAGCCCCAATTCGCAGTTTGCATGGCTACACTGCAGTGCTGATAGGATACAGTACGACAAGTATTGCAAACAGACAAGGATATCCGAATGCATATAGTAGTATGTTTTTACAGTGTTAGAATATAAATACATAACTGCAACAACAACAACTTAAAAGGATAAACCCAGACCAAAGGTTGAAAAAATAAGCTATTTCTCTTATAATCTACCAAATAACCATAATATCTAACTGAACATAATCTTAGTCAAGGAAATTGTTTTGTAAAGGATTGTGCTTGAATGAGGGATATTTCCATAAACAGTGTTTTAGCTCAGTACAATAAAATGCACATTTAGTTGACTGAAGGTAGAAAAGGATGATAAGAGCTGATGTTACAGAGTATTTCAAATCAAGTATCAAGTGTTAGATGAGAAATACTACTCTTAAGTTTTTGAAATGTCATTTTTTTATTATTCCTTGGCTCAGTACCAAAAAAAAAAAAGAAAAAAGATTCAGTTAATGTATTTCCAGTCCGTTTAGACAGAAGCTTTATAGGTCAAGGGTAAAAAAAATATTATGAAGGGTATGAAAGCAAAACCAAGAGGGAAACTTGTCAACAGCTGTTAAAAAAGAAACAACAAAGGTTTTATCTCTTCGTCAAGTGGGTGCGCTTAGACGCTTGTGATCATTCCAAGGAATTTGACAGTGAGCGTTCACAGATTCAAGTGTTTACTACTCTTCCGAAGAGACCCTGAACATGTTTAGAGAGCTCATTCTCAGCCTGCTGTCTTACTGCAGTCAGGGCCAAGATGTACAAGACAAAGCCTGTGTTTGCTTTCCTTTTAAGTCAGTGCTATGAAAACTATTGCTTAGGGGAAGCTCGTGGTGTCTCCTTTTTTTTTTTACAAGTCTATAAAAAACAGCAAAGACTGTGAGATGTCCTTGTCTGCTGAACACTATCCAGTCCCATTGACAAAACAATGTTCCTGCGATTATTGCTCGTAAACAGCAGTGTGATACACAGCAGTTACTGTAGCACTCAGATCGGAATCTCTTACAATAAACATTTCATTGAAAAATGCGAGACCATGTAAACGCTTCCATGTTCAAAAGATGTTTAGGCTGATGTTTACCAGTTTGGCTTCCACGGAGGTCACGGTGCAAAGTAGTCAAATCCTCAAGGACATGTCACTGGTTTTTATATCTTCTACCCTTCGCGAATGGATCAAACCATGTTGTATTTATACTCCGCTGTATATTCGTCTTATGTGAAGGTACAGTACATACAGCATGTGGCATAAGGGGTCAAAGATGATCTGCCTTCTCTGCACGTTTCAGCCAGCAAAGGATGTAGTAATGTAGGCAAAATGGGGTATATGTGATGACCGTAACTAATGACACTCATCACTCATGACGATCACTTATGATTAGCCATATCTGTTTTTTTTACCTGGTCTTTATGAAGGCAAAGAAAGTTTATTCTTTATTTCACATTTCATCCACAAAGGCAATTCAAACTACTTTACAAAGGCATATGCTGAACATAAAAGCACAATTTGGATTTGCAGTTATAGAAGAAATGGGAAAAAAAACTAAGAAAAAGTCAAAATGAAATGCACGGGATAACAGTGGAGTTTCAGTTTCACTTTAAATCTGTAATAGTTGATATAATGTATTCCATTTATGTACAGTATTGCATTTAAGTGCATTATCACCTTTTTGGTCCCAACTCAAGGTTGTACTTGCTGGCTGCCACCTAAAAATCTCTGGGCTGCACTTTGTATACATTAAATACACATATTAATATAATATGCAGCAGCGTTCTGGAGGTCTAACTCCAAGATTTCTAACCTGTCCTTAACTACATGAAATCTGTGGGGTTATGGTTTGGAACAACTCAAAAAATTTGAACTTGTATTTCCCGAAATAAGGCATTACCAACATAAAAACTAACTCTTCTTTTTTGGTTTTTGTGTGTCTGTTTGTTTCGTCCTCTCTGCAGCGCTCAGGCAGGGATCCTCAGGGCTCCGATAACTTGTCAGCCAAGTCGTCGGACAGCGATGTAAGCGACGTGTCCGCTGTATCGAGAACCAGCAGTGCCTCTCGGTTCAGCAGCACGAGCTACATGTCTGTCCAGTCAGAGAGGCCGCAAGGAAATCGGAAAATCCGGTAAGCTGACGTCCATGCCTGTGTTACCGTGTGTTGCTTTTTGATCTTCATCAAGCTGCCACCAAGAACAGACAAACCTCCCCCAGCTGTGAACTTCTCATGCATCACCATGTCCAGTCGTTTTTTTATTTTCAGAAATAGCAGACACTTGGTTAAACCAGTAAATCAAATGAAGCCTCTGGCGTTGTGTGGAGTTTCCTCTCCTAGTTGAGTTCAGGTTTGGTTTGGCTCTGTTGTAGAAAATCTGGGGCCAAACAGTTGAACTCTACTTCTTCACATCCGGGGGAGGTTTGTCCATTCTGGGTAAAACATGCCGAGTGATTAGACACATCAAATCCCTTTGGATGTGGTCTCAGATCAAAGCAAAAAAACACCCTTATGTGCATGCTGCTTTGTTGTAAATCTACTTTCCGTTTACTTGGCTGCATTGTTTTTTGTTGTTCTTTTTACGTTGCATTTGTCGACATTGTTCACGCTCTGTTCTTTCTTCCTGCTTTGCATGCGCCGCTCCTTTTTGCTTCTGTCTCCGTCTTCAGCCAGTTGCAATCCAGAAGCCATTCCAGGGAGGGGGATGAGCAGTTAGGGGAGGTGCGGGAGGAAGAGGAGGTGGGAAATAGGGGGAAAGGGGGTGACGGGAGGTTGCAGGGAGGGGGCAAAGCGTCAGCAGGGAATGTAGACAGAGACAAGGAGCGTGAGGAAGATTTGTTGGAAAAAGAAGAGGACTTGCGCCAAAGGAGTATATCAGAGACTAACCTCAGGTAACAGCAACCTGTAACTGCAGCCCAACAACTGAAGAAAACTACTACACACTATAAAGACTTACATATATGTATATAAAAAAAGTGCAGTCCCCTCTCTTTTCCATCTAATAGTGATACTAACGTGGAGTAAGAGCACTGCTCGGGAATCCGCACAGCTTCTGACATGAGAACCCACGCTGAGAATTTAAATGGTAGAGTCCCTTTTTGCTCCATAGTGATAGGCTTCAGGATCCCATCCCATCAGCATTAGGTTCGACTTAAAGTACAGTTTTAAGTGAAAATTGTAAAGTAAAAAGAAAAGAAATTCTTTTCAGCCTGTGATCATTTTCTCATTTATGAGGGGAAGCAGAATTTGTATCGTCCATCTCTATTTGAGTGTTATCTGACACACGTGGCCTACGTGGCCGAATGCGCGTGCTTTTTAATCAAATACACTTAGATTTAGGTTGTACAGTGGTATGGCTATACTTAGCATGGCACTGTTTCATTGTCTCCCCAGGAGAGTACGCTTTCCTTTCTGAACTCTGTTGGAACAGCACGTGTAAAAAAGAAAGTATGTCAAGAGGAAATTGATTTAGAATCTCTAAGCAGGAACAAAAAAAACTTTGAGTTCAGCCCTTACAAGCTGTCATTATCAAATCACATTCACAGCAGGATCCCCGTTAGTTCTTCCTACCGACGTTAAAACTGCTCGTTAGATTACATTAACATAAAAGTCATCCTCTCTCGTGACAATTTAACATTCCGCTTGCGTGTTTGAAGAGAGACACACACATCATTATTCACATGCGAGAGTCTGAAGGCAGGGTAAAAGCTGAGTTGATCTAAGGCTTGCCCAGAGAACGCACGCGCGTGTGTGTGTGGCATGATTATTTATCTATGAACGAAGGAGCTGGTAATTAGTAACATGTACAGTAAAAAAAAAAAAACTGATTTCAGATCAACAACAAAGTTTTAGGCAACATGTCTCAGAAAGTCAAGATTTATCCTTACCATGAATATCCATGGAATTGGATTAAAAAATAGTTATGCAGGCAAGTTGCTGTGTGCAGACACACTCACACACACAAGCTACGACATTGTTGCACGTGCAGACAAACCAGGCACATTGGAATCTCGTAAAGATTCAATAAATATGCACAAGTAGGAGTAAATCACGCTTTGCTCAGCTTATTTCTTTAGCAAAAGTTTCTAGAGCTAAATAAAGATGCTTAGTGTAACACAGATAATACTACTGTCACACTGTTTTCAATTGAAAAAACATTTTTGGTCTGTTTGGATCCCTCTGAGGCTGCATACTGTGTTGCTTTACTGTTTGTGCTGCTCACTGTTGGGATGTTGCATCAGTGTTTTGTCTTTCAGCCTGTGTTGCTCACATAGTGTCGTTCTTTCAGTTCCTCTGTACCCTTTCAGTCCAAACCTCCTCCATCTCTCGAGCTGTTCGCCATCATCCCAAACCCCCTCTGTCTGTGTCCGGCCTCAGCCCTCATGACCACACCAACAGCTCGGGATAAATTCACTTTCAGTAAAGACACTAAATGTAATGTTTGATGTTTGATGTAACTAATATTCCTTATTGAGTGAATAATTTCTGGAGAGCTATTCAGTGTTAGATTAAAATAATTTAATCTCCAAACCAAATATTTCACCTTTACTTAAAGTGAATGGAACAGCTCCCATTTTTAAACTGCCGATGCCTCCTGTCAGTAGAATCTACTTTATTTCCTTCATGACAGCTACAGTACAAATTGATGATGTCCACACTCCTTTTTGAACCGGGTGCCAAGTGCTGGGCTGGTGTTAGAGGATATCCAAAGCTGGTTCAATTTTAGCACCTTCCACTCCCAGGGAGACACATAGATTTTAATGCCTCTGAAATAAAATTATGGAACTACACTGTGATCTTTTTCCTGATTTTTGAAGGCGAATGCAATGAAGGGAGAGAGTTTATCCAATAATCACAACTGCAAGTTAGAAGCAGTTGTACCAGAATGGATATGGGTTTTTTTCACAACAACATAGGTTTGAAATTAGACTTAATCAATATTTTTCTTAAGTAATAATATTTTTCTTAAGTAATTGTTGATTTCTGATCACCCTTAAAACCTTGTGAGACCTTTATCCATTTCATAGACCAGCCAGGTCAATTTTGCCCTATGTTGATGGGATCTCCCACTCTTTTTTGTGTTTGTTTGTGTTTATCTTTGTGGTTTAGTCGCTTACGTAGGAGGCTGTCTCTCTCATCCAGCTATGTTTCCACCATCAGTGGAAAGTAGAGGCCAGAAACATTCTAAAGCTACTAATTATCTCTCCGAGTAGTCGTAGTATATGTAACTATAGCCAAAAAGACAGCACAGTTGGGTTTGACGTAAATGAATGGGGATTGTGTTGAATGAGGCAGTGCTATGAAAAAAAGTCTAAGCAGAAGTCATGCAATGCTTCAAGTGGAACTGTGGTTCAGTGTTTGTTCTAATTCAATGTTAGTTAAATACTCATTTTGCTGTTTGAAAAACAAAAATTGATAAGGGAGATAGAGTAGTCTACAACAAATAGAAAAACTTTAGCTGCATTAGTTAGCATAAATTTAGTAGTTTGCTACTTGAGATGTGAACAGGCTGTCACAAAAACGTAACAGAGCAACATTTATTCTGAATACTCGTATCATCCTTGAAAACCGTGTTCTTCTTAGTGTTCTCCTCTCACAAAAAGCCATTTCCTGTACTGTTAAAGACCGCCTCCAGCCAATCATGTCTTGTAATTAAAAAAAACAACCCCTTTGATTAAAAATACCCGCATTTGCTCTGCACCGGTACTTACTAACTGCAAATGGGATTTTGAGTGATTTCCTACAGCATAAGCAGAGATGCTAAACATTGCAAAGGACATTGGGCAGCCATAAGAAAATGTTCAAAAACATTCAAATGAGAGGAACAAGGGTTAGAATAGATAGTTATTTTTCTTTGGTCAGTATGTTGTTTTCGATTAAATGGTAAGCCTCAATAACAGAGTTGGTGCTACTCTAACATGAACATTTTCTCAGCCTGCAATCGAAACAGGTGAAAGAACTGGTTCAAAATTAGAAACTGGCACCAAACCAGCATCAGTTCCACATTGGTGAAAAAATAAGTCTTTTTGAGGTTTTCTTGGAAAAACAACCCGCAGAAGAACGTACACAATGACAAAAGGTATTCTGGATAAGTTTTCACATCTATTGCAAGTTTAAGATAAAGTTTTCAAAAGTGGTTAAAAAAAATCACACCGAACCATTATGAAAAATGCTGATAAAGTAGTATAATTAAAAATACGAAGGCGTAATAGTGAAGAAAATAGACACACATTCAAAAATCATGTAGAATAACAGATTGCCAATCAAAGAGTTTGTTCACAGCTCTACTTATCAGAATGGAGAATATGTTAACACTTAATAATAATTGACAGATGCATAGCCTCTTTCTACAATTAGCTCTGACTTAACTCTTATATACATTTAAGTAATAGTGTAAACATTCACAGTTGCGTATGGCCATGGGTTTTTAGTGAGGACAAACTAAGGCACACCAGTGTCTTTAGGCCAAATTCCCCATTGTTCTCTAGGGAGAAAAAATCTGTCCGTCAACACTTCCGACACACACATCACCTCCGCTCCTCCATTTTTCTTTGATCCAACACTGTCGCCAGGGTAACAGGCTCTCTCATGTGAAGGGGAGGGAAAACCGTTTGGATACTTTTGACCTGCAATAAACTCATCATTGCTGGAAAGTGGGAAATGTTGATTACTTGATGCTCGGCCCACTCAAAAGTCACCACAACTCTGTTGGTGATTCAAAGGAGAGTCCTATCCTGTTTGAGTTAAGGGACCTCTTCAGATTTTCTCACTTAAGTCTCATTACTGGAGCTGCGTTGACAAGCGCACGTGCTAATACTCTGATTTGCATGTGAGGCACAGTTGCTGTAGAAACTCCATCCACAGTTCTGATTAAGACGAGGTCAGCCTTTTTGTGGAAGGTAATCAAGAGGAATTTTACATTTTTGAGCAACAACTATAATCTTCCTCTCAAATTATAATATCTTCCTCCCAGTAAAGTAAAAGTAAATAAACTCTACTTCACAAATGCTGTTGTGAACCCACAGGGTTCAAATCCAATTTGAAGTAACACACCAAGTTATGACTACTTTTTAGCACTGGGATATTCACAGAGACCCACTCTTAACAGTGGAGGTAGTCACAGCAGAAACATTTACCTATTAAAGACATCACATTGCAACTAAATCTGTCAACTCTTTTGCAAGAAAGTATGTTGCCACCTTTTGTTTTTGGCCACAGGAACATCTTGGCCTAGATGAAAATGCACGCTGAGCAAAATGCATGATCAGGAACACTGTGTTCTTTGGGCTGAGGTTGAACAACAGAAATCCCCGGAGAGTCCCATTCCTCCACGCAGGCACATTTACACGGGGAGCCAAGACCTGCTCAAAGAGTAATGATGCCGTGAGGAGGGGAGGTGTTGCGAAATGGCTTCATGCCATTACATTTATTCAAGTTAAAAGCAACATTTCATGTTCGGCCTGCATGATATATTTAAGCAATTCTCTACAACCTTGCAGGCATTTGGAAAACGAAACACGCTTTTGAAATGATGAGTAAAGTTACCAGAAGATGTTTGTTCAGTTCAGGTAATAGCTTTCCCACATAATAATAAAACAAAGCGACCTAGACCCATACAAATGATGAAATACGATTGTGTTCTGATCAACTGCAGTAATCCGAGTAGGAATAGATGGAAAACATGTCAGACACAATCAAATATTTTTCCCTTTGGCCTTCGTTCAGGAATAAGGATTTAAGAATTAAGACTATAAAGATATTAGCTCTAAGATGATGAATAAACTTATGATGAACAGATTTGCACCACTTTTATCAAACTAACAGGTATTTTATTTGAAGAAGAATGCCGCAAAGTCTTAAGCTATGACAACCTCATCAATATCGAATAGTCCTTCTGACCTCTTCTTCATGCATGTAATATGATGGATATACAGTGAACAGATGAAATGCAGCCTGGCTGTCATGGTTGTGAAAGAGCATATTTTAGAATGTCACCTGTAGCACATCAGTGTTGTCAGTAGTTGAGATGCTTGAAGTTTCTTCAAAGCTTCAGGGTTGAATCAGCTGATCAAAGGCGATAATCCCTCAGTAAGAATCCAATATTTATGTATTAGATCACAGGTTGATCCGTAACAGATCCAAATGGCAACTGGCAGTAACAAAAGGCTTTATATTGCAAGCTGGGGTACGACTAGTGCTAGGTTTAAGGGCATGTGCATAGTTACAGAGAGAATAGATAAACAGTCATGAAAGAGTCCAGCAAGACCTACCCTCTGCCTCTCTGGGGCTGGACAGCCTGGAAACACAGTAATCACATTAGGAATGTTTGGTAGATTTTGGATATCGCGGAAATCGACTTGTCTTCAACTTGAATTAATCTTGTTGCGGCTACTCGAAATTGCTTTTTGGGAAACACAGAATTGACACCTAAATATGAACATATAAAAAAATCCCAGTTCAAAGTGTAACTGAAGTAACTGATTAAATCAATCCTCATGCACTCTACAGCCTGTCTCTCCATAATTTGTCTCTATAATCCAGTTATGTGATGGAGGTCAGTAATTAATTAATGAACAGTAGCCTGAGGGTGCTACAAAGAGCTGATCCCATTAAAAGCCCATGATAGAGAATGTAATTTGTCTCTTAAAGATAATTGTACTGGCAGAGCTAAAATAAGACCTCAATTTGGACACTGGCCTATTTTTTTTTTTTAGATTTAGAGAATTGTTCTGATGACTGGCGACGTTCATTTTCTAAGACGTACAGGATGTAGGATATCACGACTCAGGTGCAGAGAAGATGCCAGCTTAGTTTTTTCTTTAGCAGCTGTACTGTTTCTGAAAAAGAACTTCTACGTGAAAGTAGCATGAACTTCATATCTATTGATGATTTATTTGAGCATAGGTTATGGTGATTAACAGGAAACTTTAGTTAAAGCTTCAATTGATCTGTTGAACATGATGAAAAGCTGCATAAAAAACACATCTAAAGCTTTTATAAGACAAAATGAAAATATCAAATGGGTGAACAGTTTTGAGAATATGTACTGTAGTTTCTTAAAACCCTAAACTCAGCGATACTGTAAGTCATGAACTTCTATACCTGAACTCTGTCCTTCTCTCCTTTTCACCCCACACCTTGTCATTTCCCCCTCCCTCTTTCCTCTTCCATCTTCTCCTCCTGTTTACTCCTCCATCACTTCTCCTTCCTCAACCCCCCCCCCCCCCCCTCCCTCCGCTGGATTTTTCTGTCCTCTACCTGTCCTTCCTTCTCTCTTTCCTTGCCTGCCCCCCTGTCAATGGTGGTGGCTGACAGTGACTTTGCATCCAAAATGAAAAACAGGCAGATGGGCTCATCCGGCGGGGTGAACATGACCAAGAGCACAAGCATCAGCGGCGACATGTGCAACCTGGAGAAGACGGACGGCAGCCAGTCAGACACGGCGGTCGGCACGGTAGGCACTGACGACAAGAAGAGGCGCTCCAGCATTGGTGCCAAAATGCAGGCCATGGTTGGCATGTCACGCAAGAGCCGGAGCACCTCTCAGCTCAGCCAAACAGGTAGGGCATCCAACGCTCAGGATGTTTGCCTCTGCATCCGTCTTTGTCTCTGTGGTGCTCTTTGCTGGGTATTTAGTACTAATTCTGCTGTTTTCCAGCTCTTTCTTTTCCCTCCCCTGTTTTTTTCATCAATAAGGAGACTTTGGGGCTTTTCTGGACCTTAAAGCTTAACAATGATGTTTTCTTACACAGTTTCTCTTTTCTCTAGGTGACAGAGATTCCAGGAAAGAGCTCTCTCTTTTTTCTGTTGTAACTGCCTCACTTTTTTTGTCTCATTAATGTTGATCAGTTGATTTTTCTCATTTTCTGGTTTCGTTTTCTTTCTTTCTTTCTTTAAACTTAAAGTCGATGACTCATTGTGCTTTTGTGGGGATGTTTTTTATTTTCCTTCTGGGATATCCTGTGCTCTCTCTCCTAGGAAATGAGCTTCTTTTGAGTTTAACTTTCGGCGCCTTTTGCAACTTATTTGAAAACTTTTGAAATGTATTCACTACCTTAAAGTGTGGCCGTGTGCAGTTGTCTGATTCTGAATGCGTTTGCATTTAAGAATGTCTGCAGGCGAGAGGAGTGTGTTACGTTTGCATATTATTCAGCTAAATGTGATAATATATTCTCTTTGGTGGCAAAAAAAAAATCTTATTCCAACTTGTCCAGTTAATATTCTCTGTTTATTTTGTTATCAAAGCGGCCCAGAAACTATTAGAAAAATCTGTGTTTTGTTACCTGATTACAGAGCGTGTGAAAAAGCCTGTAGGTGGTGTGTGGCCACGTCTATAGCTGACAGATCAGGTCCTGGTCTATTCATTTGGAGTTCAGTGTGCGCTCACACCTGAAAGCGCTTGGCAGCTCTTTCATCTAGCCTATTCAACCTTAAGATGGGTCAATATTCACTTCTGAACATTAACATTTTCTGCTGGGATCAGTCTAGGTAGCAGGATGGCAGGAGGAAAGCAAGTGAGCAGTGAGGAGCAAGAGAGTGACATGAGTTTGTCCACTCACGTGTGCTTTCCCAACCCATTATCTCACGGGCTACTGATATATCCTCCTAAATACCCAGCATAAAGTTAATGATGTCAAAATGATAGTTTTGGGCATTAAAATGTGGGATGTTATTTCAGATTCTTGTACAGAAAGACAGGATAGCCATACGCCGTTTTGGTGGTCTTGCTGCGTAAAAGCTGAGCTTTCAAAAGTTTACCATTGGAACCAGTCAAACAGATACCACTTCGTTATATTTAAGTCCTCATACCGTTCCTGGTTCGACAAACCTCACACACAGACACAGATGTTCCATTTCGGAGTCCTAGAGCAACGAATATGTCACCTCGTTCCTTGTTCTCAAGACTATGCCCACGTGCCTTTCAGTATTTGAGATCTGTATTTTGTTGTGTACCACTGCATACTCTTACAAGTTGTTCTACTCAGTTGCGCCTTATCCTGCCAGGCTCACCTTCCACTTAAAAATGCGTTCACAGGATGGTCAGTTTTGCCAGGTTCTGGTGGAGCGTTGGGACAGATAAGCCAGGCAGCATGGCTGCCTCTCAGTTAAATAGAAATTCACTAGCAAATCTTTAACCATATCCTGAAGGTCAACAAAAACAAAAACAACTCCTTATATCTCTAACTGCAATGAAGTCAGCACAGGTCCAGAAGCGCAGTACAAGTTTCCAGTAGAAAGTTATAAAATACATGTTCATCCACCATGACCCATAACCAGAATTGAAATTATAATTCCCCTCCTTAGTATTGACTTTCTGCCAGGCCCTTCTTTCCTGCACCTCAGCTAAAACTTTCACAACGAGGCTGAGAACTTTTATACCTCCTTAGGTCGAACACACTCTTTGGTCTTCCTTTTTAAACCGAGGAACCACTACACTGGTCTGTTAGTCAAGTTGTATTATCCCAATCCGTCATGCTATGTTGTACAGACGTGTCAACCAAGACAACCCAACAACATCCAGACATCGAGACCCTTATAGAAGTCTTGGGAGGATCTCATCAACTCTCTGGTCTCTGCCTGCTCAAATTTGATTAACTGCCACAACAAGATCAGCCTCTGTGATTGAAGAGAGCTCGTCCCTGAAAAGGCCTTTCCCTCTGCTTCTGCTGTGGAAGGCATTTCAGCACGCACGAGAGGATCCTCAGATACTGGAAAGTAGTCTTTCCACTGTCATAGTAAGCAGCATCCTGACCGGTCAGCAGCTTGACCGCTGTCATCGAGGAAGCACTTCGCTACTCCTCGAGAAATCTCTTTCAGGCTGACTGAAAAGCCAACCTCCATTTCTTTTCCCCCCTCAGCTGTCTGAGATGCATTCGGTTAAACTGGTTGATGGCTGTCAGCTTTCTACCAAGCATAAAGCACCGGAACTCACATGTGGCATGCCAAAGCTCATGTCAACACTTTTGAACTAATGCTTCATTGTGTGTTTGGAAGAAACAAGCACATTTGTAGTTTTTTTTAGCAACAAAAAATTAATTAATTTGTGGGTTTGCATTTGCTTTGCTACATTGCAATGCAACATTCTTATTTGACTTTTTAAAGCAAATTTTAAAATAACCTACAGTGCTTTTAGATACTACTACAAAATCTCATTCAGGCTAACTGAAAAAAAAGTCTTCCCATTCATTTTTCTCCTCAGTTGTCTGAAATGTCTTTGTAGTTATTACTACAATACTGCTACATGCTTCAATGTGAACTATTAGGACTATTAATTGCCCTTTATCACTATATTGATCATTTTCTTTTCTGTGATTCTTATGAGCAGATGAGAGAGAGCTCTTTTTGTCTTGTAAGCATTTCGTCTATTTTCTGTGGTATATGATCTTTTTAGTAAAAATAAAATACCACCCTCTCAATGTCCAGCATAATTATTAAGCTGTTTGTAGGATATCTACATAGTAATCAGTTCCTGTAATTATACCCCAAAATGTCCTGTTCACAGACCTGATGGTGACCCAGAAACATAATCAACAGTGATCTGTGTAACTCAGCACCACCCAATGATTATTAAGCCTAAAGACATGAAGTCATCGTGTGTCATAGCAACAGTGTTTTGTTCCACAGCAGGAACCTGCAGTTTCACGATAAAGGCTCAGTATGGTGAAATGACTACGACATCTGGGCTCCAAAATAAGTCAAACAACTATGTGCGCTTCTTGAAATCTCAAAATGTATTTCAGAAAGTGATACTGTCACAACAGTGACACTGCACAACTGTGACATGTTGAGGAAAAAAAACGTGGGGTGGGATTTTATGCCATAGACTTTTGCATCAATAACCAAGTTTTTCCTCTCTTTTTTTTTGCAATTTTTGACCGTCTCATTGGGTGGTCAGCTTTCAGGAACAGATACATGATGACAGAAATGAAACTTTACATAAAGACTGCATTAAACAAATGCTTCCTTTTGCAAAACAGATATTCACCTTTAATTTGACATAATTACTATTTGGACATGCAGACAAACCTTTTTTGATGGCACAGGAAATGCCATTAAAACAAACCACATTGGTTAGACACGGTCTTCAGAGTTTTTTTAAAATTCATTAAAATCACGTATGCTCTGTAAAAAGGGAGAAAGAAATAATATTGCCATATCCAACCATTCCCTGAAAAGCCAAAAGAATAATGCAGAGTGAACGGTATTCTTGCTGGCCCCTCTTTTTTTTTTTAATCCATTACTTGTATCAGTGACAGATAGTTTTGGACCTTTGAAGCTACTTTGGCTATTTTGTATGTGTTAAAATTGCTGAACTTTGAGCTTCCAGCCGAGGTAATTTATCTTTGGGCGCAGAGTTTTGGGCCTGTCTCAGCAGCTTTTCAGCTTGGTGAGGGGGTGCTTATTAGTCTGTGATGGAGCCGGAGTGGACACGCTGAGGTGATGCTGCAGAACACAACCGGGACAGCTAAGGCTGAGAGACAGCAGCTCCCTGCTGACTCCAGCATTGCATGGCAGTTATGCCCTCCGATCATTGTCCAGTCCCGCTTCTAAAACGACTGGACTCTGGGAAACTGTAAACAAATATAATATAGTTCTTGTGGATACATGATTAGGTGTAAGCAGAGCTTGAAGAAGCTTTTTAGAAATATATACTGATGTTTTACCTTTTAGATTTGAAAAAAAGATTTCACCTTCTCGGCGTTTTTCAGCCCCAAGTGACCCAATTTTTCTTAAAAATGGGCCAGATGTTTAAATGGGTGACATCTGAAATGTAGGCCGATCAGGTTAGAGCGAGCGCTTTTACAAACACATACTCTGATATCCTATCGCTAAAAAAACTAGGTCTTCCATGATTGATAAACAGTTTACACAGCAGCCAAAGTTGTGTATGTAAATGTTATCCTCTCCATGAGCAATGATTTATGATTATCTTTGTGTTTATAACAAACTGGACATCCCCCTGACATCAGTCTACTTATGGTTCTTTTTTTTACTCATTTTTGTACATTTTTGTGTCACTGGCTTTAAATGCAAGTACAGTGTATACAATGATGTATAATATTCAGTTTACAGTATTTTTCATACAGCTATATAACACATCAGGTCATTTAAATAGAAGGATTTCAAAAACACATTTTTTTTACTATGTCTTCACAGTTTTCAGTTTTTGTTTTCACATTATTTGCTGTCCTGCATCACCCCATCCAACTTCCAAAACTGCGTATCTTCTGTGTCCTTTCCTCATTGATTTTATTCTTCAGACTTCCTAGCTATTTACACACCTCCCAAGAAGCCTTTCATTCTTTTCAATCAACCTGAGCCTTCCAGTGAACCGGTCCTGTGGTGATCTATACACGTATATGGTGTTATACTTTGGCATTTGTCTGAATGCTGTGCTTTTGAGAGTTCCTAAGATTGTACGCTATGAGGTGCCTCTGTCACAGTACGCTCTGACATGAGTTATGGTCTGGTCAACCTAAAGAACAGCAATCATTTTAATGAATGCAGGCTTTCTAAAACGGATCATTCTTGAAAAGAGCTTCTCTTAATTCTGGACTTATTACCGGAATGTTTATTCATGAGCTGGAATGTATCTACCATTGTTGGTGGGCTACATATTTTCCACAAGTAGAGCAGCACATGGTGTCTGTTCTATCTGAAAGTGTTTCAGAGGAGCCTTTATTTGAATAGTTTAATGGTGATTATCAGACATAGAATTCAACACAAATTGAACAGCAGCAACAATTCAGCCTCTGGGACACTAGATTGCTGTGGAAGTTTAATGGTGATACACCCCATATGAATTGAGCTTTTTGTCTTTTTTTTTTAGTCACCGTGACGAAAAGAATCCTCTACAATGACTCAGCTTCTGGCCAGTCTTCCATCCCTCTTTTATGCTGTGGTTTCTGGTTTTGGAGCGCTGTGATATTTCCTCATCGATGATTAAACGGCACTTGTTCCTCTCTGCTGTCTTTAAAAAGTTCAAGTTCATGAATAAAGGTTACACATATTCGGATGTGAGCTGGTAGTGTTTGAATGAAACCTGCTGACCGTCTCTGAATATTCTGGTGTGTAACTCTGTGGCACGTGATTACCACAGTACACTACATTCTTACTAAAACTGAACGTCTACTCCACATTATTTGGCGTTATAGCTGCTTAAATCACTGTATAGACTTCCTCTGACTGTACTGTCTCTCAACAAGTGTGTATCTGTCAGTCCAAGAGGAACTTGAATGAGACAGTTTGTTGGAAAATATATAGTGTGGTGAGACTATTCATGATGCATGAGCGTGATCATTCCACTCCTCATAAACTAGATAAAGCATATGCTTCCTCTTTTTCTATGAGATCTGGTCATGTTGTGGTGACGTTGTGTTTTTCACATGCAAGATAACAAATTTTTTTGAGCATGACCTCAGTTTGGATTGTAGCGGTTTCGTTTTGGATTTTTTCCTTCTAAAGTCTTGGCAGTGTTTAGCTTCGCTTCCTATCTTACTCGAGCTCTCCATCTGTTGTACCTTTAGTGTGTGCCATCCAGAGTAGAGGGAGGCTGCCAGTGGGCAGACTGTTTACATATATTTGCAGGTTCCTGAAGTGCTGCACAGAGGATTCTCGGTTTGTCATAACTTCTGTTTTCAGCATATTCCCAGAAAGCACACAAACATTTAACCAGTTGTGCTCTCGTGGTTTGATCATTTAGTTTGCTGGTGTTCTTTTCACACTAGAAAAATATCATTTTGACGTTTTAAATTTTTGATATGGGCCCTGTCCATATTTCTTGCAGAGTACATCTTGTCCAACTATTAATAATTCAATACGGTTACCAGTAACTGTCTTTATAAGAATATCCTTGCCAACAAATGTAGAGCACTCTTTTCAGGAAGGGTGCAAACAAATAATCATTGTTCTAAATGATTATGGTTTTCAAGTTATTTTACACCTTTTTTTTGTTATTATTATTATTATTAGTATTATTATTATTATTATTTCCAGTTAAATTGTTTCTTTCTCTTCACTTCACACAGTTCAGGGTTGGGGTGGAGGGGCTATCCATCTCTGATCAGACAAGCGGAGTTCCACTTTAAACATGTTCCTGTAATACTCAACATATTTCGGTTAGGTGGGAAACTGCATATCCAGACTGCAGGGCTGGCCGGCATCATGTAGCCGCCAAAGAATGTAAACTGAAGCAAAGAGACCGTGTGTTTGACCACCGGGGCTCATCCATCCTGAGGTGCGTGTATTTAAGTGCTCGTGTCTGCCTGTTTGTCTCAGTCCCTGCATGCGTTACAGGTTAAAGCCATCCATTAAACTATGTTTACAGTGTGCAGGGTTGGAGGAACTCTTTGACGCTTGGCCAGATTCAGCCTCATTAGTCAGGAAGGTGTTCGAAATCTTCCGCCTGTCAGCTGCCAGCGGGACTTTACGCACGACTTCTGGGATATTGTGTTCCTCTGTAGTTGTTGTGCAATTATTACAATTCTTCACATTCCTGTCCTCTAAGGTCCTTGTAATATCCAGTAGTGTAGTCACTGTCATGCTGTCAGGGAAACCAGAAAGAGACCAACATTTGTCTTCAAGTCATAGAAGCCTGAGAAGTCTCTTTTTGAGGCAGTATTGGTTAAATCTGTCATCTATACCGCACATGGACAATATAAATTGGATTAAGTGCATCCTGGCCAGTTGAGAATTTTAACCAAGAAAAAGTATTTTTTTTAAATTGTCTCAATTGTTAATGAACCCCCTGTACACAATTATAACTTATCTCTGAAACAACTACTGAATAGTCTTCTCAAAGCACACAGAGCAGTGTTTGCTCAAAAGGCTCTAATCTTAATTATCAATCCTGTTTCGTCAACAGTGTCGAATGTTAGGGGGTTCAAAACTTTTATTGTTACCATTAGGTGATGTGTGAAATCCATATTTAGCTCCTTCCGTGCGCTGCGTTGAACACATGTTCACAAAGATTGTCATTAAGCGTAATTACCTCTTCAGTGCTGCACCTCAGGTGAAGCGATGACAGTGGTGGATGTGCCACTTTGTTGTGGGCAGGTGTCTACGGATGAGCTGCATCAGAGGAGCCCGCCTAGAAATCGCCGGCACGTGCTGAATGTGTCACTGGAAGGAAGAGGCACGTGTGCCTAGGTACACGAGCCACGGTTTAGACAGAGAGAGGGGCGAATGCTATCATTGGTTACTTTCCAGGTTGCCACATAAACACTATCTAAATGGGACGTGATTAGAATACATTGGCATTTGTTCTTGTGAATTTTTCAGCTGCCTTGCAGCACTGAGAAGTTTAATCCTACAGAAATATATAGTTTGACCATACCTGTTTCTACCAGATTCTTGCAGTTTTAATTTTGTAAGGCATTTTAGAATGGACCCTAGAATAATAAACTGAAGTTAAGTGTTTTTTTAATAATATTAATTGCCTCTTCATAACCATTTTCATATGACTCATATGACCTAATGCATAATCAGGCCCCCAGACAAGAGTTAATAAATCAAATGTACAACATAGAAATGATTTACAACATTCCAATATCATTCGGCTATGTCTGTCAGAAGCATGTGAACCTCCTGTGATGCCAATGTGCCGCAGCGATTATATCTAAGCATTTCAGTTACTGCTACACATCAGATTGGACTCATTTTAGCCCATATTTGCACACAAAGGAGCTTTCCTTCTGGGTGTTTGTGAGTTTCCTTACTGCATGGTTGTATTATCCATTCACCAAAATGGAAATGTGCTGGCAATAACCACATTGCACTTATGCTGAGCACTATCTGCAATTTAGTTAGCATGTGCTGGCTTATTAACTCTGAATACAAAGTTATTTCACAGATAATAACGATTCCATCAGTTTAGCAGACCAGCACATTTTGCAGATGATGCTGCTTTTGCAACTCAAAAGGATTCTTGTAAGAGTTTCTGAAAGAGGCTAACATTTACTACACAACGAGCTTAATCACTTTAACTGTGACTGTCTCTACAATTTTCCCTCTAGCTTTAAATGTGAAAAGTTGCTTTTGCCTGCTCTGACCTAGATGGAATCTGCAAATGGACGCCATTTAGAAAGTAGCTCCTTCGCAGAAGTAGGTTGTCTTACAGAGGAAAACTTTTGCCTCCACAGTAACACTGCAGGGAGTTTTCTATATTTATACTTGTAAAGAGAACACTGATTGTCTTGTTCTGTGACTATTCGCCCAGATAGATATCCTGCACAGATTACCCTCAACTGGGTCTCTGGCAATGTTTTATATCAGTGTAGAGTCATTGGATTAATTTTTCATGGCCTATGAGTTACTGGTGACTGTTAGGAGATGAGGTTTAGTTTACATTCATCTCTTTGAACTATGAGTTCCTCCCAAATGTTTAGCCAGAAGAGCATTTATCAGCCTTTCAGGGACCACCTGCAAAGAAACTTAAGTCACTTAAGTCTGTTGGATCTGGACTCTTTAAATTGTGCTGGTCCGGCTTATTTGAAACTAACTGGAAAAAATGTTTAGTTACGTCTGACATTTATTCAAAGAGCTTGATTGATAAAGGAAAATATCATATGATCTCCTGTGTGTCTTCTTATTATGAAAATGGCTGGTAAAAGCTGAATAAGTTCCTCCTAAATAGCATAAAACAGCTCTGATGTTTTGGAAGTAGGGAGCAGGTTGTGGCACGTGAACTCTGGGTGACTGCCATGTGGCTCCAGCACCGTCTTGATGCACCACTACTGTTTGCACACCTAATGACGGCCTGTTTTCTCTGGCTGCTGTGAGTAACAGAGGAGACAGAGAGGGATGCTGCATAGTGAGGACGCAGCGCAAAGGAAGCTAAAAAAAAACTGCAGAGAATAAGAAATGGAGCGGCCACCCGAAGGAGAAACCAGATGATAAAAGAGGAATTTAAAAAAAAAATTGGGGGAAAAGCAGTTGGGGGAGGGGGCGGGGGGGGGGTTCAGTATCACTGGGTAGAGCTTGTTCGCCCGCAGATCCAGCAGAGGTGCGCCTGAGCAACAAAGCCCTCTGATTGGCCGAGCGCAACGCGGCTCTCTCCCCTCCCCCTCTGAAGAAAGAGGTGCAGCGAGAGCGTCAGACCCAGACAGCTCAAGACTCCACCACTGAAACAACGCTTTCCCTAAGCTGCTGATGCTGGAGAGCGCACTGCAATAGGATAGCTCACACATCCTCGACTGTCTGTAGTCGTTCAAATAGATGACCGGCTACAATTCACCGGCTTTAAAAAAAAGAGAATAAGCAGCAAATCTGACGACCTGTTAATTCGATTGACTCGGCTGGGGAGGACGACTCCGGTTTCAACATGGGCAGGCAGGGCCATGACAGCTCTGCTGCAGCTCCGGGGATGCGCATCCAGTGCTCCCAGAGCAAGATGAGCCTGTCGGCATCTTTTGAAGCCCTGGCCGTCTACTTCCCCTGTATGAACTCCTTTGACGAGGAGGACGGAGGTAAGACGACAGCAGAGCAAACGTCCTATCGGCGTAAACTGTCTTGGTGGTGGTGTTGGTCTTTGAAGAGTTTTATTTAATGATTATCATATGGTTGTGTCTATACTGAAGGTGAGAGGACCCAGAACATTTTGAGAGATGGGTAGTTGGATTAATATGACTGTTTAGGCCAGCGATCATGATTTAGTAACAGAGTGGTGTTGAGTTGTACTCTGGGAACTGGGACTCAACATTTGTGCTCAGTGTAGCATGCAAAAGGCATGTGGCTTTTGTTGTTGCTCCCGCTGTCACTGTTGGATTTGTTGAAAGATGGTTTAAAAAAAAAAAAAACCTTTGAGTGTGCTGAGAAGCTTCATGGATGCTGGTCTAATCAGATCCCATTTGCCTCTTTGGTTTCAAATCGTACTCTGTAGACGAAAACCAAAGCAGGACAGTACAGCGGGTGGTAGTGCATAGTTAGCTCAAGACCATGGCTATTGGATATGCGTTCCTGAACAGTGCTGGTAACGCCTATCATTTGTTTGAATTTTTTAATAAATTCTTGTTTTGTTTCTAGTGGATCTGATCGAACTTACAAATGTGAACCCGTGCCCGTTGTGTTCAGGTTGCATAAGTTGTCCTTTGAGCATGTTTTTTTTTTTGCTCTTGGATAGCATCAAGTGTGCTTACACCGACGGAATTCATTCACTGGTTGGAAATGGTTTGCATTCATTGCTCATTGATGGATCCGACTGGCCACTGATTGGCAGATGTGCGGCAGACGTCAGCGGTGACCTCTGTGGCTGCTTCTCCTTTTGTATGTTCGGAAGAGCGGGAAGGGGAGGCGGAGGCAAGCTGAATAGCAGAGATTTCAAGGCTAAAAAAATCCTTCACGGGTGTTTACTTCAAGTGCACGCTTGTGTAAGACCAAACACAGGATCATCTTTGTCATTTTCAGCTCCTAATTGAATACTCACAAGGATAAAGAGGGCAGAACTTTGATTTGATTAGGAATGTTGTAGTCTGGACTCGAGTAACTCATACAAGCTGGCAAATTGTTGTATATCCTCATAGGATCATTACATAAGAACCATGGATACCAATTGTTTGTCAACAATTTGCACCCTTTGGAGCTCAGCGATGGTTTGATGATGGGCGTATTTTCAGGATAGGAGGCTTTGCGGTGATTGCTGGACCTCTGAGAAAAAACACAATCGCTCATTCTACAGTCATTTGATTATAGACAAGAGTAGAGGAAGCTGCTTACATAAAGAGCACAACAACGTAATCAAGTACATTAATAAACTACAGCCAATACAGTTCAAGACACGAGTTCAATACACTAGTATTTAGAATGGTTTACTTTTTTTATGCTACCGCAAGTGTCATTTTGCAGTTTTTGCTAATGTCTATTTCTATAAGGAAGATTAAAAAAAGGAACATACCGTGTGCGTGTGTGTGTTTGTTGTATCCGAGGCTGTGTGAGGTCATATACTGCTCAAGCTACATTTTGTAAAGGTGTGTGTGTGTTTCTGCCACCTTTGAAGCCTCTTAATGAGCAGCATGCTGGATGATGAGGAGTGGCAGCTGTCCTCTTGGATCATTTAGGACGGTGGAGCTGGACAGGAAAGGAGAGATGTGAGGGTAGTAGGCAATGTCTGGAGGAAACTGTGATCGCTATAAGATCAGAAGGCAGACTGTGTACACGTCCTGTTCAGCAAATCCACAAAATATGTGTCTGTACGAACCCATGGAAGCGCTGGGATTCAGTTTTCCCAGGTTGCTAATGTGAATGCAGCGCGCCGCGTCACAGCGTGGTTCAGTCTCATGGATTCATGCTTTATATCCCCTTTTTCTCCCTCTCCTCCCTCGCGATGTGCGTTATTGTGTGTGCAGAAGCGGGAGGTAAGAAGCTGCGCAGCACCATTCAGAGGAGCACGGAGACGGGCCTGGCGGTGGAAATGAGGAGCCGGATGACTCGACAGGCCAGTCGGGAGTCCACGGACGGCAGCATGAACAGCTACAGCTCCGAGGGAAAGTAAGGACACACGGATTTGCTTTTTTTTTCTTTCTTTTTTTTTTTGTTTCACATAAAAAGCGATCGGTTCAAAATCAGACTCCTCCACAACTTTTGATCGTCTTTTTGTTCGGATGCTTTTTTTTAAAGTTTCACACGATTCTAAACGTAATTTTTCTGCTCTGTTTCAGCCTCATCTTCCCCGGCGTGCGGCTGTCCTCGGACGCGCAGTTCAGTGACTTCCTGGACGGCTTGGGCCCGGCGCAGCTGGTTGGACGTCAGACGTTGGCCACTCCACCTATGGGTGAGATGAATCTACCGCTCTGACATTCTATTCTGAAGGAACTTACGCCTCTTTGAAAAATATATATCTTTTCTGTTTCTTTAACATTTGAACTATTTCTTCAGGAGACATACAGATCGGCATGGTGGACAAGAAAGGAGCCCTGGAGGTGGAGATCATTAGAGCCCGTGGCCTTGTGGGAAAACCAGGTTCCAAGGCACTGCCAGGTAATTCAAACGCTCCGACCGGCTAACGTTAACTCTCATACCAGGGAATCATTGTTCCCAGGCACACAGAGTAGCTTCCTCCTTTATACATGGTCCATTTCCCTTCCCTGTCCATCCTCGTTAGGTTTTATGGATGGAAACTGGTTTTCTTTTGGGGAGAAAAGGCCATTCTTCATGGCCATATCTGTACGATGAAAACATGGATGAGAACAGAGGCTGGGCAAACCGTAACCACTCTTTTTACCTCTTCCTTATTTCCAGCACCATATGTAAAGGTCTACCTTTTGGAAAATGGGGCCTGCATAGCCAAAAAGAAAACTAAAGTAGCAAGAAAAACCTTGGATCCTCTTTACCAGCAGCAACTGCCGTTTGAAGAGAGTCCGGGAGGGAAGGTTTTACAGGTAAAAAAAAAAAATATATATATTTTTTTGTACCAAGTGTATCAGTAATTAAATAAACTGTAACACTAACCTCTTTATTTGTAATATGTAGGTCATCGTATGGGGTGACTATGGACGTATGGACCATAAATCGTTCATGGGAGCAGTCCAGATACTGTTAGACGAGCTGGACCTATCCAACATGGTGATTGGCTGGTACAAGCTCTTTCCTCCGTCCTCACTGGTGGACCCGACTCTGGCCCCACTGACAAGAAGAGCTTCCCAGTCCTCGCTGGACAGCTTCTCTCGGTCATAGCAGCGCGGGGACGAGCAGCGTTGTTGTAGCAGCAGCCAGTGTTGCGATTCCAGGTCACAAGCCCCGGTTACACTGCATGCTTGATGTTGTGTCTTCTGAGCCTGTTTCTAGGGGTGCAAATGTGATCCTGTGTTTTGAGCAAAAATGTTGCGCACATTGTGCACGTGGCAAAGTGTGTCGCAAGCACCCGGCGGCTGGGATTGCCAGGTGTCGTTACGGAGGAGGCCGGAATGAACTCCTTAGCACGAGGAAATCGATCAGTTCCAGGTTTTTCTTCCAATTCGAAGCCATGGGGGCCAATACTGGGAACCAAATAAACACGTTCCGCAGTGGCCCTTTTTCGAATGAAAAATCAACGTGTCGCTTTGATTTTATTTGGATTTTCTTTTCCATTTGTATCTTTGGTTTTTCTTTAAACGTCAGTGTATCCGTATCTGAAGAGGGGTGACAGAGTTGTCAGATGCTTGGTCACACCATGCCAACAAGACCTAGCTGTTGCTAAGTGCAGTTTTGGAGACCACTGCTTTGGGTGTGGTATACAAGCCCCCCCCAAAACAAACAACAACAAAAAGCTCTACATTCTCTGGGTTGACGTGCTGATCAGCCTGCTCTGGTGAATGACCAGTTAATCAGGGGCAATATTGAAGTGGCCACCATCAACACTCCAGAATACACAGGAACAATCCCAACCCCATAAAAGATATACAATCGTCATAATTCTTTCTTTGTTGATATATTGTATAAAAATTAAATGAGAAAAAGACTATTTTTTTCCTTTTTAGTTTATTTGCATGGGCACAAATTTAGCTGATTAAAAAAAAAAAGCAACTTTATTTTCTTGAGGCTGCAACTTGCAAAAAAAAAAA
>JABUIW010000019.1:15810634-15855172 GCA_013363375.1 Menidia beryllina
ATTTAGCTGATTAAAAAAAAAAAAAAAAATTTTTTTTTTTTGGGGCTGAAATTTAAAAAAAAAAAAAGATGAAGAAAAATAGATAAAACAGATCAGCCATTTTCAACAATTTATATTATTTTTAAAAATAAATTTCACTAGTGCATGGTTTTCAAGGGGAGTGAATGCAACATTGTGAAAAAAAGACATTGTTTACCATTCTTTAGACCATTCATGAGTCTGTTTTGCAGACGTGCAGACAAGAGAAACTTAAAAGAACCTTTTGGAATTATTAAAAAAAATGTTTATGTGACAAGAGGTGATAATGAAAATAAATGTAAATGATTTATTTCATTGTAAAAGGCGCCTGCCTTATAAAGATAAACATTATGTGCAAATTTGTACGTTTCTCTTTTTCTTCCTCGTTCCAGGGTACTTCTCATCGTAGTATTCATTGCTACCATTGATCAGTCCTCTGACATCGTCCAGATTCGGTTGCTTTACAATTCTGGATGGTTCCATCATGTCTTTTATTTGATTTCGATTTGATTTGTTTTAACAAGCATGTTGAAAGGGATTTTCGACAACATGTCTTGGGCACACCTTACAGTAACTCAGCATGTTTTGATAAAGATGATATTTGGAATTTTTGCAGTTTCTTGTACAGTGCATGACAACTTTATTACTTTTCTCCCTCACATTGAATTGAGCAGCAAATTAGTAGTTGGTCTTCCACGGCCAGTTATTTGAGGTTTTAAAAAACATTCCACCCCCCCAAGGTCATATTTTCGTTTGGGTTTTTGATGAAAAAAAGAAAACAAGAAAAATATTTTATATTCAATGGAGGCTGGCCACATAGTTGTGATTGCAAGCATATTTTATTTCAGTATTGTTAACAAACATGCAAAAATAATCTGAACTGGTACAGCAAGAGGTCTACACCTAATCAAGAAGCAGCGAACTTGCAAGAAACGTGCTGCTATGATTCCATTTTACAGGCACTGGGAAGATGAGCAAACCATAGGTTAAAAAAATAAGGGATATTGCCACAGAAAAAAGTTTTCTTTTTTTGGTTTCTTTGAATGAAAATGAAATTAATTTACTATATTTTTGTTAATTTATTTGAAAGCCAAGACCAGTTTATTTTTTATTTTATATTTTTAGTAATTATAGATGCTTCTCGTGTTTGGGAAGTATATGAATCTTATAGTTGCAGTATGTCTGAATGAACTTAAACTGAGGCATTATTCCTTTTCCACGTGCAGATGATGCATTTTAATGTCTAAGAAAAACTTTGTTGCTGTAACAGAATGCAGAATATATTTTCATTTTGATCTTCATTTTCATTGTACATACCTTTAGATGTCAGGATTTGAATAAACAATCTACCAGAAACCAGTTCATGGACTCTTTGGGAACAGGAAAAATGCCTCATGATGACAAAGACATATGTTATTTATCCTTTTGAATGCCTTTTGATTTTCTCTTTTTGGTGCAATGTGTTAATGCCAAGGCTATGTCTTGGTTGAGTATGGTTGAGTACAGAGATTTATGTAAGTTATTTTTCAAATTAAAAATAAAAAAAATTGATATTACATTGATGAAGAGTTGGGTGGTTTTACAAACACACACACACACACTGTCACCATTCCACAAAGACACAGTATATAAGCAGTACAACATCCTTCCTGGTCCCGGTCCTCAGAAACCAGATTATTTCTCATACACCATTAATGCATGTACTATAATTGACTTATCCTCTTGAGCCTTCTCTTTGCTCAAAAGCATCAATAATCTCCACCTACTTCATACTGACAACCCACCAACTGATCGCTGAGTTCAGTTCACCTCTGGAGATTTCCTCTTAAAGCAAATTAACCCACATCCAGAGCTCCAGCTGCTCAGCGACATTCATGCTCTCCGGCAGTTGAGCAGGAGAGCTGAATGTCAATGAAAAAAAGATTAGGTTCCTTTTGCAGCTGCCTGACCAACTATCAACAAACTCTAAGAAGCTACAGGAGAGAATGCCGTTGCCTCAACTACTGTATTTTTTCATCAAGGCCTCCATCACACAATCACATTCTTAGTCAGACTTTAAATCCATTTCTAATTTTATCTTGCTCTCTTTATTAAAGTACATTAAATAATAATCTTTGGCCCTTTTTTTACACAATTTCTTTCGCTGTTACGACACAATTTTTAAAAAGAAAATTGACCACACTATTGCTCTTTTTTGTTTGTTTGTTTTTTTAAAAAGGAAAGGTTTCTAAGCTTCTGATTCTGGCCAGATTTTTTCTCTAAATGAGCATTTTTTCTCTTAAAGCAACGACATCTTAGTAAAAATATTGTCAGGTGTCATAGCTCACGATATACTAGAATCCAACATATAATCAAAGTCTCCATTTACTTGATCTAATCAGTTAATTAGATCTTATCAGTTGTGTAGCCTTTGATATGAATAACCATAATATCATTTTTTAATACGACCCACTTGGCATTCAGTTTGTTCTGCGATTCAAGTTAAGATTTCAACATATTCAAGAGAAACTTCAGTGTACATAAATTTTCTCGGAGCAGTCATCTCCAGCCAGTCTGCAGCTGGTTCATAATTCACCACAAGACTCCTAACTACCAAATACAGTTTTATCCTCTGATAAACTGCCTCCAGTTGTCCAGCCAAGGTCAGTTAATAAGGGAGATTGTGCATTTACAGTGGTGATGATGAAAACCATTTAGAGGAAATGAGAGCAACAGGCAGCTTTTAAAACAAAAAAGAGAAGAGATTTATTCTCTTTAATGTTTAACCGTATTATTCACTCTTTTTGCCTTATTCTTTCTGACTTTTAAAGGACGTTGTTTTTGGTTAACATATCTTTTTGCTTTTGAACTATTTAAATCCCTTTTAACTTTAAAACTTAAAAATAAACTTATAGAGAAATTTTGTTTAATTTTAATTTACATGTCAGAGATTTTACCACTGATTCTGTGAGTTTAGTCACAAGGACATTGCGGTTCTCTTCAACCTGAGATTTTCAAAGCACTCTGACCTTTTCTCGCTTGCATTCCGGGCTGGTTCTGATGTACCTTTGCACTGCAACAGTGTCGAGTAAGAGGTCAGAATCAGGATGGTGTGGTCAAAAGAGATCTGCAACAACACGTCTGAGTCGGTAATACAGATACAGGGATGGCAGAAGCAGCGCTGTGGAACATTGATTTTGACTTGATATGTTTAAGCGAACACACAGGTGGGAATTCTGTTTGACGTGTGTTGTACAATAGACGAGCGGATATTGCAGAAAAAGTGCAACCTAAGGATTGCTGTCCTGGTGAATCACATTCTTGATGAGAAAAGCAAAAAAAGGAGCCATCACAAAGAAAAAACATTCAATAGAAGTGATTTCACCTGAACTATAAAAACAGCTTCAACAAAATTGAGGATTGCATTGTTAAAAGAATCCATTTTATCCCACACAATGACATTTTCTGACTTTGACCAACTAGCTTAATTCCTTAAACCCCAGAAGAAACTGAAACAAGTGAAGTGTTGATTTGGTAAATAAATGCAAATCCAAAGAAAAAAGGGTCATATGTTACTCTTGAGCTTGTGCCACCGATGCTCATCTGTTAGATACCAACTCTTCCTCCCCTTCCTTATAAGGATATCACAGCGTATAGAATGAAAAGGTTTGGGAATGACGTTGCTCTGATGCATGAATGGTCACTTTAGGTCCTCTTCCTTCCTGCTGTTTTGAGGATATTCAGTATTACAGTATTACAGTCTTAAAGCGACTGTTCACAGGAAACCGTGTGGAGTGTGTTAAACTGTCATAATTTGACTTCATGTGTGGCTCCGTTTACTTCTGCTTTTTGGTTAAAAAATAGGCATGACTGATATATGACTTGTGACTGAGGTTTGAGTGGTAGGAGGAGGTCCTGTTTACGTGCTATAAAGAGACTAAACACAGAACACATCACAACACGCATAATACATCAGGTTTGCGTTTTTAAAAAGTGAAGAACATTTTGACGGAGTTTGACATAACAGCCCTGCCGAGCATTTAAATTTCTGCACCAGAAACTCTGTTTCCAATTCTGTGTTTCTCTTACAGATTCTCTCATATCCAGGATGCTGCTCCTGTGGATTACCATCAGGCAGAGTTTGGAGGCTGGCATTTCTCTGCTTGTGGACGTCTTCACCACTGGCAAAAGAGACGGCTGGACCAGGACGGTCGCCTTCCTGTCTGTCTGTGCTTTCTTCGGCCTCCTGCTCAGCTCCCCCCTCTTCCTCTACCTCTACTTGACTCTGAACTACCCACCAGCTGTGGCGGTTGCATTTTCTGGATGTTTTGGGATTTTACTGACGGTCGCCCTATCCCTGTCGAAGAGAATAAGGTGCTTCGGGGCTCTGTTTGTAATATCCATTTTCATGAAGAAGAGTCGGAGCCTGCTGCTGACGGCCGGGACCAGCGTCGTCGTTCTCCGGAACATCCGGAACACTCTGGAAAACCTCAGTCGTCTGGTCAGGAGCATGATTTGTAACCTGAAGGCAAAGAAGGCGTCCGTCCTGGCTCCGTTCAGCAACTACATCGAGATGCTGAAGTGGATAGGAAACATGCTCAAAGGGGTCACGGATTTAGGAGTGCTGAGACTTGAGTCGCAGCTCAAGGTCTCCCCCAGATTAGAATCGGAGCAGTTCCAGTTAACACTGAGTGAAGCCGAGCGGAGGCTGAACGAGACAGTGAAATACGCCCAGTTCCTGGTGGAGACAGTCTCCACTGTGACCGACTGGATGTTTCCCGTTATCAGCTTCCTGGTGCTCGCCGTGTTTATAGCCCTGCACATGAGAAAATACCTCAGCGACATGAAATACCAGAACAGGTTCATCAGCAGGAAATTCGTCCTTTTTGACGAGAAGCAGAAGGCGCAGGGAAAGCCTCACGTCCTCCCCCTCACGCCTAAGGAAGAGAAGCTGTACACCTCCATCACCTCCCCGCGTCCAGGCACCAAAGAAGGGAAAGCTTTGGCAAAATTCGGAATCCCGGTGGTCTCCCACTTTTTCGCCTGGGTCATATTCATTACTGTGGACGCACTATTGTACTGTTTAATCGATATAATTACAAGGAGATTATCGGAACTGAAGCCATTCCATGTCCCGCTAATAATAAGTTTCAAAGTAAGTATGTTATTTGTTTTTTTGACATTGTCTGATATTTTCTCTCACAAGGCCAATGGATCCTAACTCCTGACTGTTTTCAGGGGATTGCGACCTTAATTGGTATTCCGTTCGTGGAGGAAAACCACCAGACAGACTTTTCTTACTCCGTGACCCTGTTTGAGAAGCAGTGCCTTCCTGAGCCCAGGCTGCTGTTGTACGACTCCGTGTTCCCGCTGAGCGCCATCCTGCTCACGCTGCTCCTTATGACTCTCATGGCGGCCAAAGTCTCCCAGCTCAGGCTGCTGGTGTGTGAACAGTTCTTTAGCGCGGCGGCCAGTGCCAGGGTGGAGTACCTGCACCGCAAAATCCTGAGGAAGAGATTGAAAAGGGGCGTTGAGAAAAAAGGCTGCAGTCTGACATCACTCATCATCAAGGTTTGTATTTTAATGTATATTCTGAATTCAGTTTATGTAAGACGTACTCAGTGTATTCACTTGCTGTTTGTATTTTTCTCATCAGCCTCAGTTCTGGTTTCCGTTGTTCTGCCGGCCCAACGGTGATCCGCAAAGTGTTGTGTGACGACACCCTTCTCTCTGCTGCACAGCCTCACTAAGAACACTTTAACTGACAATATTTGCTCTGGTTGTTTTGCTGATGTGGCCCAAGCTCAAGATGGAGGTGTCTCAAATCCCGTTCCTTGGATTACACTGGGGCCACGCACTAAAGGTGTTATTTACCAATTAAATAAACCAAGTTTCATTTGACACCAACACTCAACTGACAACAAATGTCTTTTTTACAGAGACTTTTGAGAGTTAAGAACAATAAGATTGTGAGATAACTGTAGAAATATGCTGCCAATTCAACATTCATCATGTCAATTGAACACTAAAATGGATTACGTTTCTCTTAGACTACTTTGTTTTAGTACTTTTGTTTAAAATGACATACTAACAAAACCTGCACATTATAAAATGTATTAAATGTATTAAATTATTCCGTCTGCCTTAAAATGTTATCTTTGTGTGTATGTTAACATAATGAAAAAAAGCACATGATTCTCTTCCTTTTTTTTCTGCTAGACCGTAAAGAATAATATGGTGATGAATGTTTATAAAAATGCATATTGTACGTGTTCAAATGCTATGAATAAATGCCAATATGCAATCTTCTACCTCTATTGTGTCATTATTCTGCCAGAAGCTACGATAAGCCACACAATCAGTCAATAGTGTGCCATTCAGTCAACTTTGCCTCAGTAAGAACTTAAATTTGAACTCACCTACATATGACTGGGTGTTTGTTACATAAGGAGGCAGAGGATAGTATTGTGGAAAAGGGGGACTGTCAGAGGTGGATGCTACTTTTTTCTGTGTTCGCCAAGGTGAGTATCACCATCAGCAGAGGCAGTGTGCACAGTTTGTGTTACATCACAGGATCTGATAACCTCCAATGCAGACGCAGCAGCCTGTGTTTTACCCCCCCAATGTGACGTTGAATGCAGCGAATCAAAATGTTCTTATGTAATCATTGAAATATTCCCCTTACATGAGCCGTGAACAGTGCGGTTTTCTCCCCACTTAAAAGCAAGCTGCCCTGCTTGTGATTAGCATCTTGTGTCGCTTCCCCTCACCGTGTGCAGAGACACTAATCAGTCTCAAAGAGAGAGTTGGGGAACAGAAAACAGATTACATAAACCATAATGCTGAAAGAAAGAAGAAGCAGGGCGGTCTGATGTATCCACCTGTTATTTTGCACACATTCTTTCTAATTTCTTGTAAATATGTTTTGAAAAAAGTCACACTCAAAATTGTATTTGAGTTAAATCTCTCTTTTACTTATCATTCAATATTATATCCAACTAGACTATGGTGAGAATATTAACTTAACCATGCCCAATTCAACACATTACCCCAACTCTTAATGGGGTTGATTATAGTTACCATAATAATTTTTGATGGCAGTCATATTGTAAACACATGTGGTTGTATATGAGTGGAATTTAGTATTATAATTATTTCCTCAGCTTTAACTCACTTGTAAATAAAAAAGGAATATCTATTTGTATTTGTATTTTTGCAGTGGGAGTTATTTTTCATTGATCTAATAAAATCAACCTAACCCGTATCGTCCCATTAACCCCCCCCTACACATCATCTTTTGCATTGTCAGACACAAGAGGAAGGAAGCGGGCTAGCTCAAGGATGAGTAGGCCTTCTGTGACTCACACGCCGCCGCTGACCCGTGAGAAACCTGATAATCTCACACTGTGCCTCGACTGGCCCCGTGGCAGAATGCCACGCCGGCACGCCAACCCGATGGGAGGCCGCCGCATGACGCCCGGCGACAGCCGCATAGCCCCCCCCCCACAGGAAGGAGCAGACTCACGCCATACATGGTCAGAGGCAGAGCCCACATGTGAAAACCAGCTGAATGTGCACACTAACCGAAAGTCTGGGTCAGTCGAGAAACCCGTAAGAATCCCATGTCAGTGTATAGTCATGAATATTTCATCAAAGCGGAGCATGCTTTAGGGTGGGAGACATGGGACTCGTTACCAATGGCAACAAGCGAGGTGGAGAATTAGGGCAAAACTGTGGTTTTGCTTTTCTGTGCATTTTAGCTACAGATAAGACCTTTTTTTTTCAGATGAATTTCTTGATTTCTTTAGTTTGATTGTCAGTTTTTAGTGGTCTGTGTACTGAGAAAAGGAGATTTGGAAGCTTAACACTGTGTGTTTTGGAACTTTCACATATTCAAAAATGTAAAAACTACTCAGAGGACGTTTATCTTTGAGAAAATTGTTTATAGCAATGGCAGACGCACGGCTGGGCACTCAGAGGCTCCTCCTGTTCTGGGCCAGGTGCTCATAAAGAAATGACTTTGCCTCGGTAGGGCTGTCTGTCCACAGCTGTAGGTCTCCCCACCTGCAAGCAGAAAGACGTGCTGAACAGTTTTATGTACAGTGAGGGCTCCAACACAACACAACCTTTGAGATTTGAACTATTTGACCGCATTGAATGTCTATGTGGGATTGAGGATGAGTGGGTACAGTCAAGAAGAAAGACGGGTGGAATAAAAATCATGTTAAATGGCAGTTAAAGTACAGTCACATCTGACCTATTTGAAATCATTAATATCAGCTTTTGTTGAAGGTTTTAGGTCCTGTACTGATCATCAGCTCGCCTCCTTTCATCTGTGCTCATTATCCTCAGCTGCCCTCACTCACTAGTCATTCCCCTCAGTACTTCAATTCCATGGTTTGTCTCAACTCTTTTAGAAAAATCCTCACCGATGTCACCACCGCTTTTCTCCCTGTCGCACCAGGTTTCCGTGTTGTTTTTGTACTTTTGGGCTAAATCAGTGTTTCTAAAGGGGCCAGTGTTTTCTAAACCCTGTTTCCTGAGCGTTCTCCAAGTGTTCGTACTAAAATAAACCTTCCTCAGATGACTTTTTCTGCAAAGCTGAAAGAGCTGAAGAGCTTCTCCATTCATCTGAATCTGAAACCCGCAGAAACATATATCCTGGGAACACCGGTTTGGTTTCTGTTAATGGTTTTTGTTTCTGATGTTTTTTTCTTTTTCGGATTTACTTTACTTTATGTTGAGCTCATCTCCTCCAACTTGTATGAAATATCTGCATTTTGGTCCTCTTCCTTGCTTTAATTCACACACAAGTGGCCAAATGGGGTCATTTTCACAGAAAAGGGAAACTCCTATAATATGTCGATTTCATTAATTAAACAGGGGGTCTGGAGTTTTCCACAAAATGTGATATTTAGGAGTTATCTTTTTTGAGATGATGTACATAACGGGTTCTAGGTGTGTTTCCATCATCTGTTCTTTTAACTAAATGTTTTTGACATTCAACAGGAAGGTCAAATATTAAGTTCTAAATAGTGAATGGGCAGAGTTTAAAAAGAGATCTGGAGCAGTGAAAGGAGGCCAGCAGTGAGCCATAGCTGTTATTAAAAAAAAGGTTTGATTTTGTGGCCGTAAGAGGAAATGTGGAGCCTGACTGACCTGCTCTCGTTGCTTGATTCTTTTGTAAACAAATTCAGAAAAAGGCTGTCTGTGGATGAATCTGCCGTGGCCCGGTGACACCTGCAGCTGCCCGTCCTCATAGACCACTTTGCCTCTGGAAATAGTGACCACAGGGACACCGTGGCACTCCATGCCTTCGAAGATGTTGTAGTCCACAGCCTGGTGATGCGTCTTAGCTGAAATTCTCCTGCAAAGTCAGATTATTATTTTAGAACTCTTGGTCACGTACATTTTTTATGACAACTTCATTTCAAACTGGTCTTATCTGGAATGAATTGATACGGTGTATTATTTGCTTGTTTTTTCCCATTGCTCTCTCCTCTAAAAAGCACACAACCTAAGCCTTTTGCAAGCCAATGAAACTGCACTTAAACATTTTCATTGCCTCTTATTACATCACCGCGCCATTGATCCAAGGCTGCTGCATGAATATTGCCGCATAGGATTGCTGCAGAGCCGGTTTTTGTACTTGAAAAAAATAACTCTGCCTGTTGGAGTAGGATTTTGTGTATGAATGAACTTTCAGGATAAAACATAAGGGAAGATCTGCCCTTGTGTTTTCATCCAAAATGTCCAGTTCTACGCATAACTCAAATGCAATTTAGCTTTTTGTGTGAATATCTTCTTCCTTGCAGCTATTCCTTAAAGAACCATATTGTGTAGTGTACATCCATCCCAACAACAGATGGACAGTTAATTCTAATCTCTTCAGATCCCTGCAAAGGCTGTAAAGTCACTGCCAGCGGTGCTTCAAATGAAGTGTTTTTATTATATGTAATTACATTTTACATGCACATGTTCAAGTTTCTCTCACCCAATTTCGTACTGACTACAATAAATTCAATGGATTGTAATGAAGAATACTGGATACATTGGAAATTATTATTATTATTTTTCATCTTTATAGGAAACCTTTGAGCTCTGGCTTTCAATATAGGCATTTTGACCGACCAAAACATTTGACCAATATGTTACACCACACAAATGCCTTAAAACATTATTTTTACCCCAATTCTTTAGCATTTTTACTAATTTGAAAGTACCCAATAGATTAAATGTAAGAAAGAGTCTGAGGTGCAGCTCTGGTCACGGCAGCCTTATGAGCGGTCGAACCAGCAAGTGTGCTTCAGCTGTGACTCCAAATCTGTTCATATCTGCTTTTCTAATTATGTCCTGAATGAAATTGAATGGCTTTTGAGTATTTTCTTTTGTTTCACTATTGGAGGTCTCTCTCTCCCTCGTTTGTCCATTCACTCAACGTTTCGGCATCGCTGAAGATGGCACGAATGGCTGAGTTGGAGCGTTGAGTTTAAAAAAGGAAGGCACGTTCTATTCCTGTTAACAGATTTCACAAGGTTTTATGGCTGAAACATCTAATTTGAAACCTAGTTGGGGAGAGTACCCCCATAAAAGACCCTGGTTTGTGGAGAGAGTTCCTGTACTTAAAATGTAGGTTGAATATTATGAACCACCCAAACAAACTTAGCAAAACCTCCTAAGATGACAGACTCTTTGGCATAACCTGGCAGAACAATGCACGCTGCCATGTAAATGCAGCTCACATTTAAATTTGAATAAGATTTGTCCACTACAACCAAAAATAAGAAATAATACGGCACATTTGGGGAACATACTTGGACTTTCCTCAGCTAACACAAACAGTGCAGGGTGTGTATTGTTTGCATGGAGTGCTGTACTTTGCTTTAAACAAGAATCATGTGTAATGTGTTTAACGCTGCATGAAGCTGGCAGCGGTATTGTAATTTCAAGCATAACCTTTTTTTTAGATACCCTTCTGGGAAATATGAAATTATTCTTCCTAATGAAATAATGAATTGCCCTGCACAGCGCAGACTGATGATGAATAACAAATTAGACAGCGAAAAACTACATCAGTGCGGAACAGTGCAACAATTCTGACTCAGCCTTTTCTTTGAAATGAACTGAATCCCCCTTTTTTCTGCAGCCCTCTCTCCTGCGTTCGCACGCTGCATTTCCCGTGTATTTGAAGGTCAAACATCAAGCCCAGTGTGTGCTGACACAAACAAGATGTGTCCTCATTCTTCAAGGAGTCCAATTATGAAAAACAAGGCAAACTGAGAGAGCTTCCCCCAGTGTTTGTGGTTACGCAACTGTTTGTGGCCCCTTGCCCCGGATATTATGAGGCAACACTTGTGCTCAGGGCAGCAGATTACGCTGTTTTACAGATGAATTCACGACTGCAGCAGTCTAGCACGAATGACGGCCTATGTATTATGAAGCTATTATGAAACATGCAGACACGCATGCATAGTAAAAAGAGAAGACTGCCAGTGAAACAAACAAAATGTGCCCATGGACAACAGGCTGGAGAGTAGCTAAATGATTTAAGCTACTCCACTGCCATGATGGTGATGCTCTCAGATCCTTCATATAAGCTTGTTTCATGTTACTAGAAATTTAATTTACAACAGTGTGTTATGCAGTCTTTTCCTATCCACATTAGTTCTTAGTGACCTCCCAAAAGGGGCTCAGTCGGGTCCCAACAGCACCAATGGAGCAAAGCATGGCCATTCTAGTTACATAAGGCTGACTGTGCAATATTACTTCTGGAATGCAAACTTTCTTGTGCGTCTTTATCTGTGCGTTTGCCTCACAGACAAGCGCCTCTGCTCTATGTCTGAGACTTAGTCAGGAGTACAGGAAAATAAAATGAAACTGTGTATTACGTGATCATTTTCTGTGCCACAAACGGTTTCTACTGCAGTTTACTGAAAAAAACCTGAATACGGTCATCAGCGTGAAATATTTGTCACTTCTCAGATCTTCACAATGAGCCATTAGCATCATCACACTGATGCTGGTTGCATCTAGCTTGTGTAAGTGTGTCGAAATCCTTTCCTAAAATACATTACCAAAAACAGACAAGAATTAATCATCCCTGCACTTCTTAACTGAGCGTCAAATTCATATGTAAATTGTGTTATGGGTTTCATGTGCAGCTGTGGATAAGTGATGACATCCGGACTTTTGGATGCGACACAGACATAATCAGCTTACGCGTGTGTGTGCGCACACTGAGGTAAAAATACACCACTTCTTTTTTTTTTGTTTTAGATGCTGCATCTGTGCCTGTACGGTTAATACTTTTAGACTCCGCAGCCTTATCATGTTTAACCAAAGGTTTAACCCAGTTAAGGTGTGTTATTTTTATTAGAATTGCTGATAGAAATGTCGGAATGTGTGACTATAACGTCACTGTTCCATATGAGCATTGAACATTTTGATTGAAATCACTTGAATTTAAACAGAACCAGCACAAGGGATCAGTTTCAGCCTCTCTCGATGCTGAAAAGCAGGTGTCAAAGGTCCTTACCTCGTCATCTTGGGGTCCCATATCACCACATCAGCGTCTGAGTTTTTAGCAATACGGCCCTTCTGAGGGTAGATGTTAAAGATTTTCGCAGCATTGCTGCTGGTGACAGCCACGAATCGATTCTCGTCCATTTTTCCACTGTGCTGAGCAGAGAAAAACCACACACACACACACACACACGCTCAGGCTTTGCTTTCATTAAGGGGACCACATTGGATGACAATAGTATTCAGAAGAAGTAAACAAAAGGCTGGTGCCTAACTGTGCAGAAAGCAACTCATTACTGCCAAAATATCTTCTCTTGTGTGATTTGTAAGTGCTGTTGCGTGTGGTAAATCTTTGCCGTGGCCTTGGGGCGGCCGCTCTGGCGAGGAAACTCTGCAGCCATTTGCAGCTGCCAGAGTTTATTGCCTTTTCTTATTGCCCAAGCACCAGCACAGAAACATGTATTTCATTTTAATATATACCAGGAAAGTGTTGTTATTCATACCTGCAAATGCATTTATATGAGTGAATACAGTTAAATGAAAAGGGGAGTCGATATGCAGTTATGACATTCATTAGAACTTGGGATAGATATGAGCATGTCTCCAAAAACATTCTTTGGATTCTACTGAATAATAAAAAGGGGGACCACATGGTGGTTGGACCATTCCACTCACAGCAAAGGCAGGTATATAAAATAGAAGGATGAGTAATATTCAAATAAATGCACAACGTGTCAATCACAATTTGAAGAAACAAGTTTTTAAAAAAACAACACTCTGAGCTTGTTGTGTTCTTCTGTTCTGGTCATTAGATTACCTTATTCGATTTAATTTTTTCTATCTATGGTAGAATTCATTAGTTCTATTTTTTCATTTATTTGAAAACATTTATGACAACATCCTATGCTTTTTAGAGATCAATTGTATATTCAAATCAAGAAATCACTAGAAAATCTAGAGTTTTAGATAATGAAATACTTCCAACCGTGGTATTTTTGTTTCAGCTCATCAAACTGTTATACTGAATCTAATTCTGGGCCCTGCCAAGCAATCCCATGTGGCTGTCCTAATAAAAAGAGCTGCACACAGTAACTTTTGTTAGAGTGCTCGAACATCTTTGGGCAGCTGCCTGAAGTTCTTCTAAGAAATTTAAAAATTGAATCTTGGATTAGCAGTTGGCTGCTAATGTCTGCTTTTCAGGAGTTTTGAGTCAGGGCTGGCTGATGTACTGTATATTTGATATGGACATACCACCCCTTTTTCCCAAATGACAGACATCCTGTCCTCCACACCGTTCACTCCATTTGGGATCTTGGTGAAGTCGTCTTTGCCCAGGGCCTTCTGGCACACAGAGAAGGTGCAATTGTCCGTTCCCGTCACACTCAGATCATCACTGACACATTTAACAGGAATATAAAAAAAAGCTGTTTAAATGATTGATTGAATGTTACCATGAAGTTAACATACAGAATCAACTGTGAACTCGGTTCTTGATGCAGTTTAGTTTAATAAATCTTGATAGTAGTAGTTTAAAAAAACAGCTTCTGACAAATAAATGCCAAACTATCCTGCTGTTTTTCCTAATTATCTTGATTAAGTATTAAATCTACCTACTTTGCCAGTAAGTCCATGAGATACCCCGGGGTGCTGGGATCGGGTCTAAGGGGAGGACCCATGACAAAGCCAGCGGCATGGGCCCATTCCTTGTGCCAGTAGTGGGAACCGTCAGTGCCCAATCCAGCTGCAATCGGCTCCCCAAAAACTACACGGCCTTAGAAGGGAAAAAGACAGAACTACATTTAGAATTTTGCAACCTTCATTTGTGAACCGTTCCGCATTTAAACAGCAGGGGGCAGGAGCCCGGACCAACCATCCCTGCGTGCGTTGGACACCACTTTGGCAGCAGATTTGCTCATGACGTGGACCACGTAGAGCGGGCAGTTGACAGCGTGGGCGATTGTGATGGCTCGCTGAGTGGCCTCAGCCTCCACCTCCTCTGGCCGACACATCTCATGACCCTCGGGCCCCGTGATGCCCAAGGACAGCATCTTCTTAGCCCCCTGTGGGGTCACAGCGGGGAAAGATAAAAACAAAGCAGGATAAAGCTTTAAGATTTCTCGAAAGTAATTACTACAACGAAAAACAAAGCACACAGTGTGCTTGCAAAAAATAGCTTTAAGCATATATATATATATATATATAACATTCTACACGTCAGCGATATCACACGTGAAATCTTTTACCAGTGTAGTTAAAATGGACTGAGAATGCATGGGTTTGAATGGAAATGTGTTCTGAATGGTTATGTTTCAATTCAATATTTAACACTCAACTGCATCCATGTGTTTCCCACCATGCTACAGCCTTGAGTTACTGTTCTAGTATTTGCCACCCCTTAGTGGTACTTAGCTGCAATTACATGCTATTACAAAAAATACAAAATAAAAAATCCTCTTTTGAGTAAGCCCTTTGCAACTCTTGGCAAGTTCAAACTGAAAAAAGGTTTTAGCCCTTCTCCATACATTGCCTTGTTTGTTTTGATTTACAACTCTGAATTTCAGATAGAGATTTTAAGATAAAGTTTTTTTTTTAGATAACAAAATACAAAACAAACGAACAAAGAAAGAAATAACACTATGGCTGCTGTGTCTGTTCTGCTTAGAACATGGGGTAAAATTTGGCTCCCATCAAAGTAAAACATTAGCTCAGAATTAGCTCTGGGCTGCGGTTTGTTGACACAGAAATTACTTACGCACCACAAACCAACCTGCCTCAATTAAAAAAAAAGAAAAAGGAGCTTTAGTTTTTTTAAACCAATTTAGTTAAAAGTATTGCTATGCGAATAAAAAAAATTGTACTTTTAAGTGGAGTGAAAAGTTCTTATTAACATTTGAACATACAAACCTCTGCAATCAGATCTCCGTTCTCAGCATGCACCTGAGCTATAGCACCAATGTCTTTGCACTGTGCAAAGGCAGCGTATAACTCAGAGTCCTGCAGCATAAACACATCTTTATAGGCCATGAACATCTTAAAAGAATTGACTCCTTTCTCTTTGGCCAGAGTCTCCATCTCTTTCTTGACCTGAGAAAGAAAATATTTTGGACAATTAACTCGGTGGAGAGGGGAAGGTTTTTAGAATGGGAAAACCTGCTGTCTTTTCAACCAAAACTGACAAATAAACCCCCCCCACTCCTTCACCTTGTCGCCCCACCATGTGACAGCCACATGCAGCGAGTAATCACAGCAAACTTTGGGGTCGGCTGTCTTGCGCCAACATTCGTAGGCTTCCAGAAGGGACTTGCCCTTTTGGGGGATGACAAAGTCCAGGATCATCGTGGTCCCTCCGGCTACGGCAGCCTGGAGAAAAGCACATATTGCCACAGAGATAAAGTTAAAGATTAACGTGCTCACATAAAAGGAGAAAGACAAGAAAAAACAATCAGAAAATATACATTTGATTATTGCCTGTTGGAGGCAAATGTGATGAATAGAGTCACATAAACAGGTACAATGAATAAACGATGACTATTAACTATGTTAATTAACAGACATGGCTCAATATACCAGGAATATCAGGAATAACTGACTGCAGCATTTATTCACTAGTAAGAAAAAATAAGTTCTAAAAGAAAAAAAATCTACTTCCACCCACATACAACATGAACATTCATATGGGCATGCACTGTAACTTATAAAGGCTCAGAGGAGTTCGTACAAACTTCTGGTCACTGCACTATTTCCATCAAAATAAAGACATTTTTTACATTTTTTTTTATAACTATAAGGAAAAAAGTCTTGATTTGAGATGCAATTAGTGCCCTTACTATTAGAAAATCTTACAATCACAAACAGGAATTTGGACCAGCTGCATAGTTTCATGTTTACTTTACATTTCCAGGTAGTGTTGGAGGATGTGTGTGCCCCAGTTCACATTTTTAGTCCCCACAAAGACCAGAAAGGGAGAAAAAAAGATGGCTTACACCACACCGAGCACACCAAAAGCTTGCTCTTACTATTGTGAGAAATTGTGTTTCATTTTTTATTTGGAGTGGGGTTAATTAGGCACCCAACAGCTATTTCTTGGAGCAATAGCTGCATTTAGTCTAGTCTTTAAGTTCAGTTCCTGCAAATGAGATAAATATGTCATTTGTGTCTCTCACAATCGAGTGTGGTTCAAATAGGGACTCAGAAGCTGCTTGTGTATCCAATCAACCTTTATGTTTTGGCATCATGGCCTCAAGTTGGAGTGTAACATAACACCGCAGTTCCTGTAATTCCGGCTGAACCTGGAGCCATCACGCACTGCTGCGCCTCTCACCATGGAGGGATGACTTGTTTTAACGTGTCAGCGCCCGTGTGTGGAGACACAAGTATGCAGAAAAGGAAGATGACGTCAAACGTCGCGCATTATGGTTGGTAGTTTATTATCATTATTATTTGCCATTAATCTAACCCAGAAGGGGGAGCGATGGCCTACACCTGACATGTGTTTTCTCTGATACAGTGCAATCTGACCCTATACTGCACCTTGGTTCCGATGTGAAAATCATCCACTGCCTTGGTGCCCATGAACGCCAGCTCCATGTGCGTGTGCGTGTCGATGCCGCCCGGGATCACCAGTCTGCCAGCGGCGTCTATGACGCGCGCTCCGGCCGGGCGCTGGAGGTTCACACCGACTTCCACTATTTTCCCATCGTGGATGTAGACGTCGCTGACCACAGAGCGGTCCTCGTTGACCACCGTGCCGCCTGTGATCAGGATCCCGCCGGGCTCGGCCATCCCCGCTGCGCACTGCTCCGTGCTCACTGAGCCGGAGTCTGACTTCTGATCGTTGCGCACCGTACGTCCATAGGTCAAAGTTCTTAACTGATTCTGCTGCACACTTCAATAATCTGCTGATCTTTTACAAATAAGATAACCAATCATTGAATACAGACAACTTTGACAAAAAAAATAGATAAAAAACAACAACAATCCGTTGGCTTCTTGGTTATGATTATTGAACATAGCTGTCATAGAAAGTTATAATACCGACTTTTTTCAACTTTATTTTAAAACATCTATTTATAAACGACCGATAATCACGAAAATGAGAAACACTTATTAATTTACATTCTTTATTTGTTTTCTCCAAAAAGAAAATACTGGAAAGATTAACTCGTGAATGGTTAACATTGATTAATCAAATAATGTTTTCAGCTTTTGAATGGTGGCTTGATTCAGGGTGTCTGGGGAAATGTTGGAATTAGGGAGTACAATGGGGTCATTAGGGGTCTAATAATTAACTTTTGCACTGAAGCAAACAGTCCTTATCCTCAACATGGCTGTTTCACTGAACACCCCGTGAGAGCAATATGAACTGAAATGATGGATGTTAAAACTCTCGGTTTGCACATAATGGATCCACTGAAAGATACATTCATGTACAGAATATTGTTTTGTTTCTCACTTGCTGAAAATAGACAACACAAACACAATACAAAGAAAAATATGACAAATATATGATTTAATGTTGTAAATTATTGTTTTTTGGGGGTACATTTTAAATATTTGACAAACATTTAGTGACTTTTAAGATTCCCAGAATGTGTCCTTGGTTTATTCTATGTTTTTTTCATTGAGTCCCCCCTCCCCTTTTTTGTTTGGGGAGTTCAAGAACATTTGAAAGGTCCTCTTCTTCGATATCTTATCAAGAATGAGCTGATTTAGCTTCAGACTGGGTCAGTTACGACCTGATATTGTTCTGGAGCGTTATTAACCCCAAACTTTTTTTTTTAAACCATCACCTTCAGCATTTTTCTTTGAAAGACATCATCTTTCACAGATCATTAACTTTTAGCTATCTATCTATTCTGTGATGGCAACAATTCACCCCAGTTAGACACAGGAAGTCTAAATAGACATCAGTGGCTTGTAATAGACCACTAGGTCTTGTTATGGTTTACTTAAGTTTTTATTACCTTTCCCAATCCTTATGTTTGTAAAAACACCCATAATATGACAAATGAGGTAAACCATAGGCAAGTAAACCTGCCACTCGCAAGCATAACATTTAAATAATAATGAATTTAAAAAATCCATACAGAATAAATTGGTAGGTTAAGTAGTGCGGTGTTCTATGGTCTGTTAATGGTGTCAAACCTGTCAGAATCCCTGCTTTAAGGATCTAAACAACATAAGGTGATACTTATTAAGCCTCAGAGAGTCCAAGTGGGTTCAGACAACTATGAACACCGGACCCCTGTGAGGATTGTATTGTTGAGCCAGATCTGTGCATGCAGGTCCCGGTGCGTGCGGTTTTTCCGGCACACTTTGGCAGGAGCCAGATGGTGTCAGACCGACCCGGCCCAGCATGGGCGTCCGGAGAGCCAAACTCCAAACACACAGCGAGCCGAGGGACAGCGAGGAGAGACGGAGCCCAGGGAGGACATACCCCCGGCTGGTCACTTGTGGTCCAGGAATTCAAGCCTTCTTTTCTGTATTTGCCTGATTTTCACGTCGCTTTGTTTCTTGGTTGTTGCTGTTACTTTTTTATTTTTTACACCTATCAGTTATAGCTGTAGTTTTGTTCTGGTCACAGTTCAACTTCAAGATTATATTGTTTTGAGACTGACCTCAGTTCTCCCATCTGACCTCACCTATTTAGTCAATCTATGCTTCTCAAAAATACTAAAACAACATATCTTAAAACATTTTAGATCTCTATTATATACAGGAATGACTATATAATACACATGGAGGCATCAGAATGCCTCCATGTGTTTTTGAGCACTCCAACATCTGGGCATGCTCCTGATGAGACTACAGATGTTGTCATTGGAGAACTCCTCCCAGACCTGGGTCACCGCATCGGTCAGCCTCTGGATAGTCGGTGTCGCTGTGGATTAAACAAGACGTGATGTCCCAGAGATGCTGGAGCAGGGCAGTCCACAGCAGAGATGCCTTCATTGTGCAGGGACTGTTAACACACTCCAGCCGAATGCAACGCAGGCATTGTTGTGCATCAGAAGGTACCCGTCTGCCACTGGAGGAGCGTGTACGTCTGACAATGCGTCTGAGGGTCTCATTCTGGTACCTTATGTCAGTCGGTGCTCCTTTAGAAATGTCTCGGTATCGACACAGCTGATTCAAATCGCTGCAATGCACCCGTTGTAGTGCTCTGTGGGGCTTTTTCTGACTCTTCAAACCTGCTGATCAGTAGGAGTCATCAACAGCCCCCTTTAAGGGGCAGTAAGAACTCCAGTCTTCTCCAGATTGCGTAACCTCTGTCTTCTTTGATCATGTGAATTCCTAAGTAGCTGCTCTGACCTGTTTTCCAGTGCTGTTCCTCCTGAGAAACTACAGTTTTCACATCAGTTTCGTTCCCAACTTCAGTGCATTTTTCTCTCTGGCTTATTTTCTTATTTAGTCCTTTTTTAAATATAATATTCTTTTATGCCCTCCCTAAATCTCTGGTCTGCTGTTTTCTGCCTTCAAGGGGTCTTCACAGTCTTCCACAACTGGCAAAAATATGCATTTATCCTAACAATATGAAGAAACTTTGTATTATTGATTTTAATTGAACATCTAGGTTTTCCTGAAACATATTCAACGTCACCCTTTAGGTGCAATGATTTTTTCAGAATTAAAAATATTTTTTGAAAATAGCAGTAGAGTAAATGGCTTGAATATTTAAAAATGCAAGATGATCCACAAAGAGTAAGAGAGCTATTTATACAGCTTTATTGTGGACAGAAATACTCTTAACAACAGAAACTTCACTATAAAACCAACGACTGAAAATATTTTTAGCATACTGTTTCAGATATTCTAAGATAAACTCAGAGTTTATTTGAGTGTTGATGTGGAAATTCTATTCTAAAGCAAAAGTCTGAGTCCATCGAGGAAGCATGAAATATAAATTAATTAAAGCTCTTAAAGTGAGAGCAACCAGTACGATCAAGTGGTTCACATCACAGCCAAGCTGCTTTAAAGTAAAACAAAATCTTTGTGCATTTTATACCCCTCTCTGAGTCTGAAATGAGAGGTAAAGTCCATTTTCCAGCCTGCACCTGTATCAAACAATCCTCAAGACAAAACATTAAGAGACTAAATATAAGACCTTCTCTGAGACCTTGAAGGAGGAAAGAGCCCCACGAGGAACAAAAAGAACTTTAAAATATTCACTAGTGGAAAGTTACCAGAGAGAAATAAAAAAAATGATTATACATGTATTGATTTCCCCCACAGTGTAAAACTAATAATTCGGTCATATTCAAAACTGGATTCTATTAATGCTGTTTGTCATCTGAAGATAAACTCACCACAGAGTTTTTTACCTCCAGAGGAGATTTTAATTCTAAAAGTGAAACATTGTTCCCTATGGAAAAATGCATTGGAGATGCAGACATCTTTTTTTTTAATTGTATTTTTCACATACCTGCAACTTTGGCTTGTATTTCTATCACCTTTGCACATTTTTGGAGCACACAAAGCAAACAATCTCTCACTGACTGCTTTTTATGCCGTGAAAGTATCACAGTAATAAACCCTAATTCAAAACATCTGACATCCCCGCTCAGCATCATATTAATTGAAAATACTTCATAAAGAGGGTGGGGAAAAATTTATTATCTGACCCATGAGCATTTCCACATACTCATGGTGGATGCTGATGGCGGATTATCAAAGTTAAAATGTGTTCAGGTTACGAAGGAAATAGCATTTTTAAGCAAAGTATTGTACTGGCTGTCCAAATGATACTATACAGTCAAGAATAAAACAAATTATTTTTACATTATGACCAACACCTCTCAAATTCCTATTCATTTGGACTGGGACCACTTCAAGTCACAAACTGTTCATGTGCAATTGTTTTCTGTAACTTCCAGCGTACACACATGGCAAATGGACAAGTTCACGTGTGGAAAATGTAAATTTCCAACAATCAGAACTGGACTCATTTACTCATGTTAAATTTGTGCTTGCTTCCATTTCTCTCATCTGCGCTTCATCCCTCACACCAACACAAAGAACGCAACATGTAGCCTGTAGTTTGGCTTTATACAAGATCATGTATTAAAAGCAGGGACATAACACCACAGATTTCATGTAGTGAGTGACTACTTTTAAGACTGAGGTTAAGAACAGGTTAGAAATCTTGTAGTTAAAATTCCAAAAGGCTGCTGCATAATATATATCTATATACTGTATATCTATATATCTCTGTATGTATTGCTTTCTACACTGACAAACATGCTATCCTTTGGGCAATACATAAGACATGACAAGGGATTGGTATAATTTCTATCATCAAGTCAAAATGTCTGTGCTAAAACAAATTATTATATTTTTAGCTCCTTCTCTAGGAAAATGGGCATTGCTAGTGAATATGTTACCTAAACCAGCAAAAAGGGGAAACAAATGTGCTGTTTATGTTTGTTACATTTTAAAACACAAAACCCCCCAAAATAGAAAAAAACCGACAAAAGAGCATGGCTCTGATAAGACTGTGATATCCCTGGAGCATGCCACTGCCTTTCTTTTATAAAGAGTTGTTAGCCACTGGGAGAGATTAATATTTTTACTGCAGTGGATTGGTTGTCTTCTTTGCATCAGTCCAGACAACTTTTCTCATCCATTAGTGTATTACAAAAACAAGACACATTGGAGAGACAAAGATGCGTGCGCTGGTGAGATAAGCGCACGCACAGGGCTTAGGAACACCTAACCTTCACAGTTGCAATAAACAATAACATGTGACTTAAGAGGATTTACATAAGATGAGAGGAGTAATCAGAGGGAGTGAAAAACCAATGAGGCAGCAATGGCATCTCCTCAGAAGTCTCTGCGTTGCTGAAAGAGGAAAGTTGCTTTTCCGCTGCATTTAGAGGAAAACTGTCATAGTTTAATTTCGTCTACCAGCAGCACAAACCAGCGTACACTAGATGTCATTTCTTTTTTTTTCTTTTTTACTCCAGAACAGCTTTGAGTCTAGATGTGGCAAAACTTTGCCATTGGAAGGGCACAGCAGGCACTAAAACATGACATAAGATAAGTCTCAGGCAGATTATCAGCGCTTTTCTGCTCAGGCAGCAAGAGGCTTGTGTACTGTTTGTGCTCAAATTCGCACATGATACTGTAGCTACAACAACTTTGTGTGCGAGGCACTGCAAGTGGGAGCAACACAGCAGCCATTTAGTCATACACCAGGGCTCTTTCTAAGAAATTAGATCCTCACATCTCAACACTATCAATTATATCACATTGGTGTTCTGATCAGAAACAGCTAACTCTAATTCAGTAGAAGAAGACACAACTTCTTTCATTGGACCAAGGGACACTGTGGAATACAATCCAGGTGTCAAAGTCTCTTGATTGTGAGCAAACTAAAAAAAAGCTTAGATTACGACAAAGCTTCCTCTGTGACAAAAAAAATTTTTTGGGACCTCTTATGTTTTGTGATTTTCTGGAAAAAATGCAGCTGCTGTCACGCACAACAGCCGCTGTTATCTTATCCATCATGTTGTAGGAAAGCCTGTGCAAACCATTCCAACCTGGACCAGGATTCCACCTTTAGTGGCAATTCATCACCACATTCTATTAGGATTCTTCTTTAAATCCAGATGGCTAATTTTCAAATACCCAAACCAGAATTAAATATGTCAGCCATATCCGACCGTCATTTATGATTCTATTCCTGTGCCCTCTGATGTATTGTGACTGTTTCGATAAGTCAAGTGACCAATTTGCTGTCATCATTAATGGTACATATGTTCTGGTTGTAGATAATGCAAAAACGTTATGTGTAAACATTGATGACCAATGAGCCTGATTCTGAACAGTCTGGGATTGCATTACCGCTAATTGCAGCCCAGATGGCAGTGTTCTCCTCAGGTTGGAATGGGGATGTGACACACAGCAGCGACTGCAAAAATGTTTATTGTGCAATAACAAAATGCTCGAAACACTCGTATGATGTGTTGGTACCGAGGAAATAATGCTCATGTCAGGCGGATTTTGACTTAATCTATTAAGAGGGTTTGTTTTATTGCGGCGTTTAAGTGAATTTAGGCACTATTTTGGTTTGTGCCATTTGAAAGAAATGTCACTTTATTGAATACAAATGGTTTCATAGAAAAACTGAAAACCAGAGCAAAACAAAGAAAGCGTAAAAATAAGTACTGCGTTTAGCATTACAGCAAGTGTTATTTATGACACCAACTGAATTATGCATTTAGTAGCCATTTATAGTCTTGAATTAATTCTAAAAATGCTTTTAATAAGGCTTCAGATTTGACATTATGTAAAATATTGACTGCAAAGACACTCAGAAGTCTGCAGCTACTTCAAAACATTTGTCTGTCACATTGTTGCAGCTCAAGCATCACAAGGCAGCTGTTAAGCAGACTCTAAAAATGTTAAGCTTCCAACAATGGGAGGCAGAAAATGTGAAGGGAAACAATTAAATTACGCCTTGCATGAAGTTTGCTTTTCATTTTGGGAGGCAAATTTAGTGCCATGGTTAATCATTATGCTGTTGAACACGATTTGCAAAAATATTCAAGAGCTTTATGTGCCTCAGTGCCCCTTCTGTATTGAAAAATAATGGGCCTCTATCCAATTAAAAACTGCATTAAATCTCTAAAGTATTACATGCACTTTACTGGTATCTCTCTGATTAGGCCTTTCTGCATGTGCAGATGCTGACAGCACTCTGAGAAAGGGAGCTTTAACTAACTGCTCCATTTTAAATCTGCCTCAGGAGTTTTGGATTTTTATGGGTGATGAAGGGGCACGGGTGTGTTTGTGCTGCAAAACAAATAATTTTCCATCAAAATGATAAATCAATCATTTTTCACATTGAGATCATTGGGAATTTTAAACAATACACAAGTACATGTCGTTTCGGGCAGTCAATATTTGATCGTTTTTAACAACAGAACTGGCCTTTTGTATTCATCACAGCCCTTATATTTTCATTCTAGCACTGATAGGCAGTGATTCATTGTTCTGCAACAGAGGCATCACTCCAACATGAGAATGGATGATTTATGTGACCATCTGTTTTGTTTTGATGCTAATTTGATCGTCTTTTTTTTTTTTTTTTTTTTTACACAGAATGACTTTCCATGTCAAAACTTATTTTTGCCACACATATACACACTGCATGGCAACGCGCATGTGCAATAAACTTTGGAATAATTGAGCCCCCTTTTCAGCACTTCCTCTAAATCACAGTCAAACATCCACGCCCCTTAAAAACTGACCGAATTATGATTCCAAGTAACAAGCAGGGTAGTTGTGCAGCTGATTCAGACTCCCCCTATCTGTTTGTGTTAATTAAAAGATTTGCAACTACATGTGTCTGCAGATAATCAAAACTGTCTTCTGCAGCAGCTCTCCCAGATGCATCGGCACTCCAGAGCTCATTTGCTTGCTGCGATCTTATGTTTGCTCAGAGTTAATCAATCTACCCACAATTGAGTTAATTAATTAGTGTTTTAATGCTACTCTTTATAATTGCAGTCAGATGAGTCTGCAGACAAAGCAATCACATTAAAGCAAATACAACAGATAATTGTTATCCAAACTTCCTCAGCAGCAGAGGCAGGGGAGAGCTCTTGCTGTTTTTTGTGACGCTGGTCCCTGCTCTCCTCCTCGGAGCCACTAGATGGCACCATTGAGCAGACTTTCTCCTCCATGTTTCCTCGCCTGTTCTCGGATGTTGGTTGAATTAACTGTATCCTGTTGCCCTCTCTGAGTGGGTGCACGTATGCATTTGCAGATATACGTGCAGAACACAGGGGGTACCTGTGATGCCCTCTGTTGTTTATCAACTCTGTCACAGTTCCAGCAGTGAGATGACATGTCAGCAACTTCAACAAGTGTACGGAAAAGTGTAAAAAAAAGTGATAGTTCACGTGTATCTGTTCCAAATCAAAATGACATTTCTGAATGTGTTCTTGTCCATATGGCAATATTTAGGCTTCAGGAATATGACATGGGCTTCTTGTACTACATGTCTGTGTTCCTTTCTCAAATGTTTTCCCACAACTTTTCCTCCTCTGCGGTTACACACCATGTGTGTAAAAATTAAGTCTGAAAACCCTTATTTTATGCAGTAAATGATCAAATCATTCTTGGACGCTTGAAAGACAAAGGCTGCCAACTAATAAGGCAAATTCATGCTGCCATATTTTGGAATTCATCTAAGAATGTCTCCACATCTTTACTTCTTTGAAGTAGCTGCTTCAGTATGGCGGAGAAAAAAAAAGTTGGACTTTGTTTGGTTCGTTACTCTTTGAAAATTCCAGTCATTCAAATGTTATTCACAGCATCTTCATCATCATTATCATCGCCCTCATCACCATCATTAACTGCAACTTATACTGGATCGCATGGCTTTGTAGAGTACATTTTTTGTTTACCCAGTTCCTGGTGTTTTTCAGGAATATGTTCATCTCAGCCTCTCAGCAAGAGCCATTATTCCCTCATCTCTCCAGTTTATCTCTTCTGATGATCTGCTCGGATAAATATGACAGCAGAATAAATATGCAAACGCAGTGAGCAGCTCCACACTTCAGCACAGAATTTCCATTCTCCTCTCAGATTTAAAGAGGAACAGTATATTGTTATAACAATGACACTCTCTGTGGGGGATTTGGGATGAAACGTTTCTTTTCTTCTTCACCATCTTCAGATAAAATACTGATATCAGCTAAAAAAGAGTCGACACAATTCTCAATCATTCGCTAATTAAAATCTCTTTTCACAAATCTGCCATTGATACTTCCAGAGCAAATTGTTGAATATCAGAGAATAAGATGGGTTTCATAAAATCATCTTTTATTAACTTCAGTCAGCAGTGTCTTTTTCTCTTTCACCAGCTCTGCTGTGTCCTTCAGAATCTGTTCCATTTGAAAGAAGAATGGAGTGATCCCATCACAAATGTTTTCATTGCTAATTACCTGTGAGATTCTACGGATTCAGACTGGAGTAACACGTGCTATGAAATTAGATCATTAGTAAAACTCTTATGAAGAGGAAAAAAAACGTATTTCTAAATTTTGTGACAAATGACCCTAAAATTACTTCATTCAGTTTTGAGTCTTGTGAATTTACCATGTTTGTGAACATTCATTTTTTGTGTGCTCGTGTTAGTTCTCAAGAAAAAATGACAAATTGCGTCTTTTTCTAGAATCTCAATCTACATCACTGGTGCTCTGCTGGACTTGCAGGCATATGTTGCCTTTTTATAGCATACTGGTGACTATCTCAGCTTTAATACTTTGGGCTTTCGCCTGGCCCCCAGCTCCCAGCTTGCTTTGAAACATGTAAGTCTCTTTTCAATCAGTTTTTGAGCATGGCATCGATACCAGCTGCATTTGTGGCAGAGGAGGCGCTTTGGCAGCTCTGTTTGAAAAGGATTGCCTTGGGAGGGGTCGGCTTGACCCAGCTTTAATGCAAAACAGAAAAAAGAAAAAGGAAATAGCGACAATAAAACCCCCCCCACTATATTTAACCAAATCTGCAGCTTACTCGGAAAACACATGATAATGATATCCTCTTAACACTCCTTGCTGCAGAATTACAGCCCTGACGGCAGCAAGGGCCAAGATTGGAGACCAGAGAGAAGGCGCAGTTATTACAGCACGATGATTATGTTGTGATTGTGTTTCTGGCCTCCGTCACCTCACGTTGTCAAAAGATCAACACTACAAAATTAGTAATTAACAAAGCAACTCTGACTCTTTCTGCAGAAAAGGCTGCATTACTCTAACAACCTATGTAGGAAGTCTAAGATCTTCCTGATGAGGTAGGAACAATCTGTCTCTGCAATTTAGTTGAGTTTACAAAAATAGAACAGATGCATTCTGAATTTTTTGTGAATTAACAGTATTGCTACATCATCAGTAACCATAACTTCTCTCTGCTTAAGAGCGAGTTCCCACATGCATCTGGTCCATCCTCATAAAATACCCTTAAAAACAGATCTATCTTTACTGGCAGGTTTTTGGTTGTTTTTTTTTCTTTTTCTTTTTTTGCTAAATCTTAATTAGCGATTAGTTAGAATAATTCTTAAACTGCTTCCTTTTTTTCTCAGTGGAGGATGGTCTGTTATTTTAATTAAGTAGAGGTCAGATTTATTAACACAGCAGGAGTGTGCTGAGTGAAACTGGAAATCAGCAACGACGTTACGCATTGTGCCACTCAACATGCTGATGAACATTATTATCTGTACTCCTCCAAACTGTGAAATACAGAGGGAAAGAAGTCTTGAGAGTGGTAGAGGTTTGTTTTATTAAAATTTTAGGTGTTATCTTTATTTGATATTTTCATTCTTGTTATCTTTCAACTCATCTCTGCTCTTTTCATATGGCTAGATGATGTTAAATCTCATTCCAGACCCCTGATTGGTGCATCCACAATGATTTAGGAGCTTAAGTGTCTCACAGGATGGATCAATAAGAAAAGATGAGAAAATTTAAAAAGGCAATTTTAAAAAAAGGAAGGGATAATCAAAGAGACAAGAGTGAAAGTTCAATGCCAAAAAGATCTAGTAAAAAGCATAAATAAGAATGTCTGTTTTTATTTTAGTCTAGATCTTTTGCTTGGCAGCTGGCGTACCACAAAACAAATCAATGTATTGTAAATAAAGATTTGATTTAATCTGAAATCAACATCTACCAACGTAGCTGTACTGAGCCAGTTAGGATCGTTCCTTCAGAAACATCAGAAAAATCTTTTATTTACAGCCACATTAAAACCTTATTAGAAAGTTCAAACTTGATAGAGAAAATATCCTATCTGGAAAATAGCGAATTGGAAAGTTACCTGGTCGACTTCTGTTTTGATTTTTGTTAGCTAGTTTGATAGAGATCTCACCAGCATGTGGCCTCATGGCAGTTACTGCCAGAGAGCGTTTGACTCCTGATTGCATACTGCCTTTCAGAAAATTACACAGCTTCCATGTAACATGCTGAGCATACCACAGATGCGATTGCAAGTCACAGAAGAAAATCCTGACATTCATCTCTACCACCCCTCCACCATCCCCACCCCTCCAACCTCTGTATCTACAGTAGGCTCTATTTGTCTATGGGGGGTGATGAAAGACAAATAGAGGGAAAACAGCTTCTGCTCCCTGGTCAGCTCTGCAGAAGATACCTTTCTTAGAAGTCATTTAATGCAGATTTGGTTAAAAAATTCCATTTTTAACATACATCTTATATTATTTTGGTTTTTGAGCTGATACAGGATGCTGATATTATGACTGTCTGACCATCTTAATCCCATTGAAGCAATGCAAATCTATTCATTGTATTTTTTGTATTCACTGTTTTCAAAGAAAAAGAAAGGAACATTTACTAAAAGCTATGTCACTGTTTTGATTCTGAAAGTGAAACAAGTAGGGCTATTCCCTTCCATCTTTACTGTATTATATGTTCTTCAAAAATGCTTATTTTAAGGACTGTCGGATGACTAGAAAAATGTTGTGTATGTTATAGGATGCATGATCCACTCTGGATTATATTCTTCATGGCTGTGTAACCCCTCCTCTGCTATTTAGCTTTACATTGGGAGAAGGTTATGTAAATAAAATCTGTGTTTGTGGGTACTAAGAACGTTTAGAACCACCCCTGGATTACCGAAAAGTGTGAATCCGGACCCTTTTTGCAGTTTCAGGTATCTTGTCAATGGTTTCTCAGGTGTCTCTTTTACAGCTGTGGTCAATGGAGAGTATGGCTTTGGGATTTCTTGCAATACATTGAGTGAGCTGGGACAAAGTGTCAATGCACTAAGCAGCTCTCATCATGTATCTACATAAAGGAATTCAATGGTACACAGTCCAGGGAATCTAACATTTTTTTCAATTCTTTCCCACTGCATGAAACAAAGACCGTTTGACTGATCTATAACAGCTCAGACTGCTATTTTTGATCACCGTTTATCCAGACAAGGTACATTTAGTCTGTTTTGTGACAAAGTAATATGATCATTTCTCTCACCATAGTTTCTTATTTGAATCTAAAAGAGTGGATCGGGATGAGTGAATGAAAGGTTAATGAACAGATAGTTGAGAAGAAGTGGAATTTTAAAGAATGGGATGAAAGATTAGCTCCTCATAGTTCTGATGTATTCAAAAATAGAAGACATAAAAACGATATAACAAACAAAATCAATGTATTTTCCATTGTGGAGATAAGAATAAATCTATCCAACTTGTCCGTCACAGATAGCATAGATTTTCACTTATCTCTTGATCAGGTCAATTTGTATACATACATGATATTAATCTAAATAGTTAATCTGTCAAAAATTACATCACTCAAAGTTCAGACACTGATCAGTGTAATCTGAGACAAATGACAACTAGGTGAACAAAGAAAAGGCTGAAAAGAAAGAAAAACGCTCTCTGAAAAATTGTAAAATGTGTAGCTGTTTACAATCCCTCCAATATAGATTTTGAAATCTCAAATCCCTTAAGATCACAGACTTGTTCTGTACTGTAAAAGGTAAGTGACACCAACTTGACATGTGGTTAAAACTTTTCTTAAGACCAATAAAAATCTTTTAATTGCTCCTGTTTCTGGTCCTGCAGGACACTCTTATCAGATGTTCTGCAAGTGCCAGAGCTGAGCTTAGCTGGATCCTTTTTGCCCGGTGCCCTGTGAGGCGTTCGGGTTGCACCAGCGTCAGTCAGGGGCCTCAGCACTGACACCCTGTGAATGATAGCGAAATCTAGCAGGTGCATTTGGCTTGCATACCTCTGATCAGTACACCACTGTGCTTGTCTTCTTAGCTTGCTCTGTAATAAGCTCCTTCAAAGATCAGTATGTACACCCGCACGCCCCCCCCCTACCTCCATCTTGATAAGATCTGGAGTATGTAGTTCTCTCTTTCCCTTTATTCCCAACTCTTTTCGTTTTCTTAAGAAAATGTCAGTTTAATCATATCTTAATGCTTTGATAATGGGGTTCTTTTACATGGGCAAAGAACAGTCACTTCAGTGTCTTAAAAGCCCAGGATGTGGAGGCAAGAAGAGAATGTCTCTAAATTAAATTTACTCGGGCCCTGCTTCTGCTCTGTGTACATTTTTGTGTGTGTGTATGTGGTGTGTGTGAGTGGAGGAACTGAGGCTCTTTTTCACCCCTCTTGACAATCACACAAAACATGTAATTGTTTCTTGAGCAAAAGCAAGGACTGTTAATATTTAAATGCCAGCTTGCTTGATTTAAATAATTCTAAAAAACGAAGTGGAGATCAAACAAGGGTTTCAGTGAGGGTCAAAAACCTGCCTTTTTAAATGTATCTGGTGTACTTTGTCTTTGCTGGTTCACTTTAGTCCTTCACATAATGAGGCATGGACATGAGTCACTGGTAATATCAGACTTTGTTCGTGCTCTGTTGGTATATTTCTGTCTCTGCTGTTTTGGATACAAAACATTTCCACAACAAATTGCCTGAAGGAAACGGAAAGAAAACAAGTGCAAACAAATAAATTATTTGTAAAGCGCCACTGTTTTGCTAACAAAGGAGGAAGAAATAGTCCCCAATGGTAGCGAGTTTGCAATTGTGCAGGTGTGACGCCAGCTGCTTGGCTCCAGAACACCCCCACCCTCAACATGCACACACACACACACACACACACCTCCCCTGTCAATCACGGTGACAGACAGGTGAGGCACAACTACAAGAGCGCAACTTCACCACTATTAAGGTGTGTTTTCCTTATATGTCACACTGAACCTGTGCACTGAACTAAGCTGCTCTGAGGATAAGGGAGAGAAAAAAGTTTTTCATGTTTGATAAAGAGAAAGAAATTGCTTTGCATTGTAAAGGAAGAAAAATTGTAGCAGATCCTTGGTGCCACCCACTTCCAGTCATTTAGATTGTGTGAGAAGGAAAGACCAGAAGGCATATTTAAACAGCCCTGTGGCTCCTCTATGTTGCTGTCAGTCTCTGAGACTGAGATGTGGCTGGTTGCTGTGTTTCTTGACCTACTTGTGACTGGTTATTGCGCTGAATTAGAGGGATGGCTGACAAAAAAAAAACCAAAAAAAAAAACAGCTCAACAAAAGGGGAGGGGGGGGCAGCTTAAGAACAAATGGCCATTTCTGTTGGAGTTCTAATCAGCGGAGCAGAAGCCAGCACAGAGTAGGGGAGCCTGCGCCCAAAAACATTATCTGTGTCTCAAGATGGATCCTTGACTAATCCCGCTGTCTGAGCTTAGTGCTCCCAAGATGCTCCGAGAGTTGGGAAAGAATCCTGGTGCAAGGAGGTAGCGATGACTATAGATTCAATGGAACAAAAAAAAAGAGAGAGAGAGAGAAAAAAGAAAGAAGAAGAAAAAAACAAGCCAGTTTTATCTTCCCAAAGGCCAGTGTCAGTTCAGGGACAATGTTGTGGCCCTAATTGTTCCCTCGTCAACAGCAGAAGATTACAAATCAGGGTTGTTTGCTACTCAAGACCCTTAGAAACGTGGTGACTTTGGCTAAATAGTATACAAGACTCCAGTGTTACCATTTCCTTAAAATTTTTTTTTAAAAAAGTCGTGAAACTGGAGGGAAGACATTTCCCCCTTTCATGTTTTAATTAGTTAGTTTGCATTGGCTGCAACAGTAAGCGGCGGATTTGTCATTTATTTGCTGAAACTCCGAGTGGCACATTATTGTGTAGCTGCACGCAGGCCGCTGTCCTCTTTGATGCAGAGAATGGAGTCCCACCAAGCAACATAATATGTGCTGTATGAAAAGCCTCTAATTCCAAATCATCTTAAAGGAATGATGTGGACGGCAAAAGAGAATGTCTTCACAATGACACACACGCACAAAAAAAAGAAAGAAAAAAGGGACAAAGGGAAAGAAAGGCGAACACAAAAACTCGATGTGATTTTTTTTTTCTTCTTCTTGAAACCAATTTGTTCACTAGATCATTCGGCTGCCATTCACACAACGTGATTAAACGGGAGCTACTCCACATTGATCTGTGGCACAAAGCTCAACAAGCAACTGTGGCTAATCAAGGAAGAAAACAAAACAAAAAAAAAGATTTAGTATTCAAACTTGCCTGGTCATGATCATGGTCCACCACTATGGTGTAAAATTGTGATTTAGTTCGAACTATTGTATGCTTTTACAACTTAAAGATAAATTAGGATAAATCAAACCTTGTAATTGTGCTCTAATTTTCAGCCACTGGAAAGAGTTTTCTCGAGGACTCAGCGAAGAGACCACTGATGCGGGGAACAGTGTTTAAGCTGTTGCCAGCTACTGCTGCTTAGCAGGACTCTGTCACTGGCACTCTGCAAAACTGTCAGGGTTACCATTGAGATGAATCTAAAACTGGCCACAGGGTTATTTTTAGACTTGGCTGCAGGATAAAAAGTTTCTGAGCCCCATAAGTAGGTCAGCTCAAGTGGTGTTCGCATTGCAGTTATGTACAATTACTGAAAAGTAGCAACTCTGCTCTAGAGCAACTTTTAATCCACTCTCCAGTGATTGAGCGAGTCCACTTCTGCCTCTCCAACTTGTTCAAAAAATCTTTCCCCGGTCCGCATTACGGTTTGTTTTGCTCTGATGACATACCTGACGTGACGCCGTGTCAGGAAGCAGCTGCTGTACTGTATTTGCACAGTTGCAGCAGTCTATGAAGCGACCAAAATTTTTTATCAATGTAAACATACTGTACAGTGAAGTTTCTATCTTTTAAAACCTCTTTTTTATTTTTTTTGGGTCCTTACTGTACTGTATTGGCAGATTATGCATTGCAGCACTGAAGCGTTTCAGTTCTATATATGATCAAAATGCTTCCATGCGCTAGTTTATTTGATAAGTTATAATATAGGTTTAATTACAGTTAGAAGGTAACCCCTGGGTTGCCAAAGAAAATATCACTCATTCTCAAGTTCTTTTATCTTTCAAGTTTTCATGAGGTTCAAGGAGAGGTTTTGCAGTCTTTGTATACGATAACTTGAGAGCCCCTGTGGTCAGAGAAACCCTGCTGTATCATAACTGTGTATTCAGCTCCATTAATTGAATAACAGGACGAGAGCAGGTGACAGTGTGGGAGTGGAGATGATGAGCGACCGTCCGAGGCACGGCCTCCATTCCAACTTTGACAGGTAAACAATCTAATTGATTTTTTTTTTCACGGCATCTCTCCGGACTGTTCAATACCATATTTCCAGTTTAAATGGAGACCGTTTCTCTGTGTTTGCGGAACAGACAAGCCCGTCATCTGCAGCCCTGAAAACATGTCAAGTTAGAACGAGTAATTTGTGGTGATGAATGACAAGTGCAGGCTCCTGTTCGGTAGTCTGAGTGCTCATTAGAAAACACATTTTCAGATGTCACCAGGCGTCAGTGTTTTTGTACTTTTTGGGCAGAATAAACAAATATTGCTTGAATACTGCCGTGTCACAGAAATGAGCAGAAGGAACTTAAACCTCAATTGACATGTCTCAGGCAGCCGGCTTTTTTTGAACGTTGACAGCCATCTGTGTGGATTCCTTTCACTCTCCACTAATGAGCTGTGGGTTGAGGAGACCCAATCTACAGAGGGCTGTCCCTGGGGCCCTGTGCAGCTGCTGGGCACACACACTCGTGTGCATTCACGTACCCCCCCCACCCCTATAAACACCCTCACATAAACGCATCCCCGTGTTTTTGAAGGCACTCGTTGGCTGAGGGAGATCTGACTTTGCTCAGTTCTCACTTTGCGCGCTATCTGTTATGTACTTTCACGACACACTTCCTCCCGTGCCAATTTTGGCGGTAAAAAAATGCCTTCAGCGCGTTAAAACTAGTTCTAAAAAAAGCATAATCTGATGTCTCTGTGTGACTGTGTGTATCATTGTGGGCACGCTTTGTGCATGAGAGGGTAAAAGAACCATCCAAACGGATTGAAGTGTCGAAACAGAGCAAGTGGAAAAACATGCTATTTTGTCGGAGTTTGAATGACTGCAAAGCTCTTCCTCTCCTGATGCCACATACCTGTAAACGCTGTGACTCTGTGTGGAAATCTATTTGATCCTTATCGTGCACAAAAGCACATGAGCTGGAATGTCACTGATACAGTGTGTGAATAGAAAATGACAGGAAGAACCTAATCAATGTCCTCCAGCACTGGCAACCGCATCCCCTTTGTTTCTTTTGGTAAATACAAGCCTCTTTAACATCACAATATGAGCCATTATCTCTCCTGGCAAGGTAAATTTTGAGGGAAGCTGGAACAAAATATACATTTTCCCTCAGTTTGGAGCAGATCAGTTGGATGAGATCTAAAGTCATGCAAATGTTACAGCAGAGAAATACTAGCAGAACTCATTCTAATTATTCCATATCAGCACATTTGCATGCAATGGATTTCTTTCTTTTTTTTTTTAAGAAAGGAAGAGTTAATGATCAGTGGAGCTCGGGCATGGGGGCTGTTTAGGAATTCACAGCATTTTGATCTAATCACAAAATCAAAATATTCATGAAACACAATGATATCTCCCTGAAGCAGGCGGCTAGCCATTAATTTTCAAATTCAGGTAATTTATTAACACTTATCAGAGGCTGAAAAAGGCTTACTCTGTGTTTGTAAAGTGGGTGAGAGGGAGAGAGGAGTTCGAGAAAACTGATTCCAGATGATTTATAATGGTGTGCTGGGTGCATTTTCAACCAGGTATTCAATTAGAATGCATGTCCAATTTTCTGTTCTAGATCTACAGTTAAAAACTCTATTAAAGCGCCATTTTCCCCTTGCATACATATCTATTATCAGCATTCACGGCAAATTTGATAACTTTGGCTCTGACTCTGTCATTGTGCTCTTTTTATGCTCATTGCTCACTTTATCCTGCTAATTGGAAGAGGCTTGACAATAGTCTACAAGATGCAGCACAGGCATGTTTTCTCCAGCCTGTTGTAACTTGCCTTAGTGCTTATTATTAAAGCTACGATTACAGCATGTAATCTACAGTTGGAACCACTACCAGTAACAACAACTACTGGATTGATCAGGCTCAAAGCCCAACCTCATTAAGTTACACTTTCCCAGCTCTCTGTTCTTGAAATGCAGTCTAAATGAATGATGTCATGTTGTCAAGCCCTTTGAAAACGCTTACTATTCTTGAAAAAACACATGTCTTTGATTTAAGTGCAATATGTCCTCATTTGTATTGCACAACTGTTGACTCTGAGAACTTGAATTGAGCAGGAGACATTGGCAAAATAATGGTGCAGGACAGAAAATGAGAGAAGGACATTTAGCTTTTCCTATTGTTTTGTATAGGGCAATGTTTGTGAAGTGTGATGCCAACATTTGTCATCAAGGTGCTTTCCTTTCCTTTTTTAATCCCCAAGATGGGTACATTTTCATGCCTGTCCTAAACCAACTCTGACCGAAGTCATGAGTCGAGCAGTCCTTTGACCAAACTGGAAATTATGGCGATTTAACAGGTGGTTTGAGAACATTGGAACCACGGGCAGTTTAAACAATGCAAAACTAAGGCAGATGTTAGAATGGTAAGCAACAAACACAGACGTAAACTATTTTGGAGCTGAAAATATTTACAAATTCAGAGTTTTTGGGCTGAAATTGTGAAACTGTATACCACCATAGCTGTTAAACATTCTGAATTGAGAGTTTATTGAATTGCAGATTTCCATCAGCCATTGCTCACCTGCTCACAAATTTTAAGCTCATTGACTTTTCCTTGAAAAACAAAAAAATTAAACTTAAACAATTTAGGATGGTTATAATTAGCGCGAAACCTGATTGAAGGATGCTGTTATCCTTTTAATTCAAAGAAATAACATGGAAATATTCAAAATAAGATTGCCCTTTTTTTGCCTTTTTAGAGTATACCAGGCTTTGTCTTTACAATTGATTTCATTATGAGCTGATGAACTGGCAGATCTCGTGAGAAAATGCTAAATATCTTGTTAATACTTACTGATGTGATCAGTCGCAGCACAACCAGACTCAGTATTCTTAAACATTATTATCCTTTTTGATAGCCGCACTAACATAAATAGGCCAGTGCACATAAAAAAACTTTGCATTAGTTTATGTTTTAGAGCTCAGATTCAGCTGCTTACAAGTAAACGATATTATATAAGGTAAAATGAATTTGAATTTTCCACAGTTTGGAAGCTTGACATTTCAGGCCATGCTGTTTTTGTGCTTTAAACTACTGTACTGCATGTGTCTTGAGCAGGAAGTTCACATGATTAGCTGAGGCCCATATGTGATGTTATACTTGAAAACAACTAACGGTTTATTGCTTTTAAGCGATAATGCATGCTTTAACATTCCAAATGAATACATATCAGTTGCTTAATTAGTATTCTTTTCAATACTGCATTTGTTATCAGAATATTTCAATAAAGGCCGGATTGAGTTATTGTGAGTCTTATCTTCTGAAAGATAAAAAAAGCAAACTCCCACACCTTTGCATGTTCAGAAAAAGCTTTACACTTCTTATTGTGTCAATGGAAAATCATCAAGGCAGATTGTGTGTGTAGATTTTTTTTTTTTTTTTACTCCAGCGTGCATAGATTATATCTCATACCTCCCATTGTATATTTAGTCATCTTAAGAAAACAGCAGGTGACACATCTTTCTTCTGTTGACCAGACAAAATGGTCTGGGGAGAAGGATGGTCCAAGGACAGGTTTGTAAAAACAGCAGGGCTGGATCTCTTTGTCTCTCCGTAATACTGTGGGATGGATTCAAACAGCCCCCGAGGCTGAGGCTGAGCCGAGCCCCGAGCCGCGATTGCAGTGTGATAACAACAAGATGGATCAATACGTGTGTTGTAAAGGTTAAATGATGTTATGTTGCGCGTTGTTATTGGACATGGTGTGTCACACTACGTGATACTGACACCTTTTTTTACCCTCTTTTTTTTCCCTTTTCTTGAGGCGAGGTTGAAGGCCCCTTGATGATCTTAAGAAGGGGTCAAATGTTGACGACCTCCCCTTCTCAGCCAGTGAACCGACCAGACTGAAAACGTCGAGCGTATCTATTTGTCCAGGCTGGACAAACAGCCACACTGACTTTTCTATTGGATTAAAAAAAAAATGTGTCAAAGTGTAAAGACCAAATTGGCTTGTGGGTAGAATTTAACATTTGGACAGGGGCGTCGGTGTTCTAAAAAGTGTATTGTTATTCACCGTCCGGGGAAAATTTTGTTTAGTAACTTCCAGTGACTTCATATGACGTCCCTCAGGTTCATGATTCCTTTCGGTGGCTTATTAATTGCAGTCACATGTATCCCCAGCTGTCATTTTCTGATCTCCAGGCCCATAAAACCAGAAGCTCCAGGCTCAACAGACCAGGGGCCTGCAATATAAAGTAGAATTAGCGGCTTAACAAGGTAACTTCAGCTTCAGGTCAGCGTCAGAAAAGCTGGCACTTCTCATGGCATTGTATCGTCTATGTTAAAACCTCAACTAGAATTGGATTTTGAGGAACGTTGGACACAAGAGCTCAACACTTTCTTCTCAGACTGTGAGATTGTAAATGGATTGTATAGTGAGTCACTCACTCTATCATTTCATTGTACAAAGGAGTTGCCAGATGCTGATGCATTTTTAAAACTAAAATTCAGCTGGGTTTTTTATTTTTTTATTTGTCAGCTAGTTGCAGCTACAAGAGGCAAAAACAAATGTTAATAAAAACAGGTACACGCCAATTAGGAAATCATGGACAAGGTTTCTGTTTTTATTTAAAAACAGATGGGAATTTAAACTTGTACACACCTGTAACTCTTGTTATGTTACTGTATCCTCCAGCAAAACAACTGACTTCAGCTGTTAGTATGAAATAATTCTCAGGCTAATAAATGTGACCCCATTGTTTTTTAATGACGCCACAAGCTAATGAGACTTGCCTTGCTAAAAGTGTTATGTCAATGCTCCAAATTGAAAAGACTGCCCTTATAACATAAAAACGCTGTTTTGCCCATTCAGACATACTAAATTAGCAAGGGATATTAATGTGATGGACTATGCGCCTGCAGATGTAACAGCTCTTTAAAGAGAAATGGAATTCAAGTTGTAAAGACTCAAGGTCACTGTTGAAGGTAAGCGCTAAACACGTACTCAGAACATGATTTACTGTATTTCTGTGCATTGTCTACACTTGGCTTCTCTTTCATTTGTGAATTTTTATCCAAGAAAATCATGACTGGTGGACAAATTACCGTTTCTAGTAAATATGTGTGTAAAATGACATTTCCTCTTCTTCAAATTCATCCATTTGATATGGTGCTTGTTTGCTAGCAGTAGCTAGCAATGAGAAGAGATAATTATATTTTATCTGGCATCCTCTGTGGGTTTTTGCTGTTCACTGTTTAATCTAAAGTTGTATGAAAACTGTAAATTGCTGCCAACCTTTCAGAGAAAATGATAATAATACTTCATTTTCCTTGACTTTGAAATCAAGTATTACAAACTGTACGTGCTAGCGTTGTTGTGTTGTACCAATTTGCCTTGAAGGATAATGTATTTCTGGCATGACAGCTTTAACATGCTTATAAGTATTTACTCATACTTTGAATTAGTTTAAATTAAACTGAAACACAAACGTTCAGACTCTTGTCACAGTTATGCCCACCATTTTTCTTTAGTACAACTTTAGAATGGAAAAAGAAGAAAGTAATACCTCGAGAATGGATTAGCTAAGAGAAGGATATTAAATACTTTGAGTCCTTAAACATTGGTCGGGCAATCTACATGTAAGTAGTAAATGTCAAAATTACTAATAAATACACATGTTGCTTTTTTGCTTCTCATGAAAACGGGCATGTTGATGCCACTTTATTCTTAAAGCTGATGCTAAAATATTGAAGACCTCATTGTAGAGTTTCCTGGTTACACATTCAATAAGTCATAGAGCAGCATGAGTCTGAAGTTGTCTATCAGGAAACATGACAAATGTTACGGCACTATCTATCTCCTTTTGGCTCTTTTGTCTCTTCAAGACCTTTCATCTGGTAACTTGATTATTTAGCTGTTTGCAGCGTAGCAAAGTAGGTTCATTGTAGCTTTTTCCATAAACATTATCAATGAAGTGGAAACAGTTGCCATGACTCGGAGCCGGTGAGCTGACTTAAAGCCCAAATTTCAGAGTTTGTTCATTGCCATCTTGCTCTTTTTGGAGCTAGGAGCAGTGCGTATATATTGTTTATTAAGATGGTGGTTTGTAGACTTATACTTTCATTTCAGTTTACTCATGTGGTGCCAAATCACAACAAAACAATCGCAGAGCAAACAAAGAAACCATGCCTGTGTAGTACAAGTCCACTCGCAGAAAGATTAGATGAAATTTGATAACTTGCAATCTGATAGGACAAAAATACTTCTGATACTAAAATATATTTGAATTCAGTCATGAATGCACGGATCAATAAGAGTTTGAGAGAGTAGCTGCTGCATGGTCCTTGTGAGCTAAGTGTAGTCATTAAGTATAAAGTGTTATTGCCCTAAAAATTCTAGACAATGCACTAAAAAGCTTAGTGCATTGGTCTTTGGCCTGAATATCTGATATTACATGTCATATCTGATACTCATCTCAGCTGCTGTAGATCTGATCAGTTGTGTTTTCAGGCACCAACAGTTGTTGACATTTGCATTAGAAATCATCAGCGTATCCAAGTTAGATACATTAGTTTTGATAGGTGGCGCTTTTTAAATGTGTTGCCAGAAGCCCAATGAGGTGTCGATACATGTCAGTCACCGGTTGTACTGGGGTGTTTACTCCCGACACCATCAAGGACTGTAGCTTACATTCCCAGTTACATTCCCACAACCAGCAATTAGCAGCTTAGTCTCTACTTGGCTGCATGTTGATGACTCCGACTCATGTTTCTGAGGTGCGCAACTTGGCAGTCCTGGAGGATTATCAGTGCTCCAAATTACATAACTGAACTAATGAGATACATACTCGCACAGTCTCAACCCGTATTCCCACCGGGTGCCTCGCTGGCGGAGTGAAATATTCCACAGCTCCCTGTGGACTCCCTGCACATCTCTGCCTGTCTAGGGAGGGAAGCGGGCGAGCGAGGAGAGGGAGAAAATGTAGAGAGCAATAAATGGAGATGTATTGCCTCCAAAAGGTCTGACTGACAAGAAGCTAATATGCTGTAATTGTCCAACGAGTGGATTGGAGCTGCTTGCCACTCTGAACCAAAGTGAAAATGACTTTCTAGAGTGTTTTTTGCATTAGGGCTTCTTTTCTGTTCCACTGATGCCCTCATTAGGGAAAGGCTGAAACACTCTTCAATTTGCCGTGCACCTGTACAGGTTATTTCTTTTTATTTATCGTCAACAAACCATATAGAATGTTTTAATATTTGCCTGAGAGGGGAGCCTGAATATTATTTCAACAAGTTCATCCAAACCGGGGCGATTGTTGACTCTGTGATAGGAGTGAAACAGAGACCAAACAAGCACATTGGGATGGAAAAGCACTTAAACCAACTGGTTTCCACTAGTCTCTCACACAGTGCAGAAAATTGAGGTCATACTGTCATTTGTATTCATGGTAATAGGGCACTGCAAATAATAGTCGGGTTTGTTTAAAGTTCCATCCTCCAAATGTACATTTACACCACTCAGCCTGGCACCCTGTTCCTTTTACAGCGGCCACTGTTCTGCTTGTAAATCAAGGCCAAATCCACGACTCCAAGTGATTTATGCCAGATAAGAAAAACAAAGGTAACATATTGTTTTGGCGCTATTTGTCCCTGATAATGCCCGAGGCAGCATGAGTTCAAGCCTCAGTAGTGCTAATCGCAACAACTATGTAAAAATATGGGTCAAAGCTGTGCCTGCCGTTTAAGTTATTACTTGTTTTATTTACTACGCGTGATACTGCAGTCAAAGACAATCAAACACGAGGACTGCACGTAGCCGCTTTCATCGTGCCTGTGAAGATAAAGAGAGGCATCTTAAACTGGGAAAACCTATGCAACCGAATGCACGTTTCCCTTAAAGGGTGTGTCGTTCTACCTTTTGTTTCTTTTCAGTGTTTGACACACTTGTGAGAAGCAACGTTTTTGACTTGCTAGGCACAACATGTGGAATTAAAGTCCACCCTAATGAAAAGAGGAGGCACCCTAACCGGAGGGGACAGATTCACAGCATTATTTATCATGTTACAATGAGCTTATCCCATAATTACTGCATGGTAATTCCCTTATGGATGTGTGTTTTTCCCCTCTCTCCCCATCCAAATTAAAATCTACACTGGCGTCTTTATCATTCAAACTACTGAATATTACCTCTAGTACTAATAATGAGGCTTTTAAAAGACACTCACCTAAAATAGCTAATTGTTTTTGTTTGATTTGGTGACACTTTATCAAGACTGGCTGTTAATTAATAGCGATTATACATTAACTATTAAAGGAGGCACCTTATTAATTAATAGCCTCAGATGCAATTAAATTACAGATGCACACACCAATTTAGCAACCAACTTTCCTTAATCCTGCGTAATTTCAAAGGGATTTCAGAAAAGGGGGAAATGATTCTATTATGGCTGTAGTAGGTGTTAATTAAGAAGTAACTAGGGGGTGCGTCTAATATGGATTCTGTGTGTGTGTGCGCGTCAGGGCAGGCTGAGTTTGTGGCTTGCTGGGGCATTTACACAACAGAGGCAAAACATGGGATTTAACCCCATATAGGCCACATTTCTCCTCCAGTATGCATTATTTCCATCACAGGCTTCATGTGTGCTGCTGCTTGTTTCTCTTTTGCCTTTTACAATGCAATTAGAAACAGGATCTGAACTTGGAATCACTATTACTTTGTTCTTGGCTGAATGTTGTTGTTTTTTTTCTTCTTTTTGCTGTTTTTTTTTTCTCCTTCTGCTGAACTTTGCAGTCAAATTATGAGGCAATTATTTCAATGTAAAAAATAGAAAAGAAACGGATCTGATGTGAAATTCTAAAGATGGCTCCAAACTTTTTTTCAGATCTGTGTCAGGCTTTTTTTCTTTTTCTTTTTTCTTTCTTTTTTTTTTTTTACTGCTGCCATATCTTTTAACTTAGAAGTAGAAAAATGTATTTGACCCCTCCTTTAGAAAATGTTCATCACTTTAAGCTAATACACACAACCTGCTCCAACAGTTTGTCTGAAGTCAGAAAGACAAAGAGCAGCCCATGGGACCCGTGTGCTTAGTACATTCACTGTCTTTTAGAAGGTTTAGAGGAGCAGTACAGCTCACGGGGGAATAGCCAAGGCAACGTGCACGATGTCCGATTATGTTAATAGTAAATCCAATTATGCACCCACAGCATAATGCTTGAGAAGTAAACTAGGCTTGCCGACCATGGGTCTCTGAGAAATGGGACCGAGTTTTTGATTTACGTAAAAGTGGAATCGATGGGATTTAGAAAAATTGTTTTCATGTTAGACATTTTTTCATGACATTGAATCCTCACAGTATCTATACTGGATAGCCTTGGTTATAAAAGGCCGTTTTGATTTGAAACAGTTGGTGATTATTTGACTTGCAAAAAGGTTAACCGCAACCGTGTAGATAATCTATTCATTATTCAACTTTTGACTGCAAGAACATGCTTTCATGGAATGTCATTAATGTTTCCTTTATGATATTTTATACTTGTTAATACTCATTTTAACACAGCATCTGCAAGTGTTACTCCTAATGAAAAATGTCTCACACATACTAAGATGTCCTTTTCTTTTAGCAACTAAAGTTCCAGGTTAAAGTTTATTTGTATTTTTCTTCATGGTCTTTGTTTTTTTGTTTTTTTTTCTTCTTTTTTGTATTTTTGGACTGGAAATATGCACATGCAGCTTTAACAGCCCTGATCCATGTGATTTAGACATTTGCTGTTTATGTTGAACATGAAACGCCCTCTAAAACACCCAACTGTCTGTGTCCAAGCTAATTAATGTTTGCTAAACTTGAAAGCCCGTATAGGCTACACTGGGAACCATAATTACAAATGTGCCTTCAACAGCAATTTGTTTCTTGGGTGAACGAGAACATTAAATGTCTGACTTAAATGAGAACACAGAGCCAACAAACACATGTATTTAAACTATTTCAAGCCCATTTTGATCCCCAAAGACATCCTATCAGTGACAAGTCCCTGATCGGAGAAGAAACTGCACAACACAGTCAAACCAGCAATTAGTGCAAATTAACAGACATTTTCAAAAATGTCTTTGCTTAGAAAATGGCTGCTTTGTAGTTCAAAAAATTCCCACTTTGGCCTTAGAGTGGGAGTGTTTCCAGCAAATGCTTAAATCCTAAAATAAGTACTGCAATCTTCTGGCACAGACACACTGTAATGCTTTAAAAACAATTTAGCAACTGTCATCGCTGTAATTACAGTAACTAATTACCATCCTCAGCAAACAAATAGCTTAACATAATACGCAGCCCCAATCAATTTTGAAGAAATGCAAATTTTGAATGCAAAAAAGGACATTTTGGCAAACCTGAAAGAATTACAGGGGAATAATACACTTTGTTTTATCCACACATAATTCCCAGGGAATATCATATCATAAATATTTGCATTCAGTTCTTATCAGGACATTTGCATTTGCTTCTTATCAGTCGGCAAGCCAGGCACTGGCAGATAGGGAGAGCTGCCTCCACGCCATACACACATTTCTAATGAGTCACGTCGCAGCCTGATATCATATTTTGGCTAGAACTTTATCACCAAAACGAGGAGGTCATTTTCTCCTGGAGTTGGCTCATCTTGGAACTGTCTTTGAGTTTTTTTTTTCTCTGATGTGATTCAACTGAGATTCATTTTTTTTAAAGCCCACAAAAAGGATTATTTCCTCTCCTCCCCCAGCCGAAACAGCCCCATATCAGTGGCACGAATGCTTGCAATGATTATCATTCTGTCATAAAATATTTCAGTTTTATCAGAGTATTATTTTATTTGCCACAGCATCCCTCGGAACAGAGGCTCTGGGGAAGGGGGGAAGAGGAAGAAGTGGAAGAAGAAGAAGAAGAAGAAGAAGAAGAAGAAGAAGAAGAAGAAGA
>JABUIW010000019.1:15855182-15876086 GCA_013363375.1 Menidia beryllina
AAGAAGAAGAAGAAGAAGAAGAAGAAGAAGAAGAAGAAGAAGAAGAAAAAAGAGCTCATCTGCATGAACAGTAGTGGATGACAGGCAGGAGACTCTGTACCACCATCTCATTTCAGGGACATGTGCAACAGTTTCCAGGGGGAAAAATTAAAGTAATTGTTTGATAACATTTTCAAAAAGGTATTCCACAATAACAATTTCATGGTGCATTGCGGAGTATAATTATAAATCAGCCTTTTTTTTTTCTTGGACAGCCAAGGAACACTGAGGGTCAAGTAAAGTATCCTAGTCAAATTCTCCTCTCATTAGTGCAATCGCTTCTCTCTGCTAATTATTTCCTCCCTCTCTCACCCTCTCTGCCTCTCACTGGATTATCCAGAGCTACATGCGGCGTTAGGTCGTTGATGATTTTATTCTTTTTTTCATTGAAATGTGTTGTTCTTGCAAATACGTTTTGCATTAATTACAGCTTGATGTGACAGAATGTTAAACATTCTTTTGATGTAATGTAATCATGCAAATGACAAAAAAAAAAAACATTTATATGGATGCTATGCAATTTTTATGTAATTGGGCAGTTGACACTTTTTTTTTTCCCCAGGTTGAGTTTTGGATGCAATTAAAAAAGCAAGGTGCATTTGCCTGCCCATATTTAGCGGGGGGGGGAGAGGAGGAGATGAGGAATAATTGAGAAAATTCAAACACAGAGTAATCATCTCCATGTGCTGAGAGGAATGGATGTCATAGAAATAAATTATTTGAACGCCAAGGAATTAATGTGTAAATCCACCCAAGGAATCAGACAGACTTGAGATTAGTGGTGGACAACAGGAGTGGATACTTTCACACAAATCCCGGAAAATGATAGTAAGAGGGTAGGGTAACTAAAGTAACGGTCATCCTTCTAACCCTTTTTTCTTTTTTTTCTTTTTTTTCTTTTTTTTTAGGAGAGGATAAGCTGAAAGAAAATGAGAGGGGAAATATATTCATCTGCTGCCCTGCCTTCTGGAGGTTGGTCTCTGTCTTTTTTCCACCGTCTTCATTATGGCTCAGTGCCTTCTGCAGCTTGAAGGAGGGCAGCTGGATCACCTTAAGGATTCTCCTTAAATCTTATCTCGGGCTTTGTTTAAACAGAGGAAGGGAGACATTCCACCAGGCCCAGCTCTGAGGGTCTATCAAGCAGCATTCGTACAATCAGCAGTCTCTTTTCCAGGCATCGTGTCAGGAATTTTTGAGACCTACTATCGTACTGTGTACAATCTATGTACATATGTTTGCTGTGGTTAACACGTCTTAAGTCTGTGCTGTTTCATACAAAAAGAAAAATAGCTTACAGTAACATTTTAAACATCGGCCGGCAGGTGTGCATTTAGATAAATCCCTTTGGGCTAAAAAAGTTTAAAGTATGTGACATTTTTGTTCCGTAAAGGTTAGACCTGAGCTGTGAAGTCAGCCTGTTGTCTGCCAATATGGTGGTGTCTACCTGGTTGCTTTCCTGGCCAACTGGTTAAAATGATGATCCGTTGTGATCTGTTCTAAATTGGTCAAAGCTGAATAGACCCATTTTAGTCTCACTAGTGAAATCCTGTGTCTCTGCTCATCTTACTGCAACCAGTAACACTTTCCGATACACACTGATGAGCAGAACTGTTTCCACGGATAGGGACGATTTGAAAAAAATAATTGAGCTGACAACAGACTGTGGTGAACTTCTGACACAATACAGACATTTTAGAATCTAGATGAAGCCTATATACAATTGTTCTGACTTGCTTTCTCTTGGGTCAAAGTATTGAAAACACACACACAAAAACACCGTTCAGATGTAAGTCTAAGTGCATAAATCTACAGTGCACACATGTAGTACACATGGCATATTGTATGTAGATATTTTTAAATAGGTTAATGTTTAGAGTGTGTGGAGGGAAACAATCAATAATGAATAATAAATAAAATAATAATAATGAACTCACAAGTGTATGCTTATTTTAACATCATCTCAATTCTACATCAGAAACATTTAACTTATTTAATATATTCTGCCTTTGTGAGATTATTTTTGGCAAATCCTTTGAACAGTGGGTTATAAAGACCCTCTACTGTTCCTTGTAGCACCTTATAAAGTTTTATGGTGCAAACGTAATGAACCATTTCACCTTTTGGTATAAAATTCCTGTCAGTTTCATTGAGAGCCAGTTAAGCATACAAGAGTCTCTGTGTTATGTTTTATGAGGTTTCTATGCTTAAAAAGTAAAAAAAATCCGAATGAGGGTAAGATAGCTTTCTGTTGTGATCTAATACTACAGAAAATCCTTAAACAAAAGTTTTCATGCCTATTATGAATAAACAATCCTCTCAACTGCTGGTAGAGGCAGTTTGAATTCCTTCCTGGTTCTGAATCTGCCAGAGATTTGTACCTGTTAAAGGGGAGTTTTTTCTCTATACACTGTAATCTAAGAGATAAGACACTCTGAGAAGTTTAGATACAATCTGTAGGATCCTTTAGCTCGTCAAGCTTTGAACTGGACACATTTATATTTAATACATTTGATTTGTTTGGATTATGATTGTATCACATTGATAATTTAATTGGTTCAAATTTTCAAATTTAGCTCGATCCCTGTATAAAGTTCATTTTTGCATTTATATAAATTAAATATATAAAACACACTTGATGTTGACCTGAACAGCAGCATTTATTTCAACAGACTCTCAAATTTAAAGACAGATTAAAAAAAAAAGTAAAATTGAGAGCAGCTCTTGACTGACATCTTTTGTTTTGATTTCAGAAAACAATGCAGGTATTAGCGATAGACTGCAGATGTATCCTTAAACTCCATTCTGGCACAATATTTACATGAGCTTTCAACATTTGTGCAGCCTGTGGTGTCTTTATCTTTCAGAATGCTTGTTGAGCAACTTTTTTTTGGGGAGAGTGGCGCCGCCACAGCGGTCGGGGCTTTGCTTCATACATGTGAGGTCGCTGCTTTAGAGGCCAAGTTAGCAGCCACTCTCGGGGCGGACAAAGTGCTGCTAATCGCAAACTCACGAACAGCTAAAGGCCTGCAAATGAGCACAGAGATGGGGTTGTGGTGTTTGCAGAGCATGACAGCCATGAGCCTGTCCAAACATCTAAAGAGTTTCGGGACAGTCTTTGTCTGAGGATCTCGCTTTTGCCAGCGGTCTGGCCCCAGCAGGGACTGGGATCTAAAGGATTTTAGTAGAGCTGTGGCAGCTTTTACAAATAAGCTTGTTGGGGAGATGATACTCTATGGTACAGCGGTTGATCATAGAAAATGGGAAAGAAGTTAAGAGGGAGAGTGTGGCACTGATACAGAATATATGTGACTAGTTTATTAACATTTGTTGCTGGACTTTTAGAATCCGGTTAGGGTCAACAACATGAAGTTTACCATACCTCAGATGCTCTCTTTATGTCCTGTTTAAAGCCTTTAGTTTAGAGTCAGGTGCATTATGACTGCTTGGTTAAGGGTTACTGTGCAATTTAAACTCTGTTTAGGAATATTGAGATAATTAGAATGAATATGTAGATAAAGTGCCACTACCCAAAAAGTGCTGACATGTTTTTATTAACCTAATTAGTGACTCCCCACTGTTTATTTCACATTTCTTAACAAAATTGGGAAATATAAGTATACAAATTGGCAGTTAAACATTGTATAAATGTCCATAGGTGCTTCTACAATCACTCATTTCCTGGTTGTCTTGCTTTGGACGGCGTCTTAAAGAAATAGACTTTACGAAGTCGCTCTGGATTTGAACAGGCCGAATGTGGCCATTGTTGTAAGAAAACAGTTCCGACTTCAGATGAACTCTTTATTTGTGAAATAGAAGGAACAATACATCCCACACACGTCATGTCATTTGCAAAGGTGTTCTGAAGCGCTAAGCTTTGGTAATTCAAGGCCATCCTCCACTGTGACAGAGACATCAATGCTCTCTGGAACCCTTTTACTCAGATGCTGCCCTCACGCACGCACGGAGGGAAAATTGACTGCTAGGTGCAGGGGAAATAGCAAATGATGGAAGACAAGGATGGTGTTGGGTGGAGCCAGGCTGATTAAGTGATTGTGACCATTCTGGTACTGAAACGCTTTCTTCAATCCTGCAGATAACATCATCCTTGGGCTTTATCTTTGTTCTTGAACTTACTTTAAACATTCCCCTCTGCTCTCTCTTCATTACATACTGTCCTCTCCTTTTGGTATCCAGTTTCATTACTGGTGATTTATCTCAGACATCCGCATTTCCTGTCACTCTGTTTATTGTGAGGCAGGGATTTTAAGATTAGCTCTTCCTGCACACCCCTCAACACTACTGCATAATGAGGACTCGATGCGAAAAACAAGACAAGAAACAAAACAGTTCTTGCTTGTATGCTGCGCAGGAAAAGAAATATTTATTTATAGTTGAGGGAAATTAATTAGACAATGTAAAAAAAGTGAGCAGAAAACGACTGTGATTAATTCTAAATTAAATATCTGCAGTACATTTTTCGGGCTATAATCCCACAGTAAATACACTGACTGCTTCATATGATATTACTATTTGCGGTATTAAAGGGTGTATGATATAATTTTTTGTGCAGAGGAAAAGTATGCACTGCATCATCTGAACATCTGGGATGTAGGCACATAGCTGGATGCGGCTTCTTATAGACGGAAATCAATGTCTCATCATGCTATTCTATGCTGCACAGATGTCATTAATCCGTGCTGTTAGACGCTGGTCTCTTAACGATTGCTACATTTTCAGGGACATTCAAACATGTCACTGATTGTATCCAGGAGTTTTGGTGCAGTTGTCAAAATAAGTGGGAAGAGAAGCAAATCGTAAATTCCTTCTGATTTAAGGTAACAGATGCAGCTGTTACTCCATCGCTGTGTTAGGCTGCCAGCTCTCTGGTCCTCAATCATCAATGTTGCGAGGCAAAAAGGAGAAAATAAGTTTTACACATGGCTAATACAAAACAGAGTCAGTTTACATGAAATCGGGATTTCATTTCCTTAACTTCCTAAATGGTTTGTTTCCCAAGAATTTGATTTCAGTATTGCACAGAAATAACATTTTAAGAGGGGAAAGAGAAAAAGATGAACGTCCCAGCTGTATAATAGATGAAAGAAATTGTAATTAAAACCTAATTTACTTTACTGACAATGATGTCAAATTAGAATTCCACAGTTATCGTAACCTCATCATAAAACGATACCATCCCCGTTTACAAATCTATGTGCTGGATGCCTTACAGCTTCCACCCAAAGTGATTGGGTGTCTTTTTCATCTTCATCATTATCAACCCTTGTCTGCACCACAAAGATGTAATTGCATCACTCAACAAGCAGGTTAAGAGATGGGGTTGAAGAAATTAACATTTTTTATAGCACAGATTTCCCTGGTTGTTTTAATAACCCATCTCAAGCCTGTGATCTAATCTGCAGGAACAGTGGAAGTAATTAAAGTTTAAATTAATTACCGTCTGCACCTGATATTCTAATAATGGCTTTGAGTTTTCTAGCAGGAAGTTGATATTTTGTCACTCGTGTTTTATCTCTCACAGCCGTGCGTGATTCTCTGCACTTACAGATTATTAATGTAGCCAGGAAGGGAGCAGGAAATGGCAGATAAAGGCGGAGAGACTTTCCTTTCTAGCACTCCTCCTGACCACACTGGCCCCTCTTGACAGCTCCAAAGCCCCTCCTCCCCACCTCCTCCAGCTCTTCTTTTAACATTCACTTTATCACGTGAGTATTTAAAGGAGATAGGGTAAGACTGAACAGGCCTTATGACTGCTTTTGATAGAAATTAGACAATTGTTCATTAGCGGCTAAGATAATGTACCCCCACCCCATCTCCCACGCACACACAAAATACCCCATCAGCTCTGTTTTCCCGGTGGGATCTCATTTAAGACCTACAGCGTTCAGCAGTGCATACTGCGGGAGCTGTGGATGTGACACACACAGGACCTGCCGCAGACAGTACAGCTCCAAATGTCAAGCTAAGTGAAGGAAACTGTTCGGGCTGCACACTCTAGTGAGCAGGGTATGTACCTCCCTGTGTGGGAGAGGGGGGGTTGGATGTGAATGTGTGCTCCCTCCGCCTGGGTCTGTCACTCTTACAGTGACTATCATGTTTTTAATGGAAAATGGTCAACTAAAATCAAATATTAAGCTTTGATAACCATGGTGGAGGAGCAGTGCCCTCTGAAGTGGAAAAAACCTTTCAGCTCTCTTTATGCTTTATCACTTTTCACCAACTTCAGGTTTCTCCTAGAGTCCTGTTTGCTCCAGTTGACTTACGGATAATTCAGTCCTTGAATACCAAAAGTGCTAGATGTAATCAATTTGTGCGATTCAGTGAATCTAAGTAGCCTGCAAATATTTCTTCATATTTTTTTGTTTTACCTGCTCCTCAATTGTCTGCTTCTGCTGTAGGGCAATTCTGTCCATGCTCCCTTACATAACACGCTCTATTTTAGATTCATGAATGTAACTTCAGCGAACCGCTGCCCTTTTTTGTTAGTTTTTACGGATAGCTTGAAGGGTAACAACCTCTGTCCTGGCCACGACTGAAAATCTCAACAGATTACCATGAATTGTGGTCCACATATTCGAGGTGTCCAGAGGAAGAATTTTAATAGCTTTAGTGATCTCCCAACTTTTCCTCCTGCAATCATCAGGTCAAATTTCAAATTTGTCTAATACTCCAGTTCAGGAGCTAGAGCCAGAAAAACTGGAAACATTCCCCTGAGCTGGACTTTGCCATTAAAGATATATTATGCTTTTGGGAGTTTGCCCTTTGCTTCCCCGCTCTGAATTATTCTTCTGGGCAAAGCCAAACGTCCACACCAAAGTCAGTGACTCTTATTGCCATAAAAAATAGCCCAATATCTCTGTTGGCTATAGTCTCCCCCCCTAGTACTTAACATTGTGAATCCATTATACCACACCCTAAACACATGACATACACTATATTGCCAAAAGTATTTGCTCACCCATCCAAATTATCGGAATCAGGTGTTCCAATCACTTCCATGGCCACAGGTGTATAAATTCAAGCACCTAGGCATGCAGACTGTTTTTACAAACATTTGTGAAAGAATGGGTCGCTCTCAGGAGCTCAGTGAATTCCAGCGTGGAACTGTGATAGGATGCCACCTGTGCAACAAATCCAGTCGTGAAATTTCCTCGCTCCTAAATATTCCACAGTCAACTGTCAGCTGTATTATAAGAAAATGGAAGTGTTTGGGAACGACAGCAACTCAGCCACGAAGTGGTAGGCCACGTAAACTGACGGAGCGGGGTCAGCGGATGCTGACGCGCATAGTGCGAAGAGGTCGCCAACTTTCTGCAGAGTCAATCACTACAGACCTCCAAACTTCATGTGGCCTTCAGATTAGCTCAAGAACAGTGCGCAGAGAGCTTCATGGAATGGGTTTCCATGGTCGAGCAGCTGCATCCAAGCCATACATCACCAAGTGCAATGCAAAGCGTCGGATGCGGTGGTGTAAAGCACGCCGCCACTGGACTCTAGAGCAGTGGAGACGCGTTCTCTGGAGTGACGAATCGCGCTTCTCCATCTGGCAATCTGATGGACGGGTCTGGGTTTGGCGGTTGCCAGGAGAACGGTACTTGTCTGACTGCATTGTGCCAAGTGTAAAGTTTGGTGGAGGGGGGATTATGGTGTGGGGTTGTTTTTCAGGAGCTGGGCTTGGCCCCTTAGTTCCAGTGAAAGGAACTCTGAATGCTTCAGCATACCAAGACATTTTGGACAATTCCATGCTCCCAACTTTGTGGGAACAGTTTGGAGCTGGCCCCTTCCTCTTCCAACATGACTGTGCACCAGTGCACAAAGCAAGGTCCATAAAGACATGGATGACAGAGTCTGGTGTGGATGAACTTGACTGGCCTGCACAGAGTCCTGACCTCAACCCGATAGAACACCTTTGGGATGAATTAGAGCGGAGACTGAGAGCCAGGCCTTCTCGTCCAACATCAGTGTGCGACCTCACAAATGCGCTTCTGGAAGAATGGTCAAAAATTCCCATAAACACACTCCTAAACCTTGTGGACAGCCTTCCCAGAAGAGTTGAAGCTGTTCTAGCTGCAAAGGGTGGACCGACGTCATATTGAACCCTATGGATTAGGAACGGGATGTCACTTAAGCTCATATGTGAGTCAAGGCAGGTGAGCAAATACTTTTGGCAATATAGTGTATGTCACAGGACTTCAGATTGCAGAGAGAGAATTAAAAAAAGACATTCATTCAGAACCAAAACCATTATCTTTTTCTGACTAGACTTATAAAGTTTTTTAAGGACCTACTATAGACTGTAAAACTGTTGAAAAGTGACCATGTGAATACAAGGAATACAAGTAAAAGAGCAGAACTTCTTTTCCAAGACCAAAGTTGGGTAATAAACAGTCGCTTTCCCCCTGTCTCTTGGATCAGCTCTAAGACGATTTCAATGACATGCAGAAGATCAACTGTTGGGAGAGTGAGGGCTGCAAGATGGGGGCTTAGAATCGCGGCTGGATCAGACTGAGATGAACATACAATCAGAGGCAAAGCCACACGGGCTTATCTGCCCTTTCACGATGGCTGTCATCATTTGAGAGTTCCCTCGGCTGCTCCTCCGCCTAGTTGAGAGGGCTTTATGGCAGTGTCGGAAAGTTTCTCCTCTTTGCTTCGGGAAAAAAAAAAGTTCTGGAGGAAACTTGCAGTGCCCCACAATGGAAGGCATGAAAGTCATCAAGAAGAGGGTAAAGGAGGCAAAAATGAGAAGTCAGGAGGTGTCAACCTGGGTGGAAATAACTCAAATCAAATGCATGGAGGGTGAGATTTCAAGCTGCAGGGCATACAGAATAAGATTAAATAAAAAAACATGGATCTGTGGAGACATGGCTTTAGAACACTCGCTTTTAAACATAGTTATCTTCCAATTACAAGCTGCCCCTCTCTCTTTTCCCCACTCCCAGTAGGATCTATATTTTTGCTATCCTTAAGCTCGAAGATAATCTCTCTGTTTCAAGCCCTCCTGCCGTGATATTGTTTGCGCGCATACAATATGTGGCTTAACGTAAATGTGCCACAAACAGAGCCCCGTCCACCGAGTGTCATTTTTGATGCGAGCGACTGACGGACTGTCGGCATATGTCACGCATACTTCATACAAACCCCCCCCCCCTTTTGGCGCAAGTGTTGTAAGGCTGTGTGGGAGATCTGTAACATGAAATGGCTCCATTTCAGCGCACATCACTGAACATATCCCATACAAGGCTGTGGCCAGTGTTTATAGCTTACCCCCTGTGAGGTTTTGGCATCCAGTAGCGGCTCTATATCTGAGGCAGCATTGTGGCTGGTGTAGCCGTTTCCCATGTGAGCCCTGCAATGGGAGGTGATTAGAGCATCTCTGTCAGTGGCTGAGGGGACAGATGGAGCAACAGAGGACTTTCTTGAGAGGCTATGGTAATTAGGAGTGAAAGGAGAGAAAATGGTGGCTTCAGAGCAACTGGGTTCAGGGACGAGCTTTAAACAACGCTATTCAAGTGGCGCGGGGAGTTGTAGGCCTTTTGGCCAGTGAACACGGCATTGTTTTGTTCATGTTAACATGTTTGCACATGCTGTGAGGTTCTCCCTGCAGTTTTACTGTTGAAAAAAAAAGGTATAAAGGAAAAACATCTACTTACTGAAGTAAATGTCTATAATTATATTTAAACCCTAGAACAGTTGTCTTATACTGGCATTGTAACTATTGATACATATAATAGATACCTCCAACAACACAAAGAATATATTCTGTTTCTTTAGAAAGGACTTTATATATGAACATCATTGTTTTGGCAAAACACAAGGAAACTGAGATTTTCTATTAGAGTCTGCAACTTTTAGTTCTTTAGAGAATGATTGTGCACTCAACTATTACTCAAAATTACCAAATTAAATATGTTCTCACCTGTGTCCATCACATGCAGTTTTCCAGCTATTCTTCCTCATGTGTTTCTGCAAACACAAGTCCAGACAATAAAATGGCATTTTTTTGCAAATAAGAAATGTCAGGGAATTCAATTTGTTCACATTTTTTGTGATTTGATGACAAACTATTGATTCTTAATGTTTGTTTGGAAAAATAAGAATAAATTCCATGTTTTGCAGTACTGCTGTGAATTTAAACAATAATTTCTCTAATTGTTAGATGCACACAGAAGGGCAGGCATTTCCTTTATGTGATTAATTGCTTTGTCAACTATCAATCTCAAGCTCCATGAAATAGCCACAGGACCTGCAGGTTGCTGGTGAAACAGCGGCATTAAAATCCCAAGAGGGCTCTTATTAATGGGGCTCAAATGACAGTTAACAATTCACCATATAACATGTAATGCATTCAGTAATCAATTAAGCTCCCAGTTATAAACATCCAGCACTTCTCCCTCACTCCGAATTTGACTTAACAAAAGAGCATTTAGTGTTTCATGGTAGGAGTAGAGTAGCATATTTAAAAGTGGAGGCAAGATAAATATACTCAACAATTCTATTTGCAGTAATAGCTGTCATCTCTAAGAGTTTCCTTAGCTTTTGGCTCTCATAACTGACCATACCATAGATTTGATTTAACTTATTTTCTAGCTTTAGGTACAATCTAAATCGTCAGCATGACACACGCATGACATCAAATGATTACTCTAACAGATATCAACCAACCAAGAATCAACTTTCTCATCACACATGCTTTGTGAAAAAAAAAATCAAATTGATTCCTGAATTGGTTGGGTCACTGAAGCGTTGGAAAATAGGTCAAAGTTTTTCCAATCCACAGTGTCCAGTAGGCTCTGTGATTTCAGATTGATATGTGGTGTGGTTTTCACTCTCTTTTTTTTTTTCATCCCTCTGCTCCGGCAAAGCAGAAGCGAGAGATCCCAGGCACAGTAGGAGCAAAAACACGGTTTACGAAGCTTCAGAGGAATGCTCAATCAAAAGTCAAGAAATTGGCAAAAGCAATTGTTACATTTTGATGATGAGATATTATTCATTCTTTTGGCAATACTGGAATCTCATTTTTGGAGGGGAATAGTTTTGTTAAATTTCTCCCGTGGGTTTTTCTTTTCTTTTCTTTTATAGGTAAAATTTCCTCTTTGGAATGATTCTCTTTGGACAATGTACAGTCAAAGCAAAGCTTAAAAGATCCAAACAAAGCAGGACCAGTGGACTGTTATGGGAGATGCTCACAGTTTATTGTACAAAATATGCAAATAGCCGTGTTCTAGCGTCAGACTGTTTGTGAATAAGTTAGCACGAGCTGAGCCAAACTGCTAATCATTTTGATGTTAATGATGTCTGCCGGACTGTGGCATCACCCCTGTGATTTAATCAAACCTAATCTGGGTCAGTTCATTCTGGCTGCAGCTGAGCACCTTAACATCATCATTTCACTCCTTCAACCCAACCTCTGCGCTCACCTTGCCTTCCCGGACGCGTGCGGTAGGCTGCCAACCGGCAAACAGCTGCTCATCATCTGTCTTGTCACAGCCTGTCCTGCATTTGGACGGGGGCTCATGCATTCTCCCCCATTTTGGTTCTGAATTTCACCATGATCCAAATCAGAAATGAGACTTTGTGTTTAAGATTTTACTTCCAAGCTCTCCCTGCCTGTGGGACCTGCTCCTTGGGCTTTTCATCAGCTGCCATTTTCGACGGCATGCAGTAATTTCATGGCTCATTGCAAGCGCTGAAAACCTTTGAAACTGCAAATGTTAACTTTGCCTGGCCTGGAGCCATTTAGGAAGCGATTAATTTAGCAAACAGAAGTGAGCCACTTTCTCCTCCTAGCCTGTGCATAATTTTGGGGGGCTTCTATCTGTATTTGAGTAAGAGTGAGCAATGTAATGACGGTTCCTGTAATTGTGGCGGTGTGGAAACGGTTCCTACCTCAGCCTCCACTATCTCGCTCATCTCTCCTGGCTGAGCTCCCACAGCCTCGTACAGTGAGAGCGCACGCAGATTGAGAAGAGGTGAAATCACTTACAACGCGCTCGACCTTATTTCTTGTCGGGAGTTGTTAAAGCATGTTAAAAGAACATGTTTGTTTGCAATTTCAGCACTTTGCCGAGCTCGTATTATGCAAACCTCTGACACACAGGCATTTTCTGATCATGAATTTTCTGTTCCACGGACATGGCATGGGGGCTACTATCCCATTTCGGGGGGAAAAAAAAAGAAGTGGAGACTGTATTGAAAGTGTGAAGCTTTTTGGCTATGGCGCTCTCAGGAAATAGTGTGGATCCCAGAGAGAGGCTCTCAGTGTTTGCCCAGTATTCCTGGAGGCTTGTTTTGTCACAGACTATGTGCAGCAAGGCATGGGAGAGGCAGAAGGCAGCGGGTCGGCCAGCCTTCCCCCACAGCTGTCCTCCTCCATCCTGGCACTCAGCTTTACCAAGCCAATATGAAAACAAATTCTCAGCCCTCTTTGCAATTAATTTCCCTTTGCAGCCGAAAAAAAATATCAGTCTTGACAACATAACATATAGCAGGCTGTGTACAGAAAATCTGGCTGTACACAGAAGCAGAACAACCTCACAAAAATCTGTTTGTCTCCCAAGAGTAATTTTTCACTCTGCTGGGAGCAGTTGTCATGCACATATTCCTCCTCATGCGCATGTAGATCAGTGCAGTCCACTGAAGTGGTTGAGAAATGAATAAATCGAACGAGTGCCATTGTTACAAGCACACTGCATGAAGACTTTACACACATAACAATCCTTTCTGTATACTTAAATCATATTTTTATGGTACAAGCTGCAGAGATCATTTTATGTCTAATGATGCATGTTTAGCTTATCTGGGGATTCAAACAAGTCAGATCAGACGTCAGCCGAACTTCATTCCCAATATTTGAAAAGACGTTTTTTTTAAAAACCAACACAGTATGGGAAAAATAAGTGGTTTAAAATGCAAGGGCAACAACAAAGAGAACAGAGGGGGTATTACGAACGTGCACCAACAGTGATCCAAATTCTTATTTCGCCCTCTCAAATTTGCAGCAAACACCAGCGTGCATGTGTGAGTGTGTGGGCTGTGTTGAGGAAATGACTGCTTCCTTACCTGGATGCCCTGTAACCACATCTGCATCCTGTTTTACTGTGGCCACGCTGCAATCTCCCCCCACACCATTAATTTTACTGAAAGCCATTCACAATAACTGTGAGATACTGGGCAGCGGTGTTCAAACGCTTTCTTCCCCCTTCTTATCATAAAGGTCCCACATGTCTTGGCAATATCCCCAAAATATTAGAAAAAAAAGAAAAAGGAAAAGATAAATATGTCCTAATTACGTCCCTCGAACAATGTTGTTTGACGGCCAAAGACATCAAATTAAATACTATTTTGATTCGGCAAAAGTGGTGTCAAGGTCTTATATTTTCATTGCAGGTACATCGACTGATAAATACGAGGGAGAGAAGAGTAATTATAGGGTGGAAATTACATCAGAAATTAAGCAAATTGTGAAAGGGTTTGCCTTTAAATGGGCTTGAGCCATGAATTAAAAAGACCATTAACTGGGAGGAGGCAGGTGTTATCCTCAGTGCCGAAAACAAAACAAACAGATTGGGGGAGGTGAGTGTGTGAGTGTGTGTGTGTCTATGTGTACGGTGAGTGTGCTCATGAAAATAGATGCAGGTGCACGTTATCTCTTAACAATCCCATGTCATTGCCAAGTGAAGGTGTATTTGGCTGATTTGCCTCAGTGCTGTGATGATTTGCAATGTATTTTTCCATAAATAAACGAATAAATCCTTTATGCGTTTATGCTCGGACACTGCCATTACAACAGAAGGTAATGCATTTCTTAGAATCCTCAATTTTCTTCATTACTTTTTACTTTCTGTGGAATAACTCCTGTTGCATACAGGACATTTTTAATATTTCAGTTTAAATCTGTGACTTTAAATTGCACTAGTGAATGGCTGCACAGTGACTCCACCAAATATCAAAAGGCAGAGGATCAGAAGCTCATTCCGCCCCATCTAGAGTTGTTTTTTTTTTTCTTTCATTTTTTTATCAAACCTGTGTCTGGTCTTTTCATGAGCCCACAGAAATTTAAAGGTGATGAGAGGTCCCCTGCTCGATAGGACACAGGGCCAGTGTAGTGATCAGACAAAATTACATGAAGTTTTTCCCCTCGACTATGCCTACGTTTCTCTCTCTTTTTCTCCCCCTTTTCTCATTTAATCAAAGTTCGAGCTGCCTGATGCTGCCCTCTCTCTTGGCCCAGTGTCAAATGCTTTCCACTGATGTCAATGCAGTGATAATCACAAAGTCTATCCAAAGATGCCAGCATGCACCAGCGTTTCAGGGGGGGGCCAACACATTCTCCGCTCGCAACCTTTCAGGCTCGGAAGATTATTTCTTCAATCTGAAAGAGAGAATAACCTCTAGGAAGAAACGGAATCACAACTTAAAGTAATTAAGCACATTATCAACGTGGAGGTTAATTAGGGAGACCTTATAAGGCAGCTCCACTGCTAGCATTGCAAACAGACGAATGCTTTCATTTTACATCTGTTTCTGACCACACTCACATCCCACACACATTCACACAAATCTGTCCACACGTTACAGCTCCACACGGTTGATTGCCACTGTTTGGAGGCTCTGAAGTTGATTAAACAACTCGCAATCCAGCGTAATTAATGGAGACTATCTGTAGTTCAACGCTATTTAGCTGAATGTTGCGTCTTGGCTCTGGCCTCCTGTCTTATTTTGCTTAAACAATAGTAGAAATTAATTGAATTCGGGCATTACTACATAGAATAACCTTAAACCAGTCTATGATGTTATTGCGTTTATTAATAGGTATATACAACCTGAGAGTTGATGTGCTGTTAGCCAGTGGTTATCCATTAACATAAAAGAACTGTGCCAAGCTGTAATATCACAATTCAGGGACGACAACATGCCCAGCCTCTATATCTCTGAAGTGCAGCAGAGTCCAAAATGGCACATTGACAACAATATACATAGTTGCTGCATAGAAACAAAGGATGAGGTATTCCTAATTATTGACAAGCAACATATATTTACTTTTCCTCATTTGAAAGCGATAAGTCCATGAGGCTCCACTCGGTGTCTGCAGTGTGAAGATGTCCCTATCAAACACTACAGGCATACCTGTTTGTCAGGAAGGTTTGGCAAGAAAACACCATCCCTTCTTTTCTGACTCTGGGTGAAGCCATTCACCAAAGTTAAGTTTTCCGGGTAGGAGGTTTTTTTTTCTTTCTTCTTTTAATGCAATAGGTTTTTGATGGGTCCTTTTGTGCTTCATATCTCATTTCACTGCATCAAAACAAGGAAGAATAGCAGGACATACAATGCGTTACAAAGCTTTAAAGCTTCATACTTAGACATACATATCCCATTATCCCTGGGCCCTATGGGCCACTGGCTTCAGGCAACAGAATAAAACCCCACATCCCATTTTGCCTCCGTTAAGTAATTATTTATGTACATGTTATAGCAAAACAATAAAACTTCTGAGACACTTTCACAAAATACTCAATGAAGCTTTATGAAATCAAAAGGAGTAATATACTAATATAGACTGTTATTAATATAACAGTCCAGAAAATAAAATATCTTTAAACTCACACAGTGAAACTTAAATTTTAAGAACAACAGCAATAACAATACATTTTTTAGATAAATAATTTGCACCTTCCATACAAATTTGTTGAAAGACCTATTAATATTCCCTTTTAGACATCAAATTATTGATGTTTTTTAAAGCACTCTCAACAGAAAATGAGGTAATCTCTTGATAACAGCAAGAATATGTGTTAGCTTAATTCTATTTACCGAACGTGTGGACAGTCAATAGCATTTACTGGGTTATCTTTTACAATTACTCAAAGAACTCACCTGTAGGGATTTGATGAGAGTAGACAGAAACCTATAAACAACAAACATCACATTGTTCTCTGATACTAAACTAATTGTAAAATCTTACAGAATAGAATCATTCCTGAACATGATATGGCTACACAGGAGGTGTACAACTGTGTGAACAGTGTAAAACTTGACCACATAAAGATATGATATATATACAGGGGTTGGACAATGAAACTGAAACACCTGGATTTAGACCACAATACTTTATTAGTATGGTGTAGGGCCTCCTTTTGCGGCCAATACAGCGTCAATTCGTCTTGGGAATGACATATACAAGTCCTGCACAGTGGTCAGAGAGATTTTAAGCCATTCTTCTAGCAGGATAGTGGCCAGGTCACGACGTGATGCTGGTGGAGGAAAACGTTTCCTGACTCGCTCCTCCAAAACACCCCAAAGTGGCTCAATAATATTGAGATCTGGTGACTGTGCAGGCCATGGGAGATGTTCAACTTCACTTTCATGTTCATCAAAGTCCGCCTTTACTGTTTTCCCCACATCCGGGAGAGTTACGGTGTGGAGGAGCCCCAAAGAAGCGTACCACCCAGACTGTTGCATGCCCAGAGTGAAGCATGGGGGTGGATCAGTGATGGTTTGGGCTGCCGTATCATGGCATTCCCTAGGCCCCATACTTGTGCTAGATGGGCGCTTCACTGCCAAGGACTACCAAACCATTCTGGAGGACCATGTGCATCCAATGGTTCAAACACTGTATCCTGAAGGAGGTGCCGTGTATCAGGATGACAATGCACCAATACACACAGCAAGACTGGTGAAAGATTGGTTTGATGAACATGAAAGTGATGTTGAACATCTCCCATGGCCTCCACAGTCACTGGATCTCAATATTATTGAGACACTTTGGGGTGTTTTGGAGGAGCGAGTCAGGAAACATTTTCCTCCACCAGCATCACGTCGTGACCTGGCCACTATCCTGCTAGAAGAATGGCTTAAAATCCCTCTGACCACTGTGCAGGACTTGTATATGTCATTCCCAAGATGAATTAAATTATTGTGGTCTAAAACCAGGTGTTTCAGTTTCATTGTCCAACCCCTGTATATTATATGTACACAATTCTTTGTAACAATCATAAAAAAAAAGAAAAACAGTAGAGAAAATGACAGGTGCAAAGATGGAGAAAATGTTACTCGCTCTCGCAAAATTACATCCACAGACGTGCCCCACAAAAACATATCAAATAGCTGTGTGCTTGTCCTAAAACTCAAAAGGCAGATTACACAGCCCTTTTCACCCCTCCCATTCCAAACCTCCCTTTTCTCTCCATCCTGCCGCCCCCTCCCCCCCTATCTTTTTTTTCTTAAATGGCATGAAGGTTGAAATGGCTGGAGTCCAAGATCATCGCGCCTGAGACCACACAGATGGGGGGAGATAAAAGTTCTCTGTGAGCTGCACACAGTGCTGCCATTTTACACAGGAGTGGAGGGGACACGGGGAGGAGGAGGCCAGAGGGAGGGGGGGGGGGGGGGGGGGGGGGGGGGGGGGGGGAGCCACCTGCGGCCGTGACATCACCGCCTTATCTCATATCATGTATCACCTGCAGCTCCACATCAAGCCCAAAGAGACAGATTTCATCTGTCATCTCTGAGAGGATCTCAATATAATTTACTCTGCTGATCTGACATCCTGAAGAGAGGAGTAGAGTTGCCAAACCTAATCTTACAGATGAGGACTCTCGTTTTTCTGCTCTGTCATGTCCTTGTGTGCTGTTGTGAAGGGGGGGTTGGAAGGGGGAGGGGTGGATGGGTGGGTTGGGGGGGGTATCAGATTTAACTGTTATTTGAAGGCTGCATCTTAGGTTAAGTGCTTCTTGTGGTTATATTTCTCAGTGAACTCAACACATACAAGTCACGCTTCTGTTCCCTTTATTCCAGAGAAACATCCCAGGACTGAAAGATCCCCCCCCCAAAAAATAAAGAAGCTAATACCTTACAAGAAATAGGTCCGGATTTGGTCCTGGAGGCCAGCCGTCCTGCAGTTATTCGATGTTTCCCCGCTCCAAAACACCTGATTCACATCACGGTGCCATTATCAGCTCAGTTTCATCAGAGTCAGGTGTTTTTGAAGCCGGGGAAATATCTCTAACCTTCAGCAGCCCTGTGAGTAAAAAAGAGCTGGACACCCCTGGACCGCTACAGTCTGAATAAACGTTTAAGACATTCTGCTGCTTTTGACCGCCTCAGTGGCAGGTCATCCTGCTGGAAAGCGCTTCACCGCAGACACGTCTGCCTGAACGGGGATTTTGTCAGATGACACTGCAGTTCTGATATCAGGATTGTTTACACAGCGGAGCAGCAGCCTGGAAATTATGGACAGAACTGAAAGATCACAATTAATCTCTGAGACCCTCTGTAAAAAAAGGTTTAAAAGTAGAGTTTGGCCTCACTTTTTAAAAAAAACTAACAAATTTACCCAAAATGTTTCAGAAATGTGGTGTGTGGGACCACTGTCTGGATGTTTTGGTTTGTTGAGAAGCTTCATTTTGGTTTTGAATAACACAATCATTTTCTATTTTAGAATGTTTCATGCAAACAAGCTTTTTGATGTGAAAACTGACTTTTCCTGGATGTGCTCCTCCCCCCAGAGTCATGATGCCAGTACAATGGAATAACTTTTCCAGGCAAGAATGCAAAAAAGAGATTATCATACATAAAAGCCAGAAGCAAAAAACACAAGTGGTATCAGAAAGCATAACCTAATTAGAAAGACTAATCAAATGTAATGTCTTCATATTTAAGGGTGAGGAAAAGGATAATTAGTCTTGGGGTTCAAACTCCATTCCTCGGCAGTCATGCTACTAACAAGAGTTGATGCTGTCAGGAGTGGCCACCCACATATGACAGTTAATTGCAGGTCTTTGCCCTGAAGCACCCTTCTAGTCATAGAGACAACAGGAAAATTGGCCATTTCAGCAGTGCTGGGTATCAATAATTAATGGAACTTTCAAGAGTCAGACTGTCCTTAAAAACTTAAGCAAAATGAATTCTGAGAGGTGTGCATTTTGGGGGGGTTGGGCTTTTAAACGTCCTGTTTTTTTCTTATCCCATCTCTTCTATGAGGGGTGTTGTTTGAAGAGGTGACCACCACCCAGATTTTTTTTTTTTTTAACTTTTCCAATTGGCAATATAATCATCAAAGAAAAATAGATTACCAAAATGTCCCATGATTGTGTGTTTATAATTAAATACAAAGTGGTGGGCCTGGTTAGCTCGCTTGCTTACTTTTACAGAATAACAAATCCCATAAAAAGCAGTGGTTACTCTGGTTCAATTTTCTAAAGTTAATGTGAGGCTACCAAAGCCTAATAGTTTTCTAAACATATCTGACTACTATTCCTGACAAAATAATAAAAGAAAAAAGAAAACAGAAAAAAATACACAGAAAATGTGTACAATCCAATGGAAGTTTTTTGTTCTCTTCCAACACCATCCTTCCAAAAATAAATTGAAGTTTATTCCTCGTCTGTTGAGGAAATTTGTGACCACAGCTACAACACAAAATGCGTTTTGGAGAAGGACACAAGTCCAAAACAGTTTCTGACATTACATGCTGCAATTTTGTTGTACCCTGGAGCGCACTAACAGAACATTTGTATTGGGAGCACATCAATGTTTCAATGTTTAAAACAACATAAAAACGTATTAGCTGCATGAGCAAACTTTATAATACGATTTTTTTTTTTCTACACCAACTTCATTGGCTTCCAGAACAGTGTGGGCAGAAAAACTGTGAGGTGTGCAAAGGCAACCAGTACTAAATGCCAACACACAGTGTGTACTAAGGAAGAAGTAAGAATTTGATTTGGGAAAAAAATACTCTTCTGGTTTTCTATGCTGCTTATTTACAATGGGAGGATGGAGCCTATCCCAGCTAACAGCGGGCAAGAGGGGGGGGCACAACCTGGAGAGCTCACTGGTGGGTGGCCAAATTGTAAGAACTATTAGTTTAGCTTACATACTGGACATACTGACCCCTGCTTACAGCACTGTAGATAATAAAATTTATACTACATTGAATCACTCGTAAATCTCCTTGAAATATTTGTAAAAAATAAAAATAAAAACGAGGTGGGGTTTATTTAATGCATTTCTTTGTTGTTAGGTTTGCTAAAATTGCAGAGGTGTGAGGAAAGCTTAATGTTCACTAATATGAGGTGAAAAATGTCTTTAATTAGGAAAATAGCTAATGCTTTTTAAGTCTGTTATATGTTGTGTAATTTATTTTTTTTTAAAGCAAAAAGAAAACTCCTCATATTAGTGCAAATAATTATTTTTGTCCACACTCTTTGTCCGTCACCGTTGATGACATTCAAATAACTGTTTTGTGGTTTGATTTTTGCTTTTTGTCACCATAAGGTCAGAGTAACAGAATAAACTGACAAGTCTCTTTAAAACAGCTAAGTCTTTGAGACAAAAACCAAGGGTGGAGTTTGGCGTATATGATCACATTTCCACTCCTTAAAAAGTTAATTATGGTACTGTTCAAGGGTGACCAGCCAGTCTCATAACTTTATTATTCTATCTTAATCGGTTTATAAATATTTATGAATCGCTAAAGCCACCCTGACTTGCCTCTGAGATTGAAGCCGGGGTGCAGTAAGTTCCAAAGCAGGCGTGTGTTGGGAGGAGAAAGATAGCATGGACAGGAGATTTGTGACAGAGCAGGGCATGAAACCCATCACTTGATGAGTGGAAATCCCTACTTTCTAATTAATAGAGGTACACAGGCCGGGAGGATAAGGAGGATCAGGGAAATGAAATCAGCAAAAAGATACCATCACTCATTTCTGAGGTCCATTGTCACACTTCAGAATCTGCTGTAATGAATCACTCAAGCATTCTGCAGATACATTTGAATGGTGGGGGGAAATTCATTGTCCGGTGGAGAGCATTCGATAAGGATCTTTTCTTTTGCCTCTCCCTCTC
>JABUIW010000019.1:15876486-15891430 GCA_013363375.1 Menidia beryllina
TATTTGTGGGGCAACTACACTTACGCGCAATCGTGCACAAAAATCATACATTGCAGGCTGAAACTCCCGATTTTACTGTGGAAATCGAAGTCAGAGCAAATGAAAATATTCCGTCCAAGTTTTCCGGAAAGTTCTGTTTCTGTACCCCAAAGCGTTTCAGCGTGTGGACAGTGGCTATAAAAAAAACGCCTGGGTCCAGCTGTCCACGAGTACCTCCCAACACGGCAACAGTCTGTGCGGGTGCTGCATGCACGGTAACAATGATAATATTCTAAAGCCCACATCTCCAAACAACTGTTTCTTATGGGAGGATACAGCAGCGTTATTGATGTTCTTATCACAGCCCTAAGCCTCTCTGCCTGCTGCATATAAGCCAGTCGTTGTTACCAGACAGTCCGGCAACACGTGCACCAAAAAAAAAATTATGTATGTCACTGCAAGCAAAGTTCTTCCTCTTCCCCTCACTGAATAGCATAATTTCCTTGAGGAATTTCAAAGGAGGGAATGCTACAGAGGGTTCCAGTCTGAAGCCGAATTGACCTGTTTTATGCAAGAATGAGGATTTATGAGCTGTTTAAAAGGCTTATGTTTTAGTTCAGCCATGTTTGTTTTAGTTTGACTTGCTTCTTGCTTTCAATAGCTCTCAGGTTAAAATTTATTGTACATTTTTAGTTTTTAATTAGATTTTTTTCTTCACCTTCACCTTCCCTTTGCCCTTCCTTTTTAATTTTTCAATAATCTCCAACCCAGTTTCTTACTTTTTAACACAAATAACCAATGATAGCTACAAATGAGTGAGATGAATGGCCACATGGTTGATTTACCTTTTTTTTTAGTAAAAAAAAAGCCAAATAAAGTGTCTCCATACCTGCCACATAACTGACAGTGCTCCGGCCTGAATGTGTCTCAGAAAAAAAAACGGCTATACTGTTTAGGTTAGGTTACGTTGGGTGATCGTGTCAGTGCCCAGGTTGGTTAAGTCCCTGGTCATAAATATACTTAACCCATGTTAAGCTGTATCTGGGATTGAAAACTTCTGATCCTTGTCACTCTGCTGTCAGAAGCAATCCCCTCGCGTAATAGGAAGGGTCTGGACTCCTCAAATCAGGGTGCTGTGACAGTGGTCAGAATCTTTAATCCCAGATGCTGCTGAGTGTGCACCTGCCTTCACCATTTGTTCAGATTGTTTTGCGACGTTGAATGCTAATGTTTTCGTCTAGGATAAGGAATTTAATTCAGTCACTCATCAGTAAGTTAACTTGAAAGTGTGTTAATGTACTGAATTCCCTAGGACATACTGTACAATTTAGTTTAAGGATGCATTGGCAAAGCCTATCTACAGTATATATTTATGTAACTCCTACAGACAGAGGCATCATATATTTTTTCAATCTTTATATGTATGAAACAATTTATTTTTTTAATGTTTTTGTAAGTATGTGAGCGTTTCACACGTCAAAAATGCAACACAAATGAAGTGAACACAAACAATAGAGCAAAAAACAAGATACAATCTTTCCAACGAGCAAAGATGCTGAAGATTTAACGTCAAAATCTCAAATTAACTTCAGTTTCTCAAAACACCACTTGGTACTGTCCCCAAAGGCTGGTTTTTATTTTTATTTTGAACTTTTTGACACTGGTACATAAGTCTTGTACTTTATAAATCAAGGCTAACAATCCAAATAATTAGTGTTGTGATCAAATGCATATAATCCTTGTGTTTTCAGGCTTGCATTTTACTTATGATTCCAAATTCTACATCTTAAAGATTTTAAATATTAAATGAAAGTGGGAGGAGGAAGAACCATTAATATGAGGGTTCTTGCAACAGTAAAACGCTACAGATTAACAAAATTTTTAACATAACAACTGGTCATCACAATTTGCAAGGTCAAATAATAAGTTGATGTTTTGAAGGATTAATGAAGAACTTGATTAATTTAAGCAGTATTGGGACTTTTTTTTTCTTTTACAAATATCATAACAATCCTACACCTTAAATGCATTAATCAAAAACTACTGTTTCCTATTGTAGGTCAGCTATGTCAAAGCATTTATTAGTAAAATAACCGGGGGGGGAAAGCCAATGCAGATTTATTTTATTCTTATTTCATACAACTATAAATCTGCTTGCAACTTGGGTGCTAATGTAAACATTATGAAAAAACTATCTTATCTGATTTAGCTAGTAGATACACTGAAGCTGCCTCTCTGCCACCCTGCATGCAATATTTTTTAAATCAAAAGTTTATAAGTCATGACGTGAATGATTCATCCGGAGCAGCAGAAGCTGTGGCATTAACCTCTGACCCAAACGCAGAGTGCTTTTTTTTTTTTTTTTTTTAAACCAGAGGTGCCCTAGAAAAGAAGGTTTTAAACCTCTCGCCTGTTTGTAACTACAGTGCAACATTAACAGTTTAATCAGCTTTTCTTTAAGGAATAAGTGAAATGCAAGCCTAAGCCCAACACATATTAGCTGCTTCTCACAGAGCTGGCAGGCTGAACACAGCTCCTCGACATCTTGAAGCACATAACTGTGATGGGGAAATCTAAAGACGACATGAAATGGGAAACAAAATGCAGCATATATCTTTCCATATCATGCCTCCTCAGAGGGGATTTAGCAGAACTGCTTTTAGACATGACTATTCTTGTTTGCAAAATGCACCACGAGCGTGTTTCAGAACCATAAGCAGATATACAGTAGCTTATGTCTTCTCTATTTAGCTTTTGTCTTTCTTTGCTTTCCACAGATAAATTGAAGTTTTTAGTTTCTAGAAAGTTCACTTTAACCCAGGGGAGCCATGTGAAACAAAGATTTCTTAAAGTTTTTAATCTTTTTTTTAATTCTTTATTCAACCTGATATCCCTATGCAATTATTTAATATACCGTCCACCCACTCATAGTCTGTATATGAGATATGAATATAATTGTATGTTACTTTTTAATTACAGGAAAAATCTAACTTGTAAGATGATGGGCTGGAAGGTGCCATTGCATTGTTATTTTTTTTTTTCATCCTCGTTTTCTGATTATGTGAGCTGGGCTCCTTTGCTAAGCGATGATAAGCAGAATTTCCATGTTCTCTGCATAATTAATCCATCTTTGCCTCTCTTCATGCCAACTCTGCCGTTATCGCGGGCACATGCCTGAATTGCAAAAGAATCCTCTCTTCAATTGGAACTTATTGATATTCCAAAAAAACTGGAAATCCTCAAATTTAAGCCACAGATTGTTAAATGGATTAATTTCGCGGCAATCGCAAGCATCTAACGCGGGGAGACAGGCAAAGCAAATTGAAAGAGTCTCCTGTTTGTGGAGTTTTAGTCCCAAATGATAGGGCTTATTGGTGTGCTTTTTTTTCTCCATAGTCAAAAATTACCATTTATTTGCATGCCATAAAATACTTTTATATGGTTGAAAATTCAGAGGAATTTCTTTCAATGCCTGTCGTTGCCTTCATGATAACAACTTCAGCTTTCCACATCTGGACGCTTTTGATACTGGGTGAAAAGAATGTCTGAATATTTAATATTTTTATCTGCTCCCATCGATGGTTTCACCATTAAGGATGGCTCTGCTGTTTGCATGGAGCCTGGCAGATGTAGATTTATTTTCGGAGCTGTCTACGGCCTGCCTTTCTGTGAATATATTGATGCATTTTTCCATTTTGCTGTGCACTGATGCCTCTGCATATGTAATAAACCAGCAGACACACTTATAAAATACATCAACAGACTGTATTATAAGGCTGCTTTCAGATGTGAGTCCTCACTTACTCATGCACATACAGGGAAAAGAGGGTGGAAAAATCACCTCCACACATCAATTATAACTGACTTGACCCCATAAAAAATAATATTAAATCACATGATGTCAAAACACATGAGTTGCTTTGTGTAATTCAGAAAAGAAATGTTATTTAAAGACTTGCTATGGGAACCCTCACCTTACACAGAGCATTATATTTCAGAACAAGAACATTATCACTGAAAATGTAAATGAAAAATTCTGTTTATTCAGTGTACTTGAGTCCTTCTGTTAGACGGTTGTCGAAAAGTGATGTTTTCCCTAACAACAAAGTCGAGGGGATTAAAAGATGGTAATGAGGAGGGCCATTTATGTGAGCTCTATGATTTGGGGGGAGGAAAAAGAGGGGGATCTCATGATTTAAGAGAATCCAGTTCTCATCTGTTTGCTTATAAAAACATCTCCATGATTTAAGCAAGTAGAAATTAGAATGGCAATTAAACGGTACATGTGAATTAATTTGAATTGTATTTACTTTACTTGCTTTACCTGCTATTTGAGTATTTTTGCTGCTGGCTTATGAATCTTGCTGAATAATGTGTGATGAATGTCTTTATTTTTGTCTTTATTTTTAAGAAATTTTTCTGACTCTGGCTTACATAAAATTATTTTGCATGCACGACAAGAAAATGAATTATTCTTTTCTTACTGGGACATTTTCTTAATTTAAATTCAAATTTAAATGTTTGATAGGTTAGATGCTTGGTCTCAAACAGGTGTCAATTCATAAAATATATTTAAGAAATTGTTGTTTCACAGTGACTCCAGTTTGCCCCGTTAAATATATACTTACAATGCTGACTTAAATATTCAGTTGACAAGCTCTGCATGGATTTGAAAACAAGCAAATGGTCATTTGGGGGGGATTTTAGCGGCTCACTCATCCACTGATTCTTTCAGCTTCCTTAGTCAGATCAGGGTTTTTTTTTCTCCATTTTAGTACAGCTACAGTAATGTGAACCTCCTTGAAACGGAAAGGGATATTTATGATTTTAATCCATAAAAAGCTCCCTAGTTATCCCCTGGAGGTGTCACAATCTTGGCGTTTGACCACATAAAAAAGAAACTGAGATTAGCCGTAAGAATATACTATAGTTCTCTCCTCCTCTTCCTCCACCTCTTGAAAGATTCTTTTATTTACAGATTTATGCACTCCCAATGGGAGGAGCAGAGTTCCTTCATCCCGCCCTCTTTTAGTATTTTTATCACTTCCCTACACTTTAATGTTTTGGTTTAATCTTGGGATTTTTTTTTTGCTGTTTTGCTTAGCTCCACTGTGAGTGAAAGAAACGGGAATTTGATGGAAAGGCGGGTTTAGTGGATAGCAGCGCTGAGATGGAAGCCTCCCTGGAAAGAGCTGGTGCTGAGGCCTCCAGGGCTGCGGGTGGGTTTTGGCAGCCCGGTCAGCGGAGTGGGCACTCTCTCAGACATCTGTTTGCTCACTGCTGCTGGAGCTGCTGGCTGGCTGGACGCTGTGGTAGCAGGGAGGGGGGGGGGGGGGGGGGATGCTGGAGAGGTGGAGCATTCAGACGCAACCAGGACAGGCGCTAGCAACTTTTTCTAGACAAACATTTGTAAAGTGGCTTGTAAATGTTTTTTTTTTTAGATCGAGGGTTTCTTGGGATGGGGCTGTCCTTCCACACCATACAAACAGAAAATGTTTTTTTTCAAAGAATGTTTTCAAAGAAAAGCTCTCAACATTGTCCACCAAATCTCCTCATTTAGCTCTTATGTCCTCCATCTTTCTTTTATACTATCTATCTCTCCCTATCTCTCTCTTTATAAATATATATCTATATATATATATTTGTGTGTGTGTGTGTGTGTGTGTGTGTGGTTTATTCACCCCAGAAACCTTTAGACACAACACACCCGCGCACACACACACACTCACACGCACACCCCACTTCCTCACAAGACAGACCAATCCCCAACAGCCAGAGGGGGACTCATAACACTGATGTCCAAGTGGAGCTGCTGAGGCTGCTCTTTAAGCCCTGAGTTGCTGTCCACACGACGGCTGTCCCTCCCAGCGCCACCGGACATGTGTGTGATCCCTTAAAGAAATCAACCTAGTAATTTGTCACGCCAGACCCCCCTGTAATACGACCCAGTCAGCACAGCAGCCCACTCGCACTCTGTGGGAAGGAGGCTGCAGCTCCTATTAAGACAAGGCCTCGATTGGATGTTGCCTAGAAATGACATGGTCAAGTGATTTGACCACGTTCGGTCAAGTTAGCGGACTTGAGGCTCATTTGGAGACAGAATTGTTGGGTTTTGGGCTTCGTGGCTTGTTTGGAGGGTGGGTAAAAGTCATAAAGTTGCAAAATCAGATGATCTTATCCGTGTTTTTTCTGTTTGAACATGTGCGTGGGCCTATGAGAATGTTTTTTATTTCTTTTTGATTAGAAAGCTGTGCATCCTGGTGACTTAGGCTAATTCAAACGATTTTGCAGCATGACAAGTGTCGTCTTCATTTGGTTCTGCATCGTATTGTCGATCTTAGTCTAAAAAAAAATATGTACAGAAATGTTAATTACACCATGACATGTGTCTTTAAATTAGATGAAAATATTCAAATGAAACAATTTGGTTTGACACAACAGTTTGGTTCTTTTTGTCATTACTTTTGCTGGTTGATTATCATGTGAAAACCATAATTGATTTACTGTTCAAATAATGATGCATTTATCACACGGTAATTCTGTTTTTGGTTGTTAATTGCAAATGAGGTTGAAACAGTTCAGCATTTTTATATTCATTTTTGATTTCTGGTTTATTTGAATGTTTTTTTTTAATTGTTGTGTGTCCTCCACGTCCACTTATTGTTTCTACTGTTTTGCTTACTACTGTGTTGTTGGGTCGTATATTTTATGTGAACTGCGCAACGCTTGAAGATGTGTTTTGAAATGTGCTCTTACCTTTTGCACTGTTTGATGATTTAATACTGGCACAAGTTATGCTCCTGTGTTAGAGCCTCTGAGTGCAGCACTTACAGACCTTATGATGAAAATGAAGGTTCTCTCACATCATCCTATTTGTAAAGACAAAGAGTGTGATTGATACCTGTAAAGCATCATTAATATTTCAGTTAGAATATTTAGTTAAGAGTCAATGAGCCTAAAAGTAGTTTTTAAGATGGAAAATGATGGATCCGGCATACAGTCCACCACCACTGCCTCGACACTCACTGCTGTTAACCAAATGTGACTTGGCAGTTCTAATCAAATGATTTAGCACATTAAATCAACCTTTCCCCCTATAATCAGATTATGTGAGTGCCCTGCACAGCATCTCCCCAGCATACAGTATACCGTAACCTATTAATATGACCAACCTTGTGTCAGAGATTTCCCTCGCGATGGAAACAGTATCATGTTAATTATCACAACCATCTGGTCTGAGCAAGGAAAAAAAAAAGGAAAAAAAAAGGAAAACTTTCCTCTCGCAGATTTGTACCTGCCAATCAAAGTCGGCTTCAAACAAGCTGCTGGGGCTCAGGAAGAGCACTGGAGAACCACGCTGCAGTCTCAGAGGATTTAGGAGTGGCGTTAAATTAATCTTGAGCAGGCAATTTGACTTTCCCCTCTCACTGTTTTGTTGCTCTTACCACAAATCATTATTGATTTTGGGGCAGGGTTACTAATATCGCCAGTAAAGGCTATTTATGGCTGGTTAACACAGTCATTTTGGAGTGTTAACCGGCAATTTACATGTATTTGTGTTGTCTAATTGGGCCATGTATTGCACCATGTATTTAAAAAAAAAAACAACCTTTGTGTACACATATTACATCTTTATCTATTTCCACGTTTTTTTATGTCTGTGAATAGATCATAATTCTCTAATTCCTTTACAAAAAAATCAGGATGTGGAGAGCTTTGGAAAAAAAAAATAAGATACTGAAATGATTCACTGTTTATGACTAGGTCCCGTGACATCATCATGTCTGGATCATGACCAAAGCTGAGGAAGAGAGACGGAAACAAGAGGGGGAGAAAAAAAGAACTTCAGCCAGCAGAGGATGAGGAAGGGGAGGCAGATGAAGAAGAGGAGCCAGATCCAGGAGGCTCCCAGTCTAAAACGCTCTTCTCAAGGTGAACCACCACTGACCCATCTGCCACATAAATTATTCTGTAGTTTCAGACTCCATTCCAAAGTTGTGGAATTGGGTTACAAGATAATTTCACAGGCCACTTGCTTGTCTTCCTTGGCAGTCCAACTGGCTAATTGAAGAGAGTGATTTCCAGTTTGGGCAAGTATTCAGAAAATGGCAGTCAGAATGGGAATGTTTTTAAAACCTCCTCCTCCCTTTCCTCTCCCATTTCTCAATTTTCTGTAAAGAAAAGAAAATTCAGTAGGCAAAAATAAATAAATAAATAAATAAATAAATAAATAAATAAATAAATAAATAAATAAATAAATAAATAAATAAATAAATAAATAAATAAATAAAAAAAGAAGGAAAGAAATATTGGACGGCTAGTGAATATTGAAAAGTAGAGAGAGAAAGAAAAGCAAAAACCCTCTTTTTTTTTTTGGAAATCTCATCTGAGGCACTTTGAATGTACTTTAAGAATAGATATATAGTCCAGAGAATTTTTACCAAATTACTCAGAATTTCAGGAAAATAAATTATACACTCCCTCTTTTTGTTAAAATTAAAAAAACAAATAAATTAAAAAGTCGGAAAACAAAATTTAAAGTGGTAGCTCTAAGCTGATGGTAAGGGGATGTGGTAAGAAAATAAACAGTGAGAAGATGTTTACTAAAAAAAAAACAACTGAGTCCATGTATGTATTGTTCATATTGATCCCCGGCCCTTCATTTTTATTTTTAATTTTTTTACATAACCCCAAAATGGGGGCCCTAATTAAGGGCGACGCTAATTAATAAGTGGGAGTCAAACTAATTGTCGATCAAGTGGAAGTTCACGGCTACGGTGCCCGGGGAGGAACAAACCTTATCTTCAAACAAAAGCGCGAAACGCGTTCACCTCCCCAGTCAGTCCGTGCGGATCGCGGCGGAGCGCAGCCTCATCACGGAGCGCGGTGCTGAGGAAGAGTGAGGGGAGGGAGCCACTCCGACAAGAGGGAAGGGAGGGAGGGGGAGCGTGTGTGTACGCGTGTGTGTGCGCGAGAGAGGGGAGAGAAAGTCAGAGCCAGAGCTAGAGAGACGAGAAAGATAAAGGAAAGACAGACGGAACGATAGACTTGTGCGTAAAAAGTACCGGTGCCCAATTCTTCTTCTTCTTCTTTTTTTCTTTCTTAAATTTCCATCAGACAAAAAAGACAACAAACAAAAAAAAAAAAAAAACAAAAAAAAAACCCCAAAACCGACTGCTTGGATGAACCAAAACCTATCGATCTGTCTGTACTACACCTGGATTCACTGACCAGCCGCGCAGCAGGCATGTCCCGAAGGAAGCAGAGCAACCCCAGGCAGATCAAACGTAAGTTTGTATCCACTGTTTTTTTTCTTTATTCTAACGTTGTCCAGCCGATAACCGCGCGTCTTCAGCCTTATTTTAGCGGAAGGGGAATGCGTAACGGTTGCGGGCACTCGGAGGCTGCTGCCGGCCGTCGCCGTTGCGCTCCGTGCCTCCGCCGTTCCTCTCCTGGAGCTGCTTTACAATCCCGAGCCAGCGGAAAAAAACTTTCAGGACAAGTCCCAGAAAATTAAACCAAAACATACCAAACAACCAAAGCGCAAAACTCAAAGAAAAACCAAACAAAACCAGCGATTTGACTGGGGTCTTCCATTATTTTTCTGTGTCGCCGCTTTCTCCCACACGCCCCCCCACCCCCCCACCAGACCTAAAAAAGTGTGTATCCGCGTGCCACTTTGACAGAATGTGGATCTGTAACCCTCAACGCCCTTTGACTCAGTTATTCGGGATTTACTCTAAATTGTGGGTTTATAATAATGACCATGCGACACAAGATTGACTTAGAAAAACGCGTTGTGTTGTCAAAGTATTTTTATTCAACACACACACACGTGTAACTCCTCAAACTTGAATTATTTTTTAAATTCCCCTAAACACACTTTCTTTGCATGTGTGGGGTCATGCTGCCTGTCAAAGCTTATGGACTTGTGGGATAAATACTGAACAGAAGAGTTAGATTTAGCCTTTTGATTAAGTCCAAAGAAGAAAACAAAACATGTTGGTGAGAAATAATATGTTTGTGTTTCAATTGAACTGTGTTGTTGGTCTCCTGAGGATAAAGTGTTAAACCAGGCTGCAAAGTAATTAGAAAATCTCCTAAAAACTGATATGTGGTTCATAATTTAGTTCTCATTTCAATAGCAATGGGCAGTTTTTAATGCATCATCCATCTGATGACGTGCTCTAAACTTCGTGGTCTACATCTGTTGGAAATAATGTCACATTCACTTCATTCGCTTTTATTCACAAGGCTTTTTTCTAACTCAAGCTTTTTCACCAGCTTTCAGAATTTTCAGGATTTTTTTTCCCTCCAGCATGCGGATAACCTATAAATACGTGGTACCACTCACACACTTTTAATTCTCAAGTACAGCTGACATCTGAGTGTGTGTGTGTGTTCGGTGTGTGTGTGTGTGTTCGGTTTGACCACTGTATGAAGCTTCTGAGAAAAGGCTATAGACAGATAGTTTTGGAAATGTCATTATCTTTCTCTTTATCATTTCGGCTGTTCACTGTGGAATATCAGACTTGGAGAGGGTTGGTGAATGGGAGGCATGGAGTCGTGTGTTTAGGTGTGTGTGTGTGTGTGTGTGTGTGCATTCCCACATGCTTGCAATGATAGTGTACTAAATCATTGCAGTGACAGGAGATTTTTGTGCACTTTGCTGTATTTTATGCTTCAACTTTGGAATCTTTATGGATTTTTTTAAAAATGTCATATTTTTTGGAACTTCCTTTTTTCTTGGAATTTATAGCTGTAATTAATTTTTTAGGAAAAGAAAACTGGGAATTATCTGTACTTCGAAATAACTGATGTTGTGGTTAAAATGTAAAATTAGACCAAAAACAGGACTTCTGTCTATTATCTAAAAATAGAAAAGTCTAAATTTTCAAGATTTCTGTTAATTTTTTGTCCTGTCAATACATATTTAGTCTCTTTAGACTTTTTCATAAGTTTAATATTATCCGTGTGCAACAAACACAGCAAAAATTCACATGACAAATACATTTTTATAATCAAGCTGCCCTTTGTTTGCTTTGTTCAAAAACGATTTTTAAACCCTTAATTGCCCCCCATTGATGTCATCATCGACTTTGTGTTTTAGCTTGCATCCACCTTAGACATTACCTCTCAACAACAAAGCACAACGTCGTGTGACGTGACAGGCCCCGTTGGTTTTTGTCGACCAATCCTGTGGCGGCATCCAAATTTTTTTGTTGTGGCGCAAAGGGAAAGCGAAAGGCTGGCGTGGGGGCTTCCGTCACCGTGACCCGGCCTTTTGCGAAATTAGCGTGTCATGTGTAAGATCTTGTTAATATGGAACTGGTGTGCGGCTGTATAATCAGGCACTGGTTGGAAACAGGAAAAAGGTCAGAAGGAGCCTCGATCCACTCTCCTACCCCGGGAACTATGGAGGTGGTACAAAAAAAAAAAAGAAAAGGAAGAGGAGGCAATGCACAGAAAGTCAGCACAGACAGTCATTCTAAAGGACAAAAAGGTTGTTGGGCGCAGTGCTCCCACCCTCCTCCCCCCTTACCCCTCCCACCCCCCCTCCTGCATACATTGGACTGTTATCTAAAATTGTGATTTATGCAGTATTTTAATATTTTGCTTATTCTTTCCCCTTGGGTGCTCTCTGAGCGGTGATAAAAAGGCAATGCTGAAAGAGCACCATTAATTTGCTCCGATGACTGGGGAGATAAGGCCAGATAATGGGAAAGATAAGCAGTGAAGATATACCATCAGAAACCCGATTATTACCATTAAAATTCTAGCCCAGCAATCTGCAGCTGGCTGATAATTCCTTCTCCGTTTCCACCACTTTGGATGATAAGGCAAAAAATAGTCACTCAGTACTCCTTGATTAGGCTGCCTGGATATCCCGATAATGCAGTGATAAATTATGTATTTCCCTTCCTTGTTTTTTTTTTCCTTTTCTGAAATGTTACATCTGATTTTAAAACATATATATATATATGAAATTATACACTCGTGGCCCTCCTTCTGTACCCCCTCCCCTTGTTGTTTTCCAAGAAAGCAGAAAAACCCCCACACGCTTTTATTGTAATAAGAGTTTGATGGAAAGAGGAGATAGGGCTGGAGGTGTTTTGTGTGGGAACACATATCAATGTTATCAGCTCATCTCCCTGGACCAGCTGCTAGCTGCTGTTGTTTTTAGCCTTATCACCCTGTGCCAATATGCCAATAAATTGCCCAGATTGTTCCCCCGTTTTGGGGAGGGAAGGTGCGTGGGCAGGAATCGACGGGAGGGATGAAAATATCGCGGGGGGCTCTGTGGATTGCGATTAGCCGCCATAATATGATGGGTGAATTCCACCAAGCTCCCTGTAACCCCCCTTCCCCCCCCCCCCCCCCCCCCCCTCAGCTGTTGGTGGTGTCCATAGCTCTATTTGCACCGAGAGGAGCACATTTTGATGCTTAATAGGAAGGAAAGATATGAGCAGGCTGAATTGAAACCAGCCCCCGTTGGAGTAATTTTTCTGTTAAATTGTCCTCCAAAGTTTCACGCCGGAAAAGTGGAATCTGGATGATGTAGAGAGCGTGCCTCCTCCAGTGTTTATTGCACGGCCCCTCCGAGGCCACGCGTGAGCATCTTATGTCAAATGTGCTTATTAACCTGACTTAGTGTTCTGGCCTCCGCTGCTGTCTTTCGCCGCGCAGACCGTCAGAGAATCGGCGTGGCACAGCCAGAAAACCAGGCGCCGCACAGTAGTGATTACTGTAAGTTTGTGTAGAACCCCGAGTGGCAAGTGCACAAGTCCCCAGAGCTTACCACTATGTCATACTGTCAGAACGCCTAATCTGCTGAGGCGATAGGGATCTTACATCTGTAAAGCTGCCACGCACAATAACTGTTTTTTCTGCCTCTTTGTGATTGCATTTTTTTCCTACTGTCTTTGTTTTTCGGGTTTTGGGTAAACGCTTACCTGGCCTGTAGGTGAAAGCCTTTACTATTTCCCCTTTTGCTCAGAAGGAAAACCATCTGATCACGCTGCTAGTTTGCTAGCTCTTTTGAGAGGAACCTAAATTTAAGACAATAAACGCTCTTATATTATAACAACAGAGTCACTGTGAACCTGAGCTAACAGCTGAACAGGGTTCCCTTCCCAAGCTAAAACTCGGTTTTTATTTATTCTATTTTTTTTTCTTTTTTTATCACAGCCACCATGTTTTTCCGTCTCCGCTCTACAGTTAATCTCTCAACTCCTTAGCATACGGCCACTTTACGTAACGTCAGCATCCTGTTTATCATATCAGGTGACATTTCTATCTTTGAGGGGCATTTATCAGAGGCAGATTACACTACTAAGGGATAAGGGGAGTGTTTACTGAATTGAATTCCAACATCCTGTATCTGAACGCGTGCCTCTGTGTTTGTGTATACGTCCAACGGTATGCATGACGAGCACCCAGTTGTGTGTCTTAGCTCAGGCACCAGCACAGTGAGTTTGACATATTTCTGTTTTTTTTCCCCCTCACTATGTCTTCCCATCCATATTTCCTACTGTTTAGCTCAGCTTTGCTTTTTGCTGTATGTGGAGAGCTGGGGGAAGTGCAAACCTGCCACATTTCTCCCTCGGTCATAAACGTTGTCGACTTTTGCGTTGAAATGTTTTCGGGGGTACTTAAATTGAACAACAAAAGAAACAAACACAAAAAAAAACGAAAAACTGTTGGCTTGCCAGTCTGCGTGTATATATTTAAGGGTCCTTCTTTTCATAGGGTGACAATCACGGCGTGTCTCTTGTGTTTCTCTTGTTGATTTCTGTCAGAAGAAGAATGGTTGTTGAATGCCAACTTTCCCTCAAACATCTGTTCCCTGCCAATAACAGCTTGTGCCGTTGCCTCGTCTTAGTTGAAGGATCCCCAATTGCCTCCTCGCTTTTGACACCAAACAACAATGCAGATGAATGTCATCTCCTTTTAATTGTGTACCCCCCCTACACACACACACACACACACACACACACACACACACACACACACACACACACACACACACACAGACGCACACCTTTTGTATCTAAAGTAAAATGTTTCTTGCAAACCCTCTGTGCTTCCATTGCTGTTATTGTTGCTCGTGCAGCTTGGGTGAGAGGAAGACATAGCAGCTGGTGCTTCCTCCCTCTTGAAAACAGAGCTGTGTGATGTGTTTGATGAGCTGAGGTTGGCAGTGGACGCCTGATCCTGCCCCCTCTCCGCGGCCGTAGCCCACAGTGCCTGGACGGCAGCGGGAGACGTGGGCAGGGTGTGCTGCGAAAGGTGGAGGTCACTTCCTCTCACAGTTTCCTCTTTATCTTCCTCTTTCCTGAATTCCACCGCTATTATTCCCCATAACCGCCGGCTCGAGCCCCGTCGCCATTGTGTTTTTATTCGGGTGCCGGACCCGTCACCCGTGTGAACAACACGTTAATTTTAGAAACGCCTCCGTGCCCCGGTCCAGAGCAGAAAATGTGAAAAGGCTCGTACTGTCAGCGCTTGTCCATTTCCGTTTGGTTTTTTACATTGGGTTCCCTGAGCGGATTCCTCTCAGTTTATTTAGATTTGATATCAATGATGTCCACTGAGCCTCAGGTAACAATTGACTTTCAGCCTGCTTTGAGTTAATAGCCTTGTCTCTTCCTTGTAGGGATCAATATTGGTATTAATTAATCACCATTATCAAAGGCAGGATCTAGTTCCATTTGTTGTTACATCAGCAAAATATCAATAGAGAAAGTGGACTCCCTGATCGTCATGGCAACTTCATCTCTTAGGTCAAAGAGAGTTTATCTTATCTTGCTGCTGAGAGTGGCAAACTGCTTAGGAATCTAGTTTAGACTCAAAGATCATTGATTCAAGCTTTTTTTTTTTTCACCCCCACCTTGTTGTTTCAGGGGAGCAGATGAAAAACACACACACACACACACACACACACACACACACACACACACACACA
>JABUIW010000019.1:15891530-15901707 GCA_013363375.1 Menidia beryllina
ACACACACACACACACACACACACACACACACACACACACACACACATTCTCACACACATAGAGAGAGAGAGCAAGGCAGCATTCTAATCACAGCCGAGATGTAAGATTTAAATATTGATGTCCAAAGGCCATTACAGCAAAGAGGGCCTCTGGTCTCGCTGCTGTTCAAGTACGTCCTTTTAAGACCCAGACAAAGCTTTGATTATCAGAGGTGTCACCATAGAGTATGTCTGTATAGACAGTGTGGGACTGCAGGGGAGATCAGTTTCCTGCAGCCAGCTGCACAGAATGTTAACAGAGCACACTCCACATCCTGGCATTTCTGCAGGCCTCAGCCTGCTCTGCACCGCCTGTTCAATCAAGCTGTTTGTTTGGATGCTCATATTCTAATACTGCGGCTAAAAAGGTAGTGAATAATGGGTTTTTGGAACTGTGGACAATTAATTTGGGACAATTAAATGATTTTTTTCTATTTTCGAACATTGAACAGAAGACATAAAGATCTAGAAGTAGGATCAATTTGCAACAACTAAGTCCTGAACAGGAAAAAAGATATACTTACTGTTTGAAAAATTGAAGTCCAGAGAGATATCATATGTTGTGTCCTATATGTTAAACTAATGCATTTATGTATAAGTGTGGGATGCGTAATTTGATGTATCAAATGTCATGACATGAAAAAATTGCATGTACAACAGTACGTATACATGTATTTTCATAACAACATAACACTTAAATGATTAAAATTGAATTTTATTTACTATTTTTTTCCATATTCACACTTGCTATTTAATTTTTTTTGGACAGAACCTCAAGATTATTTTTATTTGGCATATTTTCTATGCAGTGAGACTCAAACCTGATAAGAGATTTCATTGCAAACTGTGGGCTTGGCTTGTGCATTATATATTCAAGAGTGGTCTGTTCTCAAGGGATGTTAGGTCTGGTTTGAGCTATTTGGGGAGTGACAAGCCGGGGTGCTGGGATGTACCTCATCATGCTACAGAATGCTCCTCAGGGTTGGAGCAAAGAGCATGGGCACAGCCTGCTTCTTTTTTCTTTTTTTTTCCTCCCCTCTTTTTGCCTCCGGGACACAATTGCCTCATTTAACATTCTCTATTTGGCCCCTGCCAAGAGGGGAAATAGCCAGGGTGAGTAAGAGAGGCCACCACACATCATGAATTCTTCTTTCATTTAACTTGCCTGGTCCCTTTTCACCTTGGTGATGCACATGGATCAGGAATGACGATATTGCTCAATTAAGGGGATTTCTGCCATGGCCTCCGAGGTACCGCAGTGATTTTTGTTCCACGCTCAGGTTCTGATGTATCATGGATATGGGTATTGGGTTGGTAGCGTTTGTGCCACGTTTTGACATCTCCATGGCTCAGAAGAGGAATTCCTCTGTTCCAGCAGCAGGAACTCACTTCTGCCATTCTACAGAAATAAAGTCCATGGGTGGAAATCTGACAGACTTAAACGGCGGGCTTCTAAATAACCTTTATGTGTCTATCGGGATTATTTTTGTTTCTTTCAATTTCATTAGCCACAGTTGATCAAAACATTTTCATGGAATACGTCAAAACTGCTATTCGGGTTTTGACTGAATCTTGGATGAGTGAAGGGGAAAAGAGCTGCTAGGAAAGATGACTCATGTCTTGCAGCGAGCATTGTCACATCATGTTGTCAGCCACATACAGTAAAACGATTGGACGAGCTTTGAGTTCGACACGACATTGTGAAGAAAATTGTTTCAGGAAATTAAGAAATAAAAGAGCATAATGAAAGGGGGTAATTTAGTGGAGATTTTTTTTTCCCAGAGCCCCCGACAGTAGCTGGCACACCAGAAAGTGATGGCCCTAATAGCTGTTCAGTCTAAATCTCGGGGCTTGGCAGGAATTACTGAGGATGCGATGGCAGGGGTGCAGAGAGATGCAGAACTTTGCAACGGGGTTTGGAATGCACCAGGCTGCACCAGTTCAGGGATAGCTGGCGACAGGGGATTAAGTAACAAGCTTTTCACTTCAATTTGTACATCAGCATTTCCCAGCCCGGAAACACAGCGCATCTTAAAGGTTCAGCGGAAAATCGCTAATGACAAAGCTTTGTCGACAGATAAACAGTTTGTGTCAAATATGTTGGGGGAAACATAAAGCAAACCCCACAACATGTTAATACTTTAAAGAGGCCGGCTTTTGATTTGCACCACTGCAAAGCCGGCAAAGCTGTTGACAGCTCAGCTTACACGTGATGTCATCGGAAGCCATATCTGTGATTAGCAGGAGAACGCGGCGGCAGAAATAGTGGCGACGGAGTGGTGTTTCAGCTGGATCGATGAAGTTTCCGAAATATTTTCGCGCGAATCGGCCCAGACCGGGTGCACGCCATGCACGTCTCCTGCTTTCATTATCTCATTCAGGCTTTGTGAAGTGACAGAGTCAACACCCAGAGAGAAACGCAGCCGCTATTATTTCACATTTAGACCGTTTTCTCTTTTTGTGAGTCTGTGTGTTTTTTTTTTTTTTTTCAGAGAATGCTTATCTGGTAATTACTAAAAACTGTTGACACTGAGCAAGTGCTGTAGCCAACTAAAATGCCTTTTTGTCTTTTGATATCAGATTGGATTTTTATCTTAGGTTCATGCAATCATGCATCCCTGAAAACCGAAGATAACGGCCTCAAACTCTTTATTTCCAGCATGTGTGCAGAATTAAGAGGCTCATTTCGAAAAACAGTCATTACATCCTTTCTTCATTTCTTTGGTGAAACCCCGATAATGTTGTTTTTTTCCACCCCCTTTGGTGGAGTCTGGGATGTGTTGGTGAGTGTCTGAGACATGCATTTGACCACAATCAAGTTTTTCTTTAAGCTTCAGAAACGGATAACAACTGGGTCAGATGATAAGGCCCGGGCGAAACAGGGGGAAAAAAACTCCTGTGATAGACGAGGAGAAAATCTGATTGATTGATGTCTGCTGGCTTTGCCACCATCACAAGCCAGTTGACAGTCGGTTTGGGATCAGATGATTTCGCTCTTAAGATTGGGGGTTGAGGGGGAGCTAGGCAAATATGAAGGACACAAAGGTCAATGGCTTCTCTCCTCCTCTCTGTATCTATCTCTCCCTCGCAATAGCTTGCTTTGACAAACTCTAATGTGTTGCTAAGCTTTGTGGCGGCGGGACACATGGTCATAGTTTGTACTGTAATATCCTGTAGCAGTAATCTCACAGGGCGTGATTGAAAGTGCCGGAGGATTCTGGGGGCTAGCAGAGACCCGTTGACATCATCAGCTGCCCGCGGACTGGCACATGTCTCCCGACTTGTTTGAGCCGAGTTTTTCCCTTTGGGATCGAATAAGTTAAACAACAGCTTGGGCTCAAAGTGAATCTGTTATTGTTAGCCGGATCTGATAAGACAGCGGCGTATTATGCATTTGTATAGCAGAGAGGCCAGAAATGGAATCTCCTGTGACGGTCTCTCTGTGGTTTTGGGGAAAAAGATGAACATGGAACAGTGACAAAGTAGAATTGGAGGCATATTGTAAATAAACACCCAAGTCTTTCACAACCCCCTTCAATCTTAATCTCTTTAACAAGATGTTCCATGCAATATATCAGCTCATCTTGTCACTTAGAGCCGGCACTAGAAGGATCTGCTCTGGAGTTGACCTCTCATGGCAAAACGTAACACTTGAATCAAATTTAACCAAAATAAACTCCCGCAAACTGTTTTTCTTTTTATTCCTCCATCGGAGCAAACTGTTGTATTGCCAGGTCTGTGCGTTGTGCACTCTCCATCCAGTGCTATGGAGCTCAAATTTAATAAGGCAGGACTTGGGTGCCCCATAGTGATGTCTGCGATATCAAATAGAAGACCTCGGTTCCTCTGAGGGGCCATCTCTAATAGACATAACAGACATGTCCATTAGCTTTGTGTGGGACTGCTTTCAAGATCAAGGTCTCTCTTGTAATGAAGTGGCTATGCAAATGCAAGTCAAATTCTGCCATTGTGAATCGCTTGTTTTAATCAAGTTTTCACTGAGAGAAATGTAGCTTCCATTCAGAGCCACTAACCAAACAATGAAAAGGATTATCCGAAGACAATTCTCATCCAAATGGAACCGGACATCATTTAGGGGAAGAGACAACAACTCTTTGTTTGTTTGAAGTGGTTGATATGACAACCTCCTTGTCAAAGACTCTGGGAGAATAAAAGGGATTTGTAATTACCATAATTATCTCTTATATGTTTTCACCTAATGACGTCCATTAAATGCCCGAGGCTTCATTATAGACTGCCTCACTGTAGGTTGGCATGCACTCATAATACAGCATGTTACATTACACGGCGCACAAGTAATGAACTTCTTTCATCGAAGATGTTTATCGCGCAGCTCTTCTGGGGGAAAAGCCAATATACTTCAGCTTTTTGTTACAGTTGGATTACAACAATTCTCATAGTTCCCGCTTATCTTTCAAATTTTCTCTACATGTGATATCAACCCATTTGCTTCATGTCTAAACAGGATGGCTCTCTAATCTAGGCTGCCGTTCGTTTCATGTAAAACATCTCATTTTGTGGCTTAGGCTGGTGGCTGTCTTATCGTTACATAATTCACTGCCCTCTCCCTGATTTTCTTTGTGGCAATTTATTTAAATTCCCCCATGTTTATATATTTCCTGTCTCCTTTCATTCAAAATGATTGCCTTTCACGAGTTCAAAGACTCATCTTGGAGACTTTTGGTAACTTCGCAGATATGAATTCGCAGTGGGGAGAAAGACAAGAAAAAGCTATTTTGTTGGAGAGCTAGGGGAAGGAGGCGCTGTGGTGTGTGTCCATCTGTGTCTCGAGGCAGGAATCTGAGGCTCGGGCTAACCCCATCAAACGCGGAGATATGTGGCAGCGCCCTTAACTGTCCACGCCTCGGCGGGCGCGGCGTTTGAGAGCTCCTGGCTGGACTCGTGTTTGCCGTTCTGCTCCCGCGCTAAGGCCCTGAGTCCCGCATGTGGCTCTGCTCCTGTGGTAGCTTTCGGTCTTTGTACGCCACCTATCAGCATATCAGCAGTGTCTCTGAAGCCCAGTTGTATAATGCACCATTTATGGCTTTGTGGAGGGGGGGGAGATGGTGGCGGAATAGCTCCGGGCCTTCCCTTCAGTGACTGGATTAGCGGCAGCCAGCTTTAGCACTCTCTACCGCGGTGTGAAATCGGCCTCGCTTCGGCACCGGCGATGAGGCTCCCCTTTTCTCTCTTTCCCCCTCTCTTTTCCCATCTCTCCGTTTTCCTCACCTCATGCAAAGCCTCTCCCAGCCATCTGTGAAATGTGGAAACTCTGTGTCTAAGTTGAGTTCAGATCCCATCCCCTTCCATCAAGCCCAGGCCAGGAAGCAAAATGGGCAGGCGGTCGGCAAAAAAGGGGGTGTACAGGGGAGTAAGGAGAGAGATGATGAGGAGGAGAGGGTGGCGGCGGCGGCGGGGGGGGGGATCAGCTCACTGATGTCGTGCCGCGTGTGCAGGAACCCTGCCTGTTCTCCGCGGGCGAGTTGGAGGAGGGTCCGGGCCTGGGTGCCGGCCGAGAGATCTCTGGTTCCTGCTTGCAGGTCCAAATCCCCCCTCTGTGTGTGTGTGTGTGTGTGGAGGCGAGGCGGTGGCACAGCTCCCCTGAGCCTCTGCCCAGTCCTTTGAAGATAAGATGGTGATACAGACTTGCTTTTGGTACGTCTCTAACCGATGGTCTTTGTGCGACACACATGCCTCTCTCCGCCGGAGCCTGCAGCTGAAACACCTATGGTCTTCACCGAGACCAATCGGCTGCATGGCCCCTGGTCAAATTAGATTATGAATGGGTGACAAAATCCTAGATCGCATGTGTAGGATATTCTTTTTTTCCTACCATTTCATGCTGATACCGGAGGGTTGTGCTGTGGTTGATTCTCTATTTCCTTTGATTTGCTGACTTTTTTTTTTTTTTTCAGTTTTCCATGGCAACTAGTTGTCATCTTGACTCTGCTGATCTACGCCGCACCGCTCATGATTATGACAGTTTTTAAAACATGTTTCTGCCCTGCATTTACAGCCATATTTCTTGGCACTCACGGGCCAATTCTCCCACTTCTGGCTCTCCACACCAGGTTTTCATAAGAGCAGCCATCACAATCAGGATTTTGAATTATGAAGGGAATATTCCCTTCACTTTCTTTTTTTCCGCTCTCTATCCTGCGGTTCAGATTTGTGCATAATGTCCTGTGATTGCGCGGCATTATGGCGGTTTGGAAAGCCGAGTCGGGGTCCAGCCACACACCATCTTTCCAAAGACAATGTGGATCTCTATGTCTCTCTGAGCTCATCAGAGATGGGGCGTTGATTGCTTTTTGATACCCCTCCAACGTGGATGAGGTCCTGCATACATCAACTAATTAGAATGTGCTTAGAACATTTGTGTGTGACAGACCCTACACTTCTCATCAGATCCTCAGCCCAAGTGGTCTCGCCACGCTCACCAAAGGCTTTATCAAATTCAAATGAAAAGCCATAAAAAGCCAGGCTGGGGCCGGGATATGTGGGCGGGGGGCTGCGAATCACTGAGAAATAAAGCAGCGAAAGTGAAAAAGAGGATAAACTTCAGGGGGTCAATTCAATATTTGGGGCAAAAAAGTTTAAGGGAGAGATGGAAGGAGGAAGAAGGTAACTACTCTTTCACACCGCATTCAGAAATGTTTGATTTGCTGGAATCGTCGGAGTTCATTTCCTCTCACCGGGCTTTCCTAGAAGCCCCAAATAGACGGCATAGAAGTGGGGAAGGGAAGTTGAAGCAACTAATTGGGCAGCACAAATGAGTGACTGCTATCATCTGGTGCACCTTGATGATTGTGGAGCAGGAGACATTTTACTGTGGCCTCAAGACATTTTATATTGTGGGACATTTCAGCAGAGGCTAGTTTCCTCCCCTCTGCATCCCACAGGCTCACCGAGTGTCCTAGCTCAAACTATGATCTGTGGAAGACATCGGGGGGGCGCTATATATTTTATAAAGGCATTCTATTACACCCCCATGGCTTGTGGGGAGCATCACTCTGTGGTCCGGTCCCCGGGCAGCTAAGAATAATTTGTAGGACATGGCACTGGAGCAGAAATCCAGCCACTGTTTCTTCAGGTTATCTTGACCTGGATCTTAATTCCAATAAAGAGTTATTTTTTTCACAGCATAAGCCAAGCCAGAACACTCCACTTTGTGTTTCTGCAGTTATGCCTTATTCAATATCATTTCAGATAAGAGCTGTAATCCTTTTTTGCGGGAGAGGTGATGTATATTGACCAGCTCTATGATAGGGACCCAGTGTGGAACTTAGATCTAAAAAAGCAATAAATAATTGATTTTTGTCATTGGCTCTGTCGAAATGTGATAACTATTTAATCCTTTGTCAGATTAAGAGTTAGTATATTCAAATATGTCACTGATGGGGCGTTACAGCTAGTTGTTTTGCTCTGATTAGAAAGAAAAGTAAACGCTTTTGAACATAAATAGGGAGGAATAGATTACTCAATCAAATCAGATAAAACAGGCTGATAAAAGGACAGGTGTTTGTTTTATTGCGTGGTCCGTTTGTGATGGCGAAAATAAAAAAGACCATTACATCTTTAATAGGCACATTAAGGCCGGAATCCCTTTTTAATAAAAAACAGGTATACTGATATGCTGTATTAGGTCTTATTGGGTCATAACTCCTTGATCCTTAATAAAGCCTCAATATCCTTAAATTAGCCTGGCTTGGCACTTTAAAGTCATTCTAAAATGTTTGCTGAAGTGAACAGTCAAAGTGCTTCTCACTGAGAACTCACTGCTACTTTGCACTTAAATATATCAATTCAGAAATCTCTCACGTAGAACATAATCGATTTCAACTCTGCTGACAATTTGAGAATTTGGTCGTTGTGTGGCACCAGTCATTGGACAAATGAGAAACAACGTTGGAAATAAATGATGATACCTTCACTGCCAGTTAGGATCTGCACTCAACTTTGAAATAAGGAAAAAAAACTGTATAAACAATACTATTGTATCATACTGTTATTTTCTATGGAAATAGAAACAGAAGTTGTCTTTCAAGAAAAGGGAGTTCAGCAGTCCTACTGTGCAAATGTTCAAAACCGCTTAAACCGTTTACAGTAACTTCACTTTTTGGTGTCCGAACACCAGCATCGTCCAGATCTGACCGTCCATCCCTGACTGTTTAGACAGGAGTGTTACAGAGTGGTGGTTCAAGCGGAGAGCCGGGTCACCCGGGTCAACGCCACACTGCTGCTGCCTCACCTTTCAGAGCGACCTGGCTCCTTCCATCAGTAGAGAGCAGTCCTCTTTGCTCTCACATGCTTCATTTCATCAGGGTCTCTTTTATCTTGACCGGCCAGGCCCATAACCCCCCGAGCACTGATAGTCCAATAAGGCTGCTAGAGAGCATCACCGGGGCATGGTGGGGGACTGAAACAGAAGGCAACTGGAAGTTTCCTTCCCCACTCAGTTTTATGGGTGATGTGTTTCTTTTTCTTACATTTGGCTTCGAAAAGTTTTTGTTTGAGTTCTTAAAACGCGGTTCGCGGACTGGGACATCAATAGTGACGTGGACTATTGATGAAAGGGACCGGCCAGGGTGCACAGAGCTGTTCAGTTTCCTCAACCTGCAGACAGTGCATGTTTACTTTTCTTTGCCTAGTAGAAAATAAATGAATCATCTGGGTTCCCTGTAAAGACAAACATAAAAGGAATCGCCAACAGTTCTTTCCGCTCTTTTTCTCGTGCGGTGCTCCTTTTCTGCTTCGCTATTCTCAGCCATCTGACTGCTGTTTGAAGCCAACAGAAGTCCACACAATATTTGCTTTTCAGCAGTTCTCGCCCAACGGGTCTCTCTGCTGCTTTCAGAAGCTTGACCGGTGCCGTTTCTCGTCTCGGGAGAAACGGATCGAAATTGGGTGTTTGGTTCGTCGGTGAGTTGCATACGAGGGTCATTGTTGTTGCTGGGTGAATGTGATGGACAGCTTCTGGTGGAGGAGGAGGCGGGCAGCGATGGGGGGGGGGGGGGACTTGGAGGGTGCAAGAAGCCAGACTGGGCCATTAAGGAGTGGCAGATAGCCTCAGTTCAGACCTGCTGGGGTGTGATCTCACCAAACGACTGAGGATTGGCCAGTCTTAGTCAAAAAACAAGTGACAGAGGGTGAAGGAGATTAGATAGTGGCTGTGACAGAGAAAAAAGGGAAAGGTGCAATCAGAGCCAGAAAAATAAAATCACTTCATTTAACCATTTTCCCCCTTTTCTTTCTTTAACAGTTCTAAATAAGTGTCCGATAATGGTACCATTCCATCTATTAATCGCAAAAAAGGGAAATTCACCTTCATTTTTACTCAATTAGATTCTGTCAAAATGTTATTATCTTGTCAAATATCTTTGCTCAAACACTATTTAAATTTATTTTTTTAACTCAAAATTTTATTTTTCATTAGGGAGAATACTAAAACAAAGCAAGCTTTGAATATTATTTTTCTTGTAATGAAAGAGGTGAAGCTCAAACCTGTTTCCAAAACAGTTTCCAGCATGTTTTCCTACCTGTGCAAGTGCATCTCTGTGGATTTACAGCATAAAATGTTGTTTCTTGTGGAATTATCCAGCCAGTGTGTGCGCAGTAGCTGCTCCTTTTCCCTGTTGGAGGTGTGGGTGGGTGGGTTAGAGGGGAGGCTGCGAGGCTGCTGAGACCCCAGCGTTATCAGCACCAGATGCAGGTTGACTTCAGACTTTCAATGGAAGGTAAAGAGAGAGGGGAGGGAAATTAATGAGAGCCATAAAACCAGCAGGATAAATAATTAGCCAACTGGTTCTGAGATCCGTCCCTTCGTTTGCAGCTGCAAATAAATTCTCCTTGTAAAGTTTCTTTGTCAAAACTCTGCGCCGAGGCTGTTAGCTGCAGTTTGAATGCTTATTTAAGTCTTTTCAAAGATTGAATTGTCTGTGTTTAGCTGCCTCTTCCCTATTCTTTTTTATTTGTTTTGTATATTAAAGTGACAGGCTACTGATAAGTGGCACACCTACTGCTTTCTACAAACCTGGCCTGCATAGAAAATACCTTTAACCTGTAATAATATAATAATAATAATAATAATAATAATAATAATAATAATAATAATAAT
>JABUIW010000019.1:15901717-15911913 GCA_013363375.1 Menidia beryllina
AATAATAATAATAATAATAATAATAATAATAATAATAATAATAATAACGTCCATTTAAGCCTATGGAAAGTGTCAAACCATTTTTCCTCATTCACATATAGAGCGTTTCTGACACAACCACATGCAAGTCGGAGGAGTGATGTCAGGAGTAGTCATTGCTACTTTGTTGTGCCTCCCCAACCTTTTTTTTGTCTTTTTTTTCCCGAATTCGAGGACATTTTGTGCCTGTGTGCTGATCTGAAGTGTTTACATGCGGTTCATTCCCCGAGGATTTTGTTCTATTGTTGTCCCAGTGTATGGAGCACTGCCATTTGCATTGTTCTAATACACCACCAGTAGATTTGAAAAAAGCTGAGCAATCACCAAAAGACTTACATTATCCTGCAGTCTTTGATCGCTATTCATACGTCTGCACTGAGTAATCTTCCCCTCTAATCTCATTCACAGATATAAATAAACAAGTAATGCTCCAAATGACAGAGAACACATGAGTGAACATCCAGAGGATTATGGTAATTTGTGGATAAATAAGTGCCTAAAAAATGTGAATGCTAAGGTAGTTACTTCTTTTTAAAGAGTGTGTATTTTGGTTTATGAAACCGGAGTAATCGACCTGTAAGCTGTTCCAGCATTCTGTATGAGTAAAGAAGAAAGTTAGGATTTTTTGGGGGGGCTTTTTTGACACATTCAGACAACAACCGTACTGTGAATTTCCTCAGTGGACATATTTACATGGCGTTGTTGCTTAAAACACTGTTGATTAGTTGCCTTTACTGTCAATAAAAATCCGAAAACACCAAACAGCGTGCAGATCAACGTGCCCGCACACCTGATTGATTTTTAGGACTTTGCCCTTTTTTATAATCTCTTCCAACTTGACATTTGGAAAGTCAGAAATCAATTATGTCTCCTCCCCAAATGAAAGGCAGAAAAAAAAACTAGTATATGACTTTAAAGTCGGGCTAGCTCGCCTTTGACACAGGACATTACAGAGGGAAAGGAAAATCACACTGCATACCTGATCCGTAAAAAAAAAAAAAAAAAGCCTTTGAAATGGATTGCTGGGTGGGATCCAGTCTGGCACAAGTCATGGCATTGATGGCACAGCCCCTGGGTGTAGGGATGCTTGGCCTGGACAAGATGGTAGCTGGGCCCGTATCAGTGGGCACTGGCCCATCCTCTGGGAGCTCCTAAGCCATGCTGTCTGAAGAAGAACTGATGGGGTTGGCAGCACATATGGGCATGCGTCAGATTTTATTTCAGTCAAAAACCGGCCACGATGTTATCTCCACCAGCGCAGTGGCTTGACTGAGATTCATTTCAAAACGAAAACTTTGTGCCTTTATTATTTATCGTACCGCCGTTGATTTTTAATCGTTTACGTATCCCAGGTGCTCAAATCTAATTGCGCGCCACTATTTCCGTCTCCCCTAATGTGTTCAGGTGACAATTTGTTCCAGCTAATTGGAAATGTAGGGTGTTTGCCCCCCCCCCCCCGTTCAAAACATCACGAACAGCTCCGATTGGACAAAACACGGGCCCGGTTAGCCCCTGTTTTCACCGACCCACAGAGCAAAAGTTGAGGGCCGCAACAGTTCTCAGGAGTTGTTTACGACAATCCGCGGGATAACCAAACTCCCAATTTCGGGGGGAGAAGTTGAAAAGAGTGCGGGCAGCTGTTGGCCCCGGCGGAACATTAGCCCCGGCTGCTGGCGGGGGCCCTGTGAGGGATCGAGTCGTTTAAATTGGGCTCGTGGAGAGGTGACAAGAGCACTGAATGCACTAGACCGGAGGTGTGAGCCAGGGTTGCCAGTACATATCTTTTGTCTTTCATTATCTTTATTTCCTTATTATTTCAAATGGCCGGTGTGTGTGTGTGAGAGAGAGAGTTTTTTTTTTTCTTCACTAGAAGCTTTTTTGATATCCATTTAGATTGGGGCTTCATTAAAAAACCTCAGACAATGGAGTGACTTCTAATTAAGAAGCGCTGCATCTGGCCCCTGGCACCCTATCCCGTTGTTCCATCTATTTTGCTGGGGAGAATTCATTTGTTTCTTAATTAAGAAAAACACCAATAGCGTGAAAAATCTGCTTATGGTACCTGAATCCTAATTAGCTAAATAGTGAGGGGAAGGGGAAATCACATTCCAGTAGCCCTAGAAATGAACTCAGAGCTGATAAAAATGAACTAACTAGCCTTGCATAAATCGAAGCTGGGGAGAAAGTGTACCATCATTATGGCTAAGACAATATGCAAGCTATCTTCAAAGAAATCAAATTGCCGGAATGTTTTCATTTGCATGTATTAACCATTAACATAATGAGGAGAAGTGACATTGGACCCGGATTGTGTGTCTGTTCGGATTGATAACTCTGCTGCATCTGCAAATAGTCTCCTCTGCAAAATTATGCTAGCAGTCAAATCAGTGTTGAACTGTGGAGGGAGAGAGAAGGAGAGAGGGAGAGAAAGACAGACACACAGAGCGAGGGGGCGGCGGCGAGGGGGGCGGGGGGGGGGGGGGCACAGTTAGGGAGAGTGGAGGCTTTTGCTTTTTTTTCCGTTTTATCAGGGAGCTCTGTGCAAACCTGCTGCAGTGTTGAATCGGAGCCATCATCCTCTGACAGCTATCCTTAAACAGGAAGGTGCCGCAAGTCATTGTCTCCAAGGCTCTGCAGAACGCCGCTGTGCGTGCGTGTGTGTGTGTGTGCGTCTTCATGTGTGCCTGTGTGTTAGGGGGCAGAGGCGCACGCCAAGATGTGCCCATGTGGCTGCTGTAGCTGGAGACAGACCTCAAGTGGGCACACTTCACCCCCCCCCCCCCAACACACGCACGCACGTGCACGTGGGACACGCGACGCACCCACACGCCTGCACACAGACCCATGCATACATGTGTCAACGCCGCTCCACCCCCCCCCACCCTGCTCCGACACTTCCAGAACACGCACACGTGCACGCACGTGCACGCACGCGCACATCTGAGTGCTCCCAGGATACCAAAGGCTGACTTATCTGTTCCGTAAAGGCTCACCATGGCCCACATTGGCGAGTTGGTGGGCAACAAGCCAACTCCACTGTGTGTTCTGTACTGCGGGCATCATGCAAAACACTGAACTGTCTTCAATATTCACATTTTTTTTATTTATTTTTTTTTCCCCCAGCCTGCTATTTCCCAGGATCAGCCTCTTAGGTCAAATTATTCAATTAAGTGTCTGTTTATTACTGATACCAAAGCCGGGTGGCAGTTCTACTTATCACCTTTTTTGCAGATTGGTGTTCTCGCAGAATACCACCATAAAGATTGCCTTGGCTGTAATTAAAATGGCACGGGGACAAATTTGGAGCGGGGCTAAGACATAAGGAAATGAAGGAGGGCTGGGGGAAATTGCAGAGGCCACCTTCTGTCAGAAAGTTGAGTCTGCAAAGCAGCGGCATTATTGTCAGGGCTGGAATGCGCGCCACAAAGGGGCAGGTAGAAAAAAAAGAGTGGGGGGTATGTTGTGATCGTGACAAAAAAAAGGTTCAGAAAACGGGGATTTTTTAGTGAATCTGACATGAGCGAGGAAACGGGAATCGTCGGCAGAGCGTTTGCCGCTGAGACGGCCTAAATGCCAGTCGGGCTAGCATCCATCCACAGGCCCGCGTGTTTGATGAGCTATTGGCAAGCCGAGGGGACACGTGTTCCTGTGCCTCGTGGCAAACTTACCTCTCGGTGTCTTTGACTCCACAAGCCCGCGTGTGACTTCTCAGGGAAAAAATAGGAAAGAAATCAAAGCGCCAATAAGCTGAGGGTGTTAAGCCAGAGAAAGGGGGGGAGAAAAAGGAAAGAAAAGAAAGACCTGAGCGACTTTGGATTTTGACAGAATCTTCAAGTGCTCCCTGACAAAAATTTGCATTGTTATCGCAGATAACTGCCGATGTTTTTCCTTGGTTGTACATTTTTGTGAAATATGTAAAAATGTAAAACGAGCCTCTAACGATTCCCTTAATGACGCGGATCTGGCTTCTCTCCCCCGGATCGCGTCTTAGCGGGCTTCTCAGTGCGGGATGTCTGATATCTGAATATTAAAAGGGAGTTTCAAGCTCATCTGCAAATGTGATTTGCACATATCACACTTCTGCAGTCGTCAAGCTGCTTCATCGCCAAGCTTCTGAGCAAAGAAGGCAGGGGAGGGGAGGGGAGAGGGGGGGGGGGGGAGAGAGAAAAAGAAAGATGCACATATGGGTTGCTATTGATGTATTCCATTTCTGACCTAATTTAAATCCCTGCCAACAAGCTCATATGCATACTGTACATTTGCTAAATTACAGAGTGTAAATGTTGCCGTCTCACAGAGACAGGTGTAAACATCAATGTTGTCATAATGCACCACCGGTAGATAGGATAATCACGCCATGTTGCAACCGAGCACAAAATAATTTGGACATCATTTTGATGCCTGAGGGGCCCAGGGGAATGCCCTCCAGAACGAAGGTGGCCCATTGACATGCCACACACGCCAAGATATAATTATGGCTGCCTGTCTTTGTTCCTCCCGAGCTTCCTCTCAGAGCACTAGTAATTTGCTTGTGATATTTTGGTATTCTTTACGAGTGAGTTATCCTCTGTGGACTTGAGTATTACATGGGTGTAAATGAAGATGCGAGAAAGAGCTTTTTCCGCTGCCAAATCCCAAAGTTCCGAAATTGAAAGTGTAATATCGCAACGGGAAAGTTGAAGCTGTCGGAAAAGGGGTGGGGTGGTGGGGGTGGGGGGGGTAACTTTGTTGGCTCGAGTTGGAATTTCATTGACACGTGACGACACGTATTCCTCTTGATTTGGGGGCGCCTGCTCTGGGTGTCATCTCCGTCTATCTGGGTGAGTTTCTGCCGATGATAAGGGGCCCATGCCAGAATATCTTTAGGGTATGCGGCGCGTCGAGCTTGGGGTTTGTTGTCACGATAATCCCCTCATTTGTAATGTCGGGATCAGCAGGTTATGGCTCTCCACTTGCCTCGCCGTGTCAAGACTCGGGCCCGGCGAGGTGGATTGTCATTTCTGAAGCAATATTTTGACAGCGCCTTCGCTTTGCTCGTATGCTACAGCTCAAAGGTCAGAGCTGTGCCACTTCCATTTACTGTGTGCGTGTGTGTGTGTGAACACTCAATCCCTGAGGAGCTCTCTCTATATCTCCCCTTGCCTCGGCGTCTGACACACACTCCACACGGGGCCTCGCGCGCAGTCATTCTTTCTGCCTCTCTCCATTTAACTCACTTGTTTTAGGAGATAGATGTCAAGGCTGGTCCCACACAGAGCAGGTCCGAAGCGCCCAGTCTGAGGGGCGATTACAACTTAAAAACTTTCTATAATAGGGTATGTGGACAGGCACCTCTCCCACAAGTGACACCTGCGTCCTATCACACGCCCAGCTTGGTGTTTTTTAAGAAAAAATCGAAAAAAATAGTCTGGTGTGATTGTTGCAAAAGCACAATGTCAGTGGTGTAGCTGTCATCCGTTTTCCCCGCGTGCTCAATGCCACCCCCGCGCACGCCCAAGCAGGTTATGTCAACCAAATAAGGCACTTGTCAGTAACACAAAAAGACATTGTTGCCGGCCCATTGTCACCTGCTCTGCCAGCTATCGTATAGAAAGTGATGGAGTGACGGCGTTTTTTGGAGCGCGGCGGAGCCCCGGCGCCTCGGGGGTATTACGGGTGTAAATCTCCCCTGCACAGTTCTGCTCCGGGCCAGGGAGAGCATCATCATTAGCCGCGGCAGATGGAGGGGGGGGGGCCTTTCGGAGCCGCTTCCCTGCTCTCTTTTGTCAGGGTCTACTGCTGGAATCCGGTTTGATGCGATGCGAGTGGATGGCAGCAACAGCAACAGCCCAGACAACCAATGATGAAATCCACTTGAAATCGGATGAAAGCCACAGCACACTCTTACCCCAGGAAACTGATTCATCATTTATTTGTGAAGCAGAGATAACAGAGGTTGGGTTCACTGTAGTGTCTGTGCGTGCGTTTGTGTTTTTTTTTTTTTTTTTTTTTTACAGAGGAGGTAGCACGTAAACCTGAGTATGACCTGTGAAGTGAAGGTATCAGCGGTTTAGATCAACAAAAAATCATCTTTGAGAAGCTGAAATGGAGAAAGAAATTCTCAGAGGAGAGCATTTAGAGTCTGTATTACAACATGCTGAGCATATTTTTAGTTTCAACTGAGAAAACAGACATCAAGGTTTCATGTGGAGCTCAAGGAAAATGGAAGGACATTTCTGTTTTTTTATTACATTACATGAATAGAGAAAATTAATCAGCAAGTTAAAACATTAAAATGAAATAAATCAGGGTGCGTTACATCTATGAAAGTGAAACATTGAAATAGATGAAACCATAAACATTCTCTTAAGATAACCAAGCCTGTGCCGCTGTTAACTTTTTTTTAAAAGTCTGTTTTTATTCATAAGAATATCTAATCAAACAATAAAAGCCAACCAAATCAGGCTAAATCAGCCTCTGTTTGGTCATGATCCATCTCCAAAATAAACCGAAAACTTCCTCTATCTGTTAATTTGACAAATCAAATTGCAAGAAGCCCATCACGACGACAATCAGAACAATCAATTATCAATGAGGAGTGTTTATCTCCAGCAACCACTAAATGCTCATTGGTGCAGCTGGATTTCTCCATATACTGGAGGCATGCTATCCAGGGAGTGTGTTGTGTGGGTGTGTGTGGGTGTGTGTGTGTGTGCCTGCGCTTATGCTGAGGCACTGGCAGAATCCTAATCGTCCAGCTAGAAGCTTCACATGGCCAGATCGAGAATTAGAGGGGAGGCAGAGTAGGGGAGGCAGACGGGGGGAGGCTGGAGGAGGGGGAGAAAAAGCCCATCTCGGCCTGGGTTTTAAAGGACAGTGCTTTGAATGTCATTTGACAATTTCCTTTTAATTAGAACTAATTTACAGAAAGATGCCCACCAGCTAATCTTTACAGGATAATTAACTTCTATTTTCTTTACTTTTAATTAAAAAGTGGAAAAGATTTAGCTGATCCATAAAGAATTGTTCTTTTGAAATGTTCATCAGACTTCACACTTCTTTTGGCATTGGTAATATTTAGATCCTATCTGCTGCTCACAGTCTCCACTGAATTATTGCAATGATTTTCTCCCTCTTATCCGGGGTATTAAGAAGTGGAACTATCAATAGTAGAAATAGGAACCAGAGGCAAATTAGAATTGAATTAATGAAGAATTTATTGCTAAAGGAACTCCCCCCCCACCCACCCACCCACCAGTCCCTCATAGTACTGGAGTGAAATTGACATCTTAGATATATCCATTTCATATAAATCCCCTGATGGAGAAATATTGTTTATCAGTTTTCCTGTTGAAAAGGCACCCCTTTAAATTCTTTGAAATGATTCTTGACTGAAGGCTACTACTTCTCACATTTACGATACTGTTCCTCCTATCCAGACAGGCCTACAGGCCGGTGAATGCGATGGATATTATGCTTTTTAGGTTAAACAGCAGCATCTTAATAAGCAGTTAAGTCACACTTAAGTGCCTGGTGTCTCTGCTGAATGTAAAAAACTCCTCGAGCCTCATCAAAGCTCCTCGAGAAAAGTCTTTTTCTTGCCACTGTTAGATTCCAACAGACTTTACTTAGTGGAGATAAAGTGAGCCAATATGAGGTGAGCGTGCATTAGACAGAGCCTCCACTCATCTGCAAACGAGCCAGTGGCTGAAGATGGATGCCCCCACTTAACCATGATAGCTCCCTGGAGGAGCCTCACTCAATGGCTTCATTAAAAGTGAACAGTGTAGTGAAAAGCTCGCTTATAAACCAGTAATTAAGACCACACATATTTTACCTGCTTTGTCTCAGCTGTCACCTCCAGTGTACGGACACATGGCTGACTTATATTTCCTTATAAGTAACAGAATGACATGAATAAATCACTCGTCCAGAAGAGAAGCAGCGTCCAACGGGGAAAAACGTACTGTCCATTCTCACACCATTTAATCCTGTCATCGCACCTAGAAAGCATACGCCACACAGCAACGTATGCGTTAACTTAGACCGTATTACTCGGAGGACAAGCTTTGGGACTTTCGGCGTCGCAGCAGTGTCCACTTAGAAATGTGTGCGCGTGTTTCTGCAAACTCCGGAGAGGCGAGAAAAGTCAGCGGAGTGAGGCAGGACCCGGCTAACTCCGCAGAGAAACGGGCTGGCATCTGCCGAGGCCCTCGGGCACGCTCAGAGGTGCCTCCAGCATTTAAATGGCATAGTCAAATGCCAGCGTGTTTTCATGCCATTCCAATTCAAATTCGCTGGATAAAGAAGTAAGAGCGTGTTATTTCCCCTCCAACGCTCCAGACAGAAACGCCGGGCGCAACAACACACAACTTAGCAACTCTGCAAACACGCGGGGATCCAAAGTTGCGTCCGACTGGAATAACACACTCAGCCGGAATTACGTTAGCGGCGTTTTTGTAAAAATCAGAGCAAAAATAAACTCCTCTCAAATAGAAATGATCATTTCCTGCATGGGGAGTTTTGAAAAACCTGCCAGGATGAATGCCCACACAGCTTTCCATCACTTTTTAGCCAATAGGAAAGCTGAGTTATCAATGAATGCAAACGGAGTGGCCATCCAGTTCCCCGATTTCATCACAATACTTTCAAATATTTGAAAAGGAATCTTCTTTTGAAATGTAGCCTCAAAGAGGTGTGTGTGTGTGTGTGTGTGTGTGTGTTGTCTTAACAAGGATGAGAACACATTTATTCACCCCACCCCCCCCACCCTCGAACCTTTTTACCCCAATTTCCAGATGAGCATCGGTGCTGAGTTTTCAAGCAGTTTGTTGACGGTTGATTGTAAGTGCCCGAATTTAGGAAGGCAGCCATTTCTAATCAAGAGAATTACATTGCTTAGCAACCGGAAAATCAAGTTAAACAATACCATTGCTTATTCTTGGTCACAGACTGCAGCGCTGAGAACACATCAGTCTCCAGTCAAGCTGCTCCACGCTCCTCCCAGCACACACACACAAACACACCCTTACACACAAGCAGCAGTTCACAGACGACACACACATGGTAATTTACTTTTGACTTGCGTTACGGCATTAGCTCCACATTTATTTGGATCACAGACTGTACAACTTTGGAAAAAGGCTGGGTTTTTGTAGCGTTTGCGCGGTGCGAAAAAAAGACATTTGAAATTAAACATTCCTTTGAGGGTTCCTGTAGCATATTACGCTATTAAGGGTTGCATAAATGGTATCTATTTCATTACAGTGATCAAGGATTAAATTAGAAGCTTGAGCCCTGTAACATATACACAAAGTCTCCTCCAAGGCTAAGGGAGCCCTCTGCTTCCCAAAGGTCATTAGTGCTGAGGAGAGAGTATGGCCCCCAGTCAGAACTTGCCTCTCACCACTTTATCCTCCTTCTTTCCCTTCTCGCTCAACCTTTCCAACCTTTCTGCGAGAACAGATGAAATTGTCTCCGTTTTTTTGCAGGGATTCAGTGTTTTTTATCTTTCCTCCAGCTCCAACATGTGAATTTGTTTTTTTAAAGGCACCTGCCTCCGAGTACAGAGCGTCTTGCAACTGAAGAAAAAAGCTCCCATTTCTCCTTTTCCAGAAGTTTGTTTGTTTCGCTACCGATCAATGTCGGCTCAAAGAGCCAAAAGGAGATGGCAGAGGTTGAGCCGTGTGGCCATGTTGGATTTCAGGGCTGCGTTTTTTACAGTCGGGTTTTAGTCTCGGGTGCCACGTTTTCCATCCCCAGGCCACCGTGGACACATTTTCAATGGACCTTTTGGAAGGAAAACTGTATAGGTGGGTGCGAAAATGATTTCCATGCTTATAGAGATCTGCCGCTTTGTTCTGTCAGATTCAATTACCTCACCTCTAATTAGGGAGCTATAGAGGAGGCCGGGTTTGTGATCCACACATCACACTGTGGAGCCTGCTGATAATGTGAGGTATCGCTATCACAGCCTGGCCACAAGCTCCCCACATTGCGGACGGTTGAAAAAGCAGGCCATGAAATTAGCAGTCACTCATACAGCTTTGCACATACACACAGATTTCCATATTTCCTTAGAGCTCCTCTTTTTTTTTTAAGTGTGAGCTTTTGAGGTAAGGTTGACACTTGTGTGTGTGTGTGTGTGTGTGTGTGTGTGTGTGTGTGTGTGTGTGTGT
>JABUIW010000019.1:15911923-15944663 GCA_013363375.1 Menidia beryllina
TGTGTGTGTGTGTGTGTGTGTGTGTGTGTGTGTGTGTGTGTGTGTGTTTTTTAAAGAAACATTTTATTTTCTGATTTAGTCTGATGAGGCACAGACTGTAGTGCCGTGTGTATTTTTTCCGGGGAAGATATTCTTATGCCTACACCTCCGTCTGCACTCCTTTCTTCCCTGCTCCGCTTCCTCTGTGACTCATTAATCCTCTGTCCATCATATGGTCTCACCCCATTTTATAGACTCAGCGGGGGCATTACCATATCCCTCTCTGGAGCTCCTCTCTGTATGGCCGATCCCTATCAGACAGAGGCCACGCCATGAACAAAAGAGCCACTGTGATCAAGCCTGCATTCAGCTAGCAATGTCTCTATTAGCATTGGCCGCTCCGACTGCACGACTGTTTGAGCAGGGCTGAGATTTCTCTCTGCAGTCGGGAGAGGAAGAGTTTGATGAATGCGGATGATACGGCTGAAGGCGGAGAGTGTGGATGGCAGGGATGCCAGGGTTGCACGGATACCTGAGAGGAAGTTCCGGAAGATCGCAATCTCCATAGCATATGCAACTTTTCCTTTGAGGTGATTTAAGCAGAGCAAGTCTTATTGTCCAGATAAAAACATTGGATAGACTCTTCTGCAGAGCTGTTAGACGCAGGGTTACGGATAATTGTTGTAGGACAGCAGTTACTAATTATTCTGAGGGTTTTAATGCCAGACTTATTAATTATTTGGTCGAGACTTTCCTAAAGTGTGTGGACTGAGTCCCTTATGAAATTAAGTCCTGCAAGACCTGCCCACTACCTATATGAGCGATGTCAGTGTTGGCTCGTTAAAAAAGGCTAATCTGAAGCCATAAGAAAACAAATTACACATTCAGATACATGATTTGTAAAACTATTTAACCTGAATGAATGTAGAACAGAAACCTAGAACATTTGAGAGTTCGATTACAATAAACATGTGACCTTCATCTTTCAATAAATTATATTGTTTTGATTTGTGGCTAAAAAAATCGAGCTAATGTGGCAATGTAAAAAGAAATGTTGTTGTCATTTGGAATAGAATGTCTTCAAAGTAGCCTGGGCAAAGTAAAATCATCAAGACAGATTTGTGTGTGGGTTATTAAAAGGGCTCCCCTGGAAACGCTGTGTTTAGTGTGTGTGTGTGTGTGTGTGTTCCGCAGCGAAGTGAAATGCAGACGTTCTCTCCATGGTGTCGTTGACCATCTGAACTCCAGAGGAGGCTTGATAAGAGGCAGAAGCTGCACGCATTCCTCTGGCCCAGTTCGTCAGCAGACCCTATAGAAATCCACCGACAGGCGTGGGTCACACAGTGAATGTGACAGGATTTTAAACAGTACACAACTAAATATAGCAGGAACGCCACTATCAGAAAATGAGTTAGGAGTGTGGTGCTAGTCGTTTAGAAAGTCATTATTCTTATCATTGCTGTCTCTGAAATAATTTCAGGTCTCTTCATGCAATGAATACTGTATAATAAACTAAACATGTGAGAATGCAAACAAACTTAAGTAATCGACGTAGTCCTCATGAAGTTGCCATCAGGCATCCTTTAATGTCTCTCACTGGCCGGAATGTTTCCTTTTTCCTTATTCAGTAAGTTCCCCAGTATCTCTATGGGTTTGAAAATGCTGCATTTAGTTACTATCTGTTGGAGTGGGGAAGTGAGATGCCCTTATTCTGAGTCTATTAAACCTCAATTCTATCTCATCTTATCTACCTAATCTTTGTGTCTTATTGACCATGAAGTTTATCTGAAATCTCCCTTTACCCCTTATTATCGCACAACACTGTAGGTCTATTTTCCGCGGTGCAATCGGGCTGCTGTATTTGCGAGCAACAGAGGAAGAATCGTTTAGTTGTACACGTGATTCTCATTCAGCTGTGTAATGGAATGTGTGCAGACGGGTGTGTATAGAAATGTATTTCCCCGCTTTTTCTTTCACACTGTCTTCATTTGCCTTGGCAGAAGCTTTTAACGCCAGTCATACAGCCTCCCCTTGATACCGCGATATTTATCGCTCGGTATCATCTTAAGCGATGGTAGACTCATCGAGTCACTTCACGCCTCACTTCACTCCTCTGCGAATCAGCAGAAGGCATCAGATAAGATCATAAAACTGTATCCTAATTTAAAAGCAGCACTCGGCCTCCGCGGTGTCTATTAGAGATCTGTGTGCTAATTCTTTTCATGTCCGGGGCTCCTGCAGATGTTGGCTTCTACAAAGGAGTAATTTATAAGACTAATGAAAAGAGCAAGCAGTTTGTGGACATCGGGGGGCTCTTTTATGAGGCTCTTTGTGGGAAGAAAGAGAAACAGGAGAGGCACACCAGCCCCACTTTCTGAGCTGAAATTATTGCTTTATTAAAGCCGAGGGGTTCACTTCTGCTACAAAAGAACAAACAGACTGAAAGGTATGGAGAGGATACAAGTGTGCTCTGTTTGAGCTTCAGAATGATCCACAAGAGGCTGCAACATAGCTCAAGTGTGACAAGCTGTAACACACAAAGCATCCCTGTATAACTGACACTGACAACACCGTTTTTTGATACCATTATTTGCTGTAGACACAAATTTCGTGTTTTTTTTTTTCTTGAAAATTGCGCAGCGTTCCAGCTTCCGCCTTATTTCTGTATAAAAACAAAACCCCCTAAACGCTCAGAGCTTTATAATTTCCTTGCTCTGGCAATTCTACGAGGAGATATTGCAGACATGTTTTGGGGAGACAGAAGGGTGTGCAAGATTCACATTATCTTAATAACATTCAAATGCTGGGTGAGATGTTTTTCAGAACTAATGCTATTCAGGTAGTACAGTAATTCCATCAGCACCCTTGATTGAAGCAAAAATGGTAATATGCAAATACCAAAAGAGATGTACAGCTACAAGCAAAACTCTGAAATCATTTAGATTTAAAGAAATAATATTGCACAGAGGGGGAAAAATTAATCACACGGAAAAGTGTCTCCTTTAAGATTGCACTGGTGTATTACCCGGAGGCATGGAATGTAAATGGAAAATCAACATTGTACCCTGTGATAAGGCTAACAAATTAATAAAAGTATTTTCTTTCCTCCTCCCGTGCTGATGCCTGTATGAAAAGTCTGGCATGGATCTTTTTTTTTGTTGTTTTTTGCCCTCGTTTCCCTCTGTGAGAGGTTTTGTTTTGCAGGTAGCAGGATTAACATCAGCGCTCACATTGGCTGCGTGTCAACTGGTTTTCTCAGAAACATGCAATCGCGGTGGGGTTGTGGGCTTTTCGGGAGCTAGAATGGAGGAACATTTTTTTGTTTTATTGTAAAATAACGCGTTAGTTTACGTGAATTTATCCGTCATGGCAGAATATGTGGAAAGAGTAGACAGTGTTGTGCTCAGAACTGCAAGTGAGTTTGCGGTATTGCAAGGAAAGCATTTCACAGACACCGATTTTGATTTTTGAAAGCCTAAAGGATGTGATGAAACTGTTGAACATCTCCCCTTTTGTGTATGTGTGCCTGTGTGTCTGTGTACGGATGCATGTGCCTCCCCTCAGGTCCTCTGGAGGATGGCCTGGAGGAGGAAGAGGAAGAGTGTATCTCTGAGGAAAATGAACTCTTGGCTAAAGATGAGTTCACGGCGGAGGAGAACTTCACGGCCGAGTTTGAGACCGAGAACATGAGCTGTGAAGACATGGAGTACTTCTGCAACAAAGGTGAGCGCGCTCGGAAAGTTTCCATCAAACGCTGCGCTATAGTGTTCCTGTTACCTATTACCGGACAATATGTTTCGCCCAATTGGTGCCAAGATGGGGGGGAAATAACGAACCCCTGCCAATTACATCTAACGAAATTATTCATCATGTTCAAAATCAAACCTGGCAGAACTTCAGTCTGTTCGGGAATTTCTCCTGCATCGTCGCTTAAGTTGAAGCTACCCAGTTTGATATTTGATCCCCGCGATCCACCCAGGAGCAGGGGTTTGATCTGAGAGGGAGGATGGCGTCATCCTGTGATAGCGCCGCGAAGGTGTGCGCCGCCGTACGCGCTCCCCGCCCGAGCCAGCGCCGAGCTCCCAGCAGCACCTGCTCCTGCTCAGAGGTCCGGCGCCATAAAGCGCCTCGCCGCGGCCAATCCAGTCTCTCTTTGAACCCCAATTCAATTAGATTGCCTCTTTGCATGTTTGTTTCATTTCAGTCACACCTTGCCATCACAGGAGCTAATTTGTGGTCTGCTTCAGGTTACAGTGTGAAGATGACAGACTTGTCCCACCTCCCCCCCCCCCCCACCTCCACCCACTCCCACCTCTTCCTACCCTCCGGTCGCGTGGCTTGCGCTACCCCAGGTGTCCCCGCTCTTACTGGCACACGGATGCCATAAATTTGACTTTTTAATGAAGAACCATTGCTTTGAATGCCTGCCTCTCCCCTCTCTCCTTTCAAAGGGAAATTTGTTTAGAATTATTTCTTCACACTTTTAAACTGATGTGCCTCGTGGGATTACATTATTCGGGTAAAAAAAAAAAAAAAAATTAATCTTTCATGTTCCAGGTAGGCTATGCCCCGCTAATCGTATCAATAACGTTTTCCTTTTGTTCTTCGGTAAAAGTTGAACGGCACAATTGTTCGGAAATTGCAATTACCAGCAACGTCTCGGTTGTTTTACCCTTTGTCTACTTTGTAATGTATCCTTACTCAAACTTCAAAGTACAATGCAGGTCGTCTAATAACCCAGCAGCTATGAAATAGATGGTTCAGTGCATAATGGTTGGAGCAAAAAGAAAAGTACAACTTCTGAAATTCTTCAAAGAACCTTGTCACAGCCATTCTGATACTCACTTTGTTTTGGATAAAACCATGTGAGGAACTGGGGCTCAAATCTCTTCCCCATGTTTATGAATAAAGTCAACACGACGTAGCAATCAAATACTACTTTTTGTGGCCACTGGTAATCTGTTCCTTGTCACACCCGAGCCTGAGCACACATTTTTTTGTATTACTTTGCTATCTGAGCTTACAGTTGCTAAGTCTCTCGTTGCCTCCTAAGACCCAAGTGATGTTCTATCCCACATTTCTTTTTTTCCTGTGGCAAATTCTCTGCAATCTGCAGGTGTAGCATTTTTTTTTTCCTACATGATCCCTTCCCCAATTAGATCTGTTTAAAACTAATGTCATAGTGGCTTAAATTTACCCCACTTATGGGGAAACTGCCGTGAATTAAAACGGGACACAATCCTGGCAGCATTAAATGGTTTAAGTGTGTTATTCCTCGACTATAGGAGGAAAAAGAGAGCCCCCCTTGATTAACTAAACCCTCTCAAATGTGATGGCATGCTGTAATTAGCCCTGTGTGGACTTGAACGTGGGTTTTAAAGCAGCCACTCATCCCATGGCCTTTATCTTCTGCTGCTTCCCGGAGAATAAGGTCTCCCGTGTAAGGTTCCTCCACTGAGCAGTGACTCTCTGGTCTTAGCTTAGCCTTGTATCTGTGTAGTCACTCTCTGAAATGGGCTTGTCAGGGGGACCTAAAACCTCCATTAAAAGTTTCAGTCTATAATAGGTATTAAAAAGCTGTAGGAACACAAAGAGGAGTACCAATTTTCATTAACATATGAAGCACTTATTAACTTTGATCAGAGTGCGTTGAAGTAGCAAAGCCGCTTAGAGGCGCAAAGGTCACCAAGTTGAATGCCACCAAAGACTCAGCCATTTGCCTTACCCTTGCAGAAAAGGAACTCCCCAGATAAGTGCACCTTGATGTCCCATCTCGTCTGAGGCTGAGGAACCTTTAAATTTGGTGATGGCTGGCTCTATAACTTGTTTACTTCATGGTCAGTCGTCCTGTTTTCGCTGTTTTTATCTTTGAGATGCTGTTCGCATTCTGATTTGTTTCTACAAAATGGCCCTAACACCTTTTGTGAGGTCAGTGGCTTCTAAACCTTTGGTGCTGGTTGAAAACAGAAATCATCGTTGGTTACCTAGGGCTCACGTTACAGAAGGAGCTGAGCAATTTCTTCTGTTTAAATAGCTTTTCTGACAATAAATTCGCAAGTATTTAACAGAAAACATAATAGGATTTTTTTTAATTACAAGTGGCGCTGTTTATCTCTATGTTTTGTCACTTCAGCACAGCTGAAGTTGACCCACACTACCTCCATTAGACGACTAAATGTAATATTTCATGCTGCTTCTTACAGAAAAAACAAGGAATATTGCACCATCGCCTTTGATGATGGCAAACCAAATTCATACAGGCTCAGTCTTTTGTTGTCAATTGCACTTCAATTTCTGATGACCCTTGACACAAGTGGAGAAGACAAAAGCCTCACCCTTTGGAGAATAAATTAGTTTTAATATACATGGCATCTTAGAGGAGGTCTGTCTACCTTTAAAAAAAAGCACGGGGAGAAAAAGACTAATCTAAAGAAACAAACTTGCCTTTCCTTTGTCATTAAGCTAGAATCTTGCCACAGGAACTTCTCTGTTGAATCTTTTACATAGTTTTTCATGTAGAGAACCCACGGACGTAGGCACGGACTCCATAGCAAAGATTTATTCTTTACTGACCCACCTTGCTCCACAATTGTGAGAGAGATACTTCTTTTAGTGGCATCCTATTTTTTACTGAAATTGTGAAATTTCACCTTGCTGTTTTACCCCCTCTTTTATTGTTGGCTATCTGTGAAGTTCAGCACAGGGTGTTGCCACAAGCTGTTCCCTTTGAGCGTTCCAAGTGTTGTCTGATGACAAATGGCTTCCTTTCTGAGCTCTGAGAGTAAATTTACATGTCATTTCTTCGGTCTCATTTCTTCTGTGCAAAAAAAAACCTTCTTTGAGAAGTCGCATTACATGATTTTCCTTTTTCCTGCTCAAATGACTTGATTCTTTTATTATGGATGTTTATCTGCTGGATTTGTCATGTACAGCTAAATGTGAAAATATGCCCTCTTTTCCTTTGTTCTTTTCAAATGACAGAAATTACAGTGTGACAGAAACGTTGTATGTCAGTGGAAGTGAGAACTGAGAGCAAGCGGTGCATACCTAGGATTTGACAAAGCATATGAAAACAACCTACCTTGACCCTAAAAATACCATCACTGTGAGAAATGTGCGGTTAGAGACATATAGCAGCGAAGACAGAATTAATTAGTCTTTGTGTAAGCAATCAGAATCTCCGGCAACACAGGAGGAAGAACTCTTTGGCTCTTCCAACACAGCTGCCAGTGCCCGGAATGGTAAATGTGGAGTTTTATTGCACAGTTGATGCTGGAGAATATGGAGAAATGCTAATTTGTGGTGCGATAAGATGAATCGAGTCATCCCTTTAGCCCCATTTGACTCAGTGGAGGAAATTAATCATTAATGTTTGTTAAGTATGACAATCTAACTGGGCCAGATCTACATGCTCAGAGACTGAGGCAGAGCGAGATAAAGACCCAGGCTGCAGACAGGGAGGAAAACTGCCAGATTCTGTAATGATGGGAATTTATTGGCATTTAAAGAGACAGTGGCAAGGCATTCCACTAATAGCCTCCCCGTTGGAGGGCTGTGCCTGCCACAAATTGCATGCAATTCAAACCTATTTTTCAGATAGCACAGAAGTCTCACAGCTATGCTTGACTTTGGTGAGAAAGGTTGCTTCCCAGAACTGACTTTATCAGTCGCGCCACAATCTGCATCAACAAACCAAATATCCAACGACGGCTGACTAACATTACCACAGGTCCGGGGACAGCAGGCATCACCCTTAATGTTGTGAATATCACTGCAGTACCAGCGAGGCAGTGATGGATTTAGAAAAGTGGCAGTGGGATGAAATAATTGAAGCTAGAACGTATAGGTCGGCAGAAGCCCATACGAATACTCGAACATAGTCCATTTTCAGAAATCGCAACTGGTCTTTAGACTCAGTGGTCAGGATTAGAGTGTTCTGAGCTTCTTAAAGGCGCACGTAAGAGATTGACATTTTCAAGGGCTTCCTTAGCAGAGACAATGCTAAAAGGGAGAGAAAAAGCCAATATGACTTTGTTGCTACCTTGCTGGAGGAATTGTTTGTGTAAATCGCCTATAAGCTTATTGACCTGAATGTGTGGCGCGCCGCATGTGACTGCGATTTGGCTAGAGAGCTGTCCTTTGATAGAGCAGCGATAGGGCTGATTTTAACAGCTCACTGGCTCCTCTCGCATGCCCGCCAACCCTGAACCCAGCAGGCTGCCTCGCCCCCCCCCTCCCCTCCCCATCTCTCCCGCTATCTCCAGTCTTCTGCTACTCAGCCCTCCATAGAATCATTCAAACGCACGGGGGGAAAGTGACCTAAGCAAGACGTAAATTATGATGGAGTCGATAATGTCGAGAATGATCATTGACAATCTGTCTCCTTTGATAAGACCGCAGACGGTTTCATTTCAAACGGTGAAACAAGCCTCTATTACTTAGAGTGGACCTTTGCAAATGAAATGGAGCACCTCAATCAATCGGTTCTCATATCAGATGGATCAAAATTTCTGTCATTTCGAATGATTAAAATTGCTCGACACATTTCTCCGTATTGCAGCTTCTATTAAAGCTGCGCGGTAAGCAAAGGAGCACGGCTCAGGCTTTGCTTTTTTTCCCAGTGACATTTTTGTGCAGGAAACTTCATCAAAGCCCTGTGACATTGTTCCCTGTGAGGTTGCCTGGGCGATTGTGTTGAAAATGCACTGCAAACTGTGTCAGATAGAAGGCAGAAAATCCTTAATCACTGCTTAATTAAGGAATCATCTTGTAGCTTCATTTCCCGGGCTGTAATTAAACACTTCCAATACGTTTCGTTACAGGGCTTAACATGTTCGCCTGAGATCAAGGTAGTGCCTTTAATGTTATCTCGCCAGCTTTTTTTAAACTCCGCTCCATTGGAAGGAACTGTTGATACACGCCTTTGTTATCCCCGTTATAATACGAGCCTGGTATGCTAAAGAGGTTCTCCAGGCCCAACAATAAATAGTAGGGGAATTTAGTTGAGTGGGCTCCTTGATAATATACTGGGAGGGAAGGGGAGTAGGGGGAAAATTGCCAACCCAAGCAGACACTTGCATAAGCAAAACTGGGTCATAATGACCTCATGTACTGTAAGTAGGACATTTCTGAAGACTTCCCTTCCCGTATCACTTTTCTCTTTAGATTCATCTCCTATTTTAGTGTGAGGCGGAAAGCTGACATCCTTTTACCAATGTGTGCTGGCTTCTTTGAAGTGAGCCTTGTCAAAAAAAAAGAAAAAAAGAAGCTAAATAAGCATGGTGTGTGTGCCTGATCTGGAGATTAACCTAAGTGACAGCACAGGAGCCAAGTGGGTAGTGTCCCTTGGCAGTTGTCTAAGAAAGTGCGATAACAAGGAAACCGAAATGTTTTTTTCTTTTTTCTTTTTATTTACGGAAGCTGTTGGGGTCAAAATCAGATATAGATATGGTAAACAATCAAAGAATAACAGCATTATCTGCATTGATAGGTATTCTTCTATCACGATCAGTTTGAGCCAGATCCCAACAATATATTGTCTTTGCTCTCATAATAGATATTCACATGTAAATCTCCATATCCTTCCCTTTTTCACCCTTGTAGACTGTATGAAGTGTAATAATCCATCGAGGTAATCCTGGCCTGTCCTTGACCGTTCACTATTGGGTTTTAAACATCAAAGGGATGGAAAAGATGTGATGACAAAAGTGAGAGAAATGTTCCTCTACAAACCATCAACCGCCAGTACTTGCCCCGAGCTGTGGTTTGCTCTCACTTGCCTGATTTTTTTGGAGGCTCGCTGTGCAGCCACTGTGTCAGCCACGTTGGATTTATTTAGAGCACCACACTAGGGGCACCTACTAAGCACTGATTTATGTGCCTATAAACTCGTGTGTAAACTGTGCTTACTGTAGACATGCAAAAATAGATTTCTGGTTTACAGTAAGTGCATCAAAGTGAGCTCAACCGGCTCTCCCGTCACTGTCCCCGCTGAGGCAAAGTGTGCTTAACCACGTCTTTAAGCGCTTACATCCTGGTAAGAGATACCCAAATATCCCATAGCGTGGTCCGTGTGAGCCCCGAGACTGTAAATCAGCCCAACATCCTATAACACACATTCTAGTTCGCTCCACAATAGATCAAACAGTAATAAATAGCCACCTCTCTCCCACACATTGCTTTCCTTCCTGTTCCATGGGACTTCTTCCTGCCCCTGCAAGTCCTCATGGGAACTCCATTTGCACAAAAGTGTGCAGCTGGGCCTGTGAGCTCAGTACAAACGCGCCCATACAAAAGCTAGACGTACACAACAACACAATGGCTCAAATATTACAGGAAAGAGTTATAAAACTCAATGACTCGTCCTGGGAAACTATCCAATATCCATTAGAATCTATACTGTCGAAGGACGGCAAAGTCTATAATGCGGCACTTAATTGAATTAGGTGTCTGAACATTAAATTTGAAGTGCCACTCACTTTGCCTTTACTACCTTTCAGGAGAGGAAGATGGCAACCGGGAAGCTGGAGATGCCGAGATGGAAGGTCAAGGCGAGAAGAGCAGGCATGCTGCCGTGGGCCCAGAAGAGTGGGACGGTCCAAGTAAGAGACTATAAGAACTTATTGCAGTACCAACTACAATACATGTTTTAGATTTAAGGAAAAAGCATTCATGTTTAACTGAAGACTGAAATATAAGTCGATGCATTCAAAACGGGCGTTCTTTTAACAATCACATGACGCAATGTCGATTAATATTTTCTGAAAATGTTTTTAACAGTAACTTCCTCGAAGAGATGGCTAATAAAAAACAGTTGCAAAGCAATAACTGCTCAGCAATAGCCTGCACACATTGCTGAACTCACAAAATATTAGTCCTTTTAATGCATAAAATGACCTCGAGAATTTATTGCAGGTACATGAGTCTGTAAAAAAGGGTAAAAAGGAAAGAGAGAACAGGAGAAAAAAGTGGATTTTGGCAAGTTGTGCTTGCTAGCTCAAAGCCCCCCGGGGTGTGTATTTTATACTGACAGTGAATCAGTGTTATCGCACCTATCAGATAATGCATTTATCATTAAATTTCACATTTGCATTTAAATCTGAGGAAGGAAATGAGCATTGCTGGCTAAAGATAAGAGCGCCAGGACGACAGTAATAAACCATCACTGTGATCAGTCAGGAGACAGGGCTGAGGGGGTCAGCTCAGAACTATGGGGGCCATGACAAAAAGAAGGCATCACAGGCAGAAAAAAAGCCCTTTTGGGCGAGAATATGCTGAGCTTAAAGATACTGCTCTGAAAAGCAGGGATGGATGTACTATGACTAGATGTATGACTGACTGTAATTATGCCTGCCTCTTCCACTTAACTATTAAAATGAAAATTAGGGGCTCAAAAATACATTGCTGGATGGGGAGAAAACTGAAGTTATTATGAAACATATGGTGAATGTATCCCAGCTGCTAGTTGATTTGAGATTTGACACATATTTAATGTCTGTTTTTGTTCTTTTTAACCACAGCATTAATGGATGTCAATCAGAGCTCTGTGGTTATACGCCCTTTACTGTTCAATCTCAAACTGCATTAATGGGTAATGTTACCCATACACGTTTTATATGGGTAGCACATTGGTTAGCATCCCAATGATCAGTCCACCGCAAACGTGTTATTCCCACTTTGCTTTTTTGACACCTGTATGATACAGCAACCATTTTGAGAGTGATTTACAGTGACGCATTCATGCTCCTACTGTGTCTCCTCAATGGGCAGCATGGAGTGGGCATAAAATTAATCTTGGCACAGAATAATGCCATTCACTCTCTCATCATGGCTGCCATGAAAGGTCATTTCCCTTTTTAATTTTTCCCATTGTGCTGCAAAAGTCAGATGGCCATGTTATAATTTGAATAAAGGAGGGAATCAGACAATCAGATACACATATTTGAAATGACATGACTTCCTGTTCAAAGCGATTAAAAGCAAATTTATTTAGTTGGAGACTGTCTAGCCTTTAATCTCTTTGTAAATGTCCAGATAGGTCGGCATTCAAAAGTTCTTTGTTATTCTTTTTATTCTTTGGCTTAAGTTTAAGCAGCTGTGATTATGATCACCAACAGATAATTTTTAATCACTGCATGTGTGCATCTGAATGGGTTGTGTAATGGCCGTTACAAAAAGAGAGTGAAGCCATTTAATGAGGTGGGCTGACTCGGAACATGCCCACCTGCTTTGGTGAGTCTATTGAAGCACCTCCATAGCGTTTCCCTTTTGCTGCGTAACAACAAAAGCCTTTACAATCCACGTCTTGCAATTGAACTTTTTTTTTTTTGTCCCCGCATTTCATCTCCACTTTAGTAACTCGTGTCAAGTGATGTCCACGATTGCCTCCCGTTCTTTGATTGTCTTTCTGCGCGGAGCAGCAGAGAACCGTCCTGAATGAGTCACCATTAATCTGATAGCTGACTCTTCTCTGTTGTTCCGAGTGCCGAGTCTCTGATCTGGAACACCCAGCAAGTTCCCTTTCTCTCCCCTCGTCTCTGCTAGTATATCCTTAAGCAAATCTGCAGACTGATCTTCTGTCTCGTGTTCATTTGTCGTCACGGGTGTTTCACAATCGGCTGCTGATTTGAGAGATTGTGTGTCGTGCTATTCTATTCACTTTCAGAGACTGGCGGCGATAGGAATCTGACTCAGTCTGTCTCATTTTTTCCCATTCACTCTCCTCTAGGCTAATTGGGAATGGCGTGTGTTAGTTAGCTAACAGCACTAATGAACTTGTTCTCAGTCTTATCTCTGTGCTTACTCATGTAAACCACACCCACTGTGAAAATCATGGAAATCCAAGGTTCATCAAGACTCTCGGAATCGTGACCACTGCCAATTTGAGAGTGCGCGTGCAGTCTTTTAAACAGCTCTGTGTTCTATATACATTAATTCATGCATTTATTGAATAACTGTTGCAATTATGAAATAAAACTGACAATCGGCATAATCGTAGTTACAGCTCTAATTCAGACTTTTTCTGAGTCTACCCACCCTTTAATGATAAGATGTGGCTCATTTGTTGTATGTAGTATTTGGCTAATTCTACACTAGTTAAGAACAGTTTTATTCATTGTTTTAGACAAAAGTACCTTTGAAGCAACCATTCACCTTTAAAGTAGGGATTTGATTAAGGGAAATTTCACCAATTTTTAACATCAATTTCATCTTGCCAATCTTTTTTTTGAACCTCTAAACACTTCCTAATCAAAACCAATGCAGCAGAACAATACAGCAGATATACACATCAATAAAGAATCAAAAGCTGGCACTTTTGGAGGTGAAATGGAGGTGGTATAGAGGTGATCTGGTCCACAAGATGATCCTTTCCTAACTCAAAGTAAGATTGGTAAACTAAGTTTGTAAACTGTTTTTGTCGTCTAAACCAATTTAGTTGAATGACAAATTCTGCTTGGAAAATGAATAAGAAATCAGCCTCGCGTTGGACTTAGTTGTTGATTGTTTTGAGACTATGTCGAAAAGTATTTTTCTTGCTCCCACAAATATTGCAGTGGCTGCTGAATTATGAAACAGAGAGCAAAGGACAGTTTGGGCATGTATTCGAGGTTCAGAAAAAAACTGAGATCATATCTACCTGCCGTTTGCAAAAATATTCAATGGTAACCTTTTAGTCCGAGGATTGAGCTTCCCACAACAGTTTGTCACATTGAGCACTATACGGTTTAGAGAAAACAGCCCCTTAAAGGCCTGGAAAAGTAACCCTTTTGATGTTGTCAGGGCTATTGGAGACACATTTTAATCAAAAAGCCTGTGTTACAAACTCAGGGCATGGAGTTTGAAAGGCATGGGCATTCTCCAGCTGCATAGACTGTAGTAAATGATGCCATTGGTTTGGATGCCTAAGCTTTGGGGACTTGACCTAACTTTAAGAGCCAGGATATCTCAGGCACTGCAGCTTTTAGTTGGACCAGCTTTTTTTTTTCAGGAAATCTGCAAGATTGCAGCGAAGGCTTTCCGACACATTGGATATCAGAGGTGGTTCGAACACCGGGTAGCCCAGAAAAGGAGAGGCACGCAAGAAAAGAGGTGCAGATGGAGCAAATGTGGGACAAAGTAGCTACAGAAGATCACCTTGTTCACAAATCTTGTCTTTTGGTGGCCGTCCCCGACGGCCCGCCTAGCTCAACCTGCTCAGGTCCGTACGCCAGCTGGGCCCCCGCCAGGGTGAGGCGGGGGTCAGTCGGGGGAGTGGCCATCCGAGTTTACCTGACAATCAGATGGAGCACTACAAAGAGACACACAACCTCCCACCCCACCCCCAGCAGAGCCACCTTTTCAAAACCCCCCTTCCACACACACACATACACACACGTGCATGCAAAAATACCCACTCATCAACCTTTTCTTCCCTTTTAAGACATCAAACATGCTGACGGCTGATAACGCAGCTCCACTCAGATGTAAAAAGTCTCCAGTCTCATTTTTGACTCCAGCCAACCCAGAAGGGTCTGCGGCCAATTTGTCTTATTCTATTCTCCAAAGAGAAAAAAAAAAAAAAAAAAAACGAAAACAATGACCATTTCAGGTTTAATGCACATATGTCATGCTAGGAGAACTGGAGGACCAGATGGCCACGATATCGTGGCAGGTGCCTCAGCAAATGTTTGTGGTCTCCCATCCTGCTATTTTTATCATGCTGAAACACAGACATGCAAATATTTGCGAAAAAGGACGGTGGGCCATTTATGCTGCGAGTCAAAGTGACCACCGTAATAACCAGATGGGATTGAACCTTTTGGGCAATAGTCACTTCAACTCAAGCATTCGCTTGTCAGAAACTTCAAAAGTCAAGTGATGGTAGAATATCAATATCAATCTTTGTTCAGACATTTCAGTTGATTCTAGAAGTGTTCAGAATTTTTCCACCAACTGAAGGAAAGTAACTCAAGAAATGGAAAGCAAGCACCCAACTTTGGTATTTTTGCTAAGCAACAGCCCATGTGAGAACAGTTCAACTGTCAGCGTAAACTTGGTAAACAACAAAATGTTCTAACTCTAAGACTCAAGTTCATTATTAAGTCAGGGTGTCGTCAAGGAAGGAGGGGTGAGCCGAAATGAGGGAGACACAAACGGAGCACCCAGATGCAGATTAGGCTGCAGAAGATGAGGGTGTAAAAGGGATTTAATGGTAGGATGGATTAGAGAAATCCTTGTAACAATGTTAAATAATTATGGTTCCAGCCGAGATCAAAGCGCCATTGATTGAACCCCTCAAGCCTTCAGCACACAGAGTCTTGGAAAGCAAAGATTGGTAAACTAGTGCTCAGACCACTCAGGCTGCTCCAGTTAAATTGGATTGGAAATATTAGGATATAGATGAATCCTTCAGGAGGCTTTTGCAAAGCTTTTGTCACTGGAAATGTAGCTTGGGAACGTTATGAAAGGTTTGATAGTGTACTGTCTCGACAGAATCATAAGACGAGGGTGTCGCAGCTGTCTCCGCTGATACCTAAGCGTTTTAAGTAGACTTATAGACACACTTGACTGTTATATCAGCAAACTGAAAACTTTCAGCGCAGGCTTTCATTCAAGGTTTTATCCCCCCCCCCACCCTACCCCCCTTCGTCTTGTAATCAAGAAATTTGGACGTGCATCATGGCAATTCCTCCGCAGAAAAGGAAAGGTTTTATCTCGTTCCTCCAGGGGTTTATTCAAAGTCTTCTGACAAGTCTCACAAAAACATGAATGACATTGTGATTGCTGATGCTCACGATGAAAGTCCGTCATCGGCTTCTCCACCAGTTCCGGGGCCAGGGCGGTGTACAATTAAACCCTAATTAAAGCGAAAAGTGCAACCATTGTGTGTCTTTTCCCCAAACAAATTTGTTTATTAAGTGATTGTCAACTAACACTTTACACTATATGCATCACCTGTGTGTTGGGAAGTCACCCCCCCCCCCCCCCCCCCCCTCCATCACACGCGCCGGTGCATGATGAAATATGCAACAAGAGATTAGACAAATCACTGTACTCCTGTGCTGCATTGCCTTGATGCAAATTTAGTTACTGATCCGCCATACTAAGAGGCTTTATGAGGGAACTTCATGGTTGTTAGTTATATAATCTAAAATAGGGCAAAAAGCAATCATTGTTCTTATCATCTGAGGAAGATGTCACTATATTCAGTTCTAGTCTTGTGTATATGTGGGAGGAGGCACACTGAGCATGCCTTAATAAGATAATTCACTTCCAACCATTTTATCCACATTTCACCCAAATTTCTGTCCACTCACAATGGCGTCTTTTAACCGTTAATGACTATTTCAGAAGTTTAAAGGCGTAAGCGGAATAAAAACAGCGCAGCAGCCTTAAAGCCTGGCTGCTGGTGGAGGTTTTTCTCTGCCCCCGGGGACCTGAATCCAGTTGCATCTTTCTTTCTTTAGCTCCCTTGAACGTGTATGTTCGGCGGTGCTTACCTTCTCAGCGTACGCTTTTCCAAGCGGTGTCTTTGTAATTGGTTGAATTTCTGATGTGTGTATTCAGCATTAACATGAAGACACTCGTGCAGGTTGCTCCGGAGGACTTAATACTGGGTAAACTCTGGATTGCTCAACTGAAACTTACTCTTCTGTGGAATTCTTCTGATTCTTTTTAAATACAATTTTGAGTCGAGTAACCTTGGTTTTAGTTGCATTCACGCATGAATTAGCTTTTTACATCATCCAGTTGCCAATGTCTTTGTCAGGGCTTAGTTTCTTATGCATATGTGCAGTTTTACTTTCATTCACAGAGACCTCCTCATATTTGGCTACTGGAATGCACACAATTGCATCTGAGTTGTATTCTACCGAATATCCAAACTTCGTTTGGCACACGCACACACACACACACTCTTGACACTGATAACAATTGATGTTAAAGAATAGCTCGCTGCCTATGAAAGCCTCCCACATGTGGTGGTCATTTTGGGGTTGTGGTTTGGAAGGAGGGCCGAATCTTGCTTGTCAAGTGAATTAAAATATACCAAATAACAGCAATAATATCGATACGGAAAAGTGAATAAAAAATGGCATGTTCCTCCCTGATTGTATGAGTGTTGTGGTATTCAATTATGCAATTTTCATAGGCATATTAATCATCTTTTCAACAAACAAGCCGCCGTTAATTAAAGCAAAGCATGGATAAAGACGTGTTGCCGGATCATCACTCTGTTTATCACCGCATGCACACCCGTAGTTAAGTAAATTCAGGCGGCGAGATGAATTTCAATGGTCTCACTGTTGCTGCACTCAACGTGCTTGTGTACGCGTGTGTGTTTGGTTAACCATGTATTTATGCGCATTGTGTCGGAGGTGGGTTTAGTCAGTGACGTTTGGATTTTTATTTATTCATTCTTCATAAAGACCATCGTGCAACCACCAGTTGTGAAGGAGTTTAATTGCTTAATACAGAGCGTCACTTCCATTTGACAGCTTTTTTCTTTTTATCTCTCCCCCCGTTTTCATCGGAGATTTGAATGTAAAATTCCCTTTGATCATGTCTACCGCCTCTCAGATTAGTCAGGCGGACTTGAGGTGAATGATTTGAATTTTTCTTTACCCCATCACTGTCCGTACTCGAGACGGCCAGTGGAACGGGATGACATCTCTGTCCACAGGACAGCCCTGCCTATTCTACTTGTCTCTTTCTCTGGCTTTTTGTACTTGCCTGTGTGCTTTGCTCATTGGTGGGAGGGGATGGAGATTATTCTGGATCTGGGTAGATATGTGCTTCTCTCTAATCATAGCTCACTGCCTCCACTGTCATTCAGTCGCTAAATAGAAGTGGGGGGGGGGGGAGCGTCTTGGTGACGGGAGAAGCCAGGCAGCCGTGTGAGTACTTCAGTTATTCCGGCAGAAATAGAATTCCAGGCATCTGCAGACATGTCGCTTCTCCCTGTCCCTCATTGTGGAGCAACTTTATCAGCAGCAGCCGCTCACCCACTCGCTAAACTGGAGGGGCCAGTCGCCTCTTAACTTAAACATAAGATCTTTGTGGTTTGAAGCACTCGGCTGCACTGCGCCCAGTGCGGATCTGAAAGGCAAACACGACTCCAGTGTCGACGGCGCCCATCGGAAAATCACACCTCATGGAAAAACTTGTTTGTGCTGCGCTAGCTGGAATCTAAATGCACTCAAACAGACTGTTGCACTAGAGCAAGATCCACTACCCCAGTTACCCCCCCCCCTCGTCCTCCCCTCCTCCCCTCCCCACACCAAAAGAAAAAGGAAAGATGATGGAGAGAGAAAGAGGGAGCGGACGAGATGGAGAAAGAGGAGGAGGAGTGAGAAAGGGGGAGAGAAAAGTCAAAAACCTCCACATAACAATGCCGGAGAAAAATCAGAACATTTTCCACCGAAAGATGGGCCATTTCCAAATCCTTGTGCCCTATCAGACAAATTAAAGTAAATCAAGCATGAAATGAAGCAGAAGAGCCCGGAGATAAGGCTCCTTTAAGTCGTTTACAGATTAGGACAGAGAGAGAGGGAGAGGGAGAGAGGTGCATCTGGTCTCTGGCAGGGAAGGAGGCTAGTTTCTCATTTCACAATAGCAGCCTGTGTATAGGATTACTCTCCCCTGTCACCGACATGAGGAGCAGTGGGGGAATAGACGTCCACAAAATGTGTCTAAATATGTCCCCTCAGAAAATGTTTTGAACCAAAAAAAACCTCTCAGGTTCGGCCAGATGTGACATGTGATAAGAAAACGTGTTACACGCACTTTGACCCGTGGAATCGTTCTGATTTGTTTGTTATTTCAGCTAACCCCGTCACCTTTTTTCTTTTTCACTCAAGTGGCTCCGTCACCGCGTGGCTTAGGAATTTAAATGGCCGTGGGATTGGTCGATGTGCGTCACGTGACTGTACGGCTGTCAGCTCCCGTGCGTGCTTCAGGAAGAGGAGCTCGCTCTAAAAACTGGGATGTTTAATTTGCACTTTGTAGCTCTATTTTTTTCCCCCTCCTTTGTCTTACATCAGAAGATTAATTGGCGCTTTATTTTAGTCCGCACAAATAATCAAAACATAATTACGGAATGATCATTTACAGTGTTGACACACACTGACGCACAAATGCAAAAGCTAAACAAGAGCTCCCCCACTCCTGACTTATGTCTGACTCCCGTCAAGCTCTCACCGGATTTTTGTTTTCCTCTTTTGGTGGATTTCCTCTGGGAGCGGTGAGAGGTGGGCTGAGCTCCTGGGCCCAGGCCGCTCCGAGAGAAACGGCACCGGCCCCCGCTTCACCAGGTGGCTGCTCTCCAGAGCCACAACCTTGACCTTCCCAACCCCCCCCCCAGACTTAGGTTTAGCTCTTTTATCACGCTATCTTCAGACATTTAAAAAATAGTCCCGAAACCCACTGATTCGAACCCGCTTTTACGCCATTCACGTCAGAAGTGGATGAAAAAAAAAAAAAAACCTTAATCCATCTTATCTGTTGACTGTCAAAATGCGCCCGCTAAAACCTACTCACAAAAAACAACTAGGTCACCCAGGGGATAAATAAATGATAAAGAAAAAAGAGTTCCTTACACCCAAGGGAAGTTGCTGCCTGGTAATTGAGTAATATAAAACTAATGAAAATAACTGCAGGATATTAAGAAGGTATTAATTAGGCTAGTTGTTTTCTTATTACAAGTTGAGTTCAAATACAGCTCATTGATATGTGGCCAATTAAGTTTACTGGAGAATTAAGTCTTTCATATAATGTCAGAAACAAAGCAGCAACTCTTCTCACTGCCAAAGTCTCAGTTCTGCTGTCAACCCATCCTAAAGCACATATTGACTATCGCTCGTTCAGCCTGTCACACTAAAGCAGAGTAATGTGTTTTTGCTAGTTTTGAAATTTTAAAGAAAAGCATTTAAAATAATCTGATTCCAACAGCACTGCTGTGTGTCCTCTAGATGTTGTCGGCGATATCTCGATGGCGGAGCGTCATTATTTAAGTTTTGTTGTCTCCCTTTACATGCTTTTAGCAGAAATTGCTTCCGCTTTGCTAAAGATGGATGTCTCAAAGATGGTTGTCAGGCAGCCTGCTGCTAGATTCTCCGGGCGTTTGATGAGATGGAGTTGCTTGACAGGTATATTTCGATTGTAAAGGGACACAAAAACTACAATCTTTGTGTTCATAATGTACTTCAGAACTTTTCCCGTAAGTGCGTGCGTGGCAGGATCCATACTTTTAAAAATGATCCTCCTTTTTTTATGGCGGTTTAACATTAGGAAGTCAAGATCCTGGATTATTATTTGATCTGTACGCAGCCTCATAAAATAGCGTACGCTATTTTAGCTCTGAACAAAGAATAAACAAGTGTGGATAAAGTAAAGTGCAATAAATAAATAATTAAATTGAGTGTTGCATTGTTAAAATCCTGTTCAATAAAATGAATCAGAATGAAGTGTAGTCCAGATCTACCCAATTCATTAGAGGTATATGGACATAATGACAATTCCATTCTTTTTAAAGATTTCAATTAAAAGACATGTTCAGGAAGCTAATTAATTAGACTAATTCCTGCCTCCTGAGTGTGCTCAGGTTGACAGGTGACATTTGAAATAAGAATTTCCCTTTAACAAGAGGAGACGTCCATCATAACTCCACCCTAAAAGAGCCACCTGCTTCAGTTTTATGCTGAGGCTGTCCATCTGTCCCACATTTCCTGGAATTCTATCAGTCCTGGTACCATTCCCTGTTTCCAAATGATCCTGCTGATTATCTGAAGTTGACATAATGTTTGACAAACTAGCCTGGCTCTTTTGCAGTATAAACAACATCCAGCTTCTACCATCTGTAGGATTGGTCCAGCTCTCCTCTCGTTTTCCACGTTTAGGCGATGTGAAGTTGACAAGCCACCAGCTATAACTAAATGATCTGACAGGGTGACTATGGAAAATAACAAGTCACACTTTAGGCTTGAGGAGGGCACTTAAATCATTTCCCATGATTATAGGTATATGGTTATGATTATGGCTGAGGCATAGAGCGGACATAACGTGGCTATGAGTCATTTATTGGACTGTGATTTGTCGTATGCTGTATAGCAATAGATCCATCGATATTTATAGCTGTATTATTGAAATGAATGCTCTCGCCCTTCAACAAGAGGCTGAGATTCTTCCATCCAAAGAACCTCTGCAACCCCCACAGCCCCCCTGCATGGTGAGCGTGGAGTGTCACAGCTAAAATGCCCTAATCCCTGTGGCTTGTTTAGCTCTTTCCCTCAAACCCTTTACCGCCTGAAAACAAGTCTGACCTGAAGGGGTGAGTCCCCCCCAGCAAGTATTTCCCCAGCCTCCCTCATCTTCACCGCCATGCCAACCCCACTACCCCCCCCCTCCCTTTGTGTACCCAAACTCCTGTGGTTGCCTGGAAACTTGTTCTACCAGCAAACGCTCTCTAGTTCTCCTTGCTGTTAAAGGCCAAACGCGGCTACGTCTAGGCTGGTGGAGGGAAAAGGGGGGTGGGGGTGGAGGTGGATGGGAAAAGGTTGAGAGGGGGAGATGATGGCGCTCTGCTGGTGTGGGGGTCCTCCACTGTATTAAAACAAGTGCCTTTCTCGAAGATAATGGTGTGGGCTGGGGGTTATAAATGATGCATTTTGCTCACTGAGACCTGATAATAGCAGTTTGGGTAGGAGGGGGAGAAAGTTCATCGCTCTCTTATCAAAGCCTGGTGACATTTCTCCTTCAGCTGTAAAATTTCATATCACATATCTACTTTAAAGATGTGGCACATTTTGTTGAACCGATACAGCGCTTTTCCATTTCACCCAATGCCTCCTTTATAGTATATTAATTTATAGCCCATTTGCTGGCTCTATAGCACGGCCTATCGCTAGAGATGACTGGGATTCAGTAGGACATCTGTGAATTGCCACACATAGGTTATTGAACTTTGAACAGCAGTAATTTATTTGCTTTGATTCAAAGGCACTGCTTGATATCAAGAGGGATGGTCTGCTCTGTGAAGCTCGAGCACATTCTCCATACTGTCTGCACTCTACAGCTCTTTGTTTTCCGCCAACATCCAACCTCACCAATACGTACTCCCGATAACGGGATAGAGGTATAGTAAACCCAAAGGTGGAGTCAGTAATCAGAGTATTTCTTATAGTGCTGGACCATATCGGTGCTTTAATAAAGTTACTATACTGGAGTGAACTTGTGACGCCATTTGTCATCTTTGATGATAGAAACCTTACTTCTGACCATTATGTTACGAAACTTTAGATCTAGTCATTAAATACATTGATTTAAAAAATATATTTTCTGGGGAATTAGATTTTTCCATATAAAGCAGTGAAAGATTGTAATTTTGCACTTAAAATAAGTCAAAAGATTATTGTTAATAAATACTTAAATAAATACATTTTATTAACATATATACATACATATTCCTGACTGAGGTAACTGTATGAAATGTGATGTTTTTCTTTTCTTTTATTTGACTGAACTCATAAAAATAGAGAGTTTATAAATCAAGTAGGTTCGACAAGGGTCAGTTTCTAGCTTATGTAGTAGGGTAGAATTAGTCAAATAAGATGTTTTTACCAGCGTAGAATGAAAAAAGAAAATGATATGTTAATGAATGTTTAAAAGTTCTTAATGATAAGGTCATATAAAATATGTACAATACCAGTAAATTGTAGAAAGTGGTGTTTCACCTCTGTCTGTTGGTGATGATTGTTCCTTAAGTCATAAAGGGCCGGCATCACGCCACTGAGACTTTTTTTATTCTCAGACATACATATGACTTAGATGGCAGAGAGACGTGGGCCTCTGTTTGTCTGTCCCATAACGGTGAAAAGAAAGACAGGACACACGTGCGCATTTAAAAGGAAAAACAAAACAAACAGATGCCATCGTGGAGCATCTTGGGTGCTATCTGGGGAGGAAATCTCCACACAAAGGGACATTCATTGGTCTGCCAAGTATCTGTGGAGTGCAGGAACAGACCCTCGAGTCTGGTGACAGATGAGGATCTTATCGATGGAGGGGCGGAGGGTATGAGGTGGGAGGGGGTGTGTTGGAGGGTGAAGGTGGTGGAGTGGTTTTGGTTGGGATTCAGAGAGGGGGGGGCAGGGGGTACAGCTTTTGAGCCCCATCATGTACTGTGTTGCCAAGAGTGTGGCATTTAAGGATTGGACGATCAGGAACACTGACAAGAGGACTGAAATGTCCGTCCAATCACGGTCCATTCAGAGTTTTCTTCACAGATAGATAGATAGATAGATAGATAGATAGATAGATAGATAGATAGATAGATAGATAGATAGATAGATAGATAGATAGATAGATAGATAGATAGATAGATAGATAGATAGATAGATAGATAGATAGATAGATAGATAGATAGATAGATATTATCTTAATCATTTTAAAAGAAATAAACCTGTAAGTGCTCATTATAGACATGCAGATAGTTTTTAGATGAAGGGAGCTCATTATTCATCAGCGGCTGTTTTTGTGGAGATTTTCCACTAGTATCTGCAACAGATGTGACAAGCCATCTGTGAGCCAAGGTCCTCAGGCAACATTTGGTGTGAGATGCAACTGGCACCTAAACATGGCCGACCACAAAGCGCACAAATTGAATCATACCCTCTTTAACTCTCCCTCCCCCCCTCTCACCTATCCCACCCCACCGGACCCCTTTTTTTTAGTCCAAAAGTCAGACCCCTGAACAGAAGAAGGAGGAGAGAAAAAGAATCGGAGTTGCTGGCCGGGAGAGCCTGGTGCTGTGTGTCAAACGGAGCTAAACAGGAACTTGCATCCAAGCGGTTAAAGGCCGTGGGTCTTATCTGAGGACAAACAGAATGCATCAAGCGGTGGCTGCTGCTCTCAGTGATGACGGCCAGCTGTGCACCAATGTTTAATTATTTCTCTGTAATGAGCTTACCCACCTTCCACTGCAGCGTCAGGAAGACGGTATGCAACAGCAGGAACAAGGGAGGGGGGCAAAAGATACAAAGGGAGGGTAAGGATGAGATAAAGCCTCCAAGAGTATCTCATTTAAAGGCAGTTTAAAAACAATGTAAAGTATAAATAAATATTTCAACCACGGGACGATGTTCAAAGATATTTTTGTCGGTATGCTTCACAAAGGTTTTGTCTGACACACCAGCGTTCACGATGAGCGATATTTAGCTTTTCATTGTCGCAGAAATGACCGTCATTGATGAGTATATCAGCAGCGTGGAGTCATTTGTATCGGATGGGAACACCAGACGCAGGCTCAGTCATGTTTATACATGCAAAGCAGCACATAAGCACACATTTCCATGCCAACACAACAGACGAGCACAATAGCACGCCGCAGATACACGCTTGATATTTACAGAGTAGACCAGAGCTGAATAGGTCATTATGCCACATACACATCAGAAAGTTCACTGGTCAGTGCACCCTATTCAGTGTGATGCCAATGCCCCGCGTACTTTTTAGCCTTCTGAGTTAACAAACAGGTTAAAAGACACAATGTGAGCAACACATGTAGAATATGTTAGCATAAACGTAATACCTGGCCAGATAAGTATGTTTCTCGGGAGCCTGTTTTTTTTTGGCCGAGAACAATAACACAGCTAAATCGCATCTTTGACCTCTAAAAGATGAGACCAGTAACTTAACTCACTCCTGATAAAACTGTCCCTTGCTGGGGTGAGTTAAATGTCTTAGTGTTGAGAAAGTTTACAAAAAAAACGGAACATCTGAATCATCAGCCCTCCTCAGACAATACTTTTATGCGTTGTCAAGGCAACCGATCTGAAGTGTACAGTTGAGAGCTGCAAGCTTTCAATTTGCAACACACATACACACACACACTGACGGACGCGCGCATAAAGGAAACATCCTCCTCTGTAAACTAAGTCCCAGCCTGTCACGAGGTTTATCATAACTCTTTGATTAATCACCATCCTGAAAAAGGACACTGAATCTAAGAGATAAGATAGCCGGGGGGGTGTCAGGGAGGTGAGCACCGGTAGTACTAACAGTGCTATCCAGTCCCACTGTTAATTAACTGGAGCTCTGCACAGCACTAACAAGGCCCCTTGCCTTCTCGGAAAACAACAGAAATAGGCCTGCCACTAGCTGGTTTTTGCAATGCAGAAAGCCTGCACTGTCTCACAGAGATTATATCCACACAGGACACCTTTCAAGTGAGGTTAGTCTGCGGACGACCATCAGACGGATCAGACCGTTTCCATGTTTGCAGCCTTTTTTTGTTTGTTTATTCTTTCTTTCTAAACACAAAGATAAGATTTGTAAAAGGGAATAGCGTGGTCGATGAATGACACTCATATGCTGTGAAAAGCCACTGACCAGTTCGGGGTTCCGGTGTGTTTTTTCAGGAGAGCTGGACGCGTTCCTTAAAGACGGCGAGCGTCGGATCCATAGCCGGCAGCAGCTCCCTGTGGGAACGACATGGGGGCCCTTTGAGGGAAAGATTGAGATGACCACTGACACCACGGCACTGGTACGTCCCTGTGTTTGTCATGGACTTACAGTATGAGTACACAGGCTTTTGTTTTTCAGTAGGTGCCAACAGTATTTTTGTACATAATCACCAATTAAAGACAAGAATGACAGACACCCCTAGAACACAGAGAATATTAAATGAACTGAAAAGAGCTATCTGAAGTCACAGTGCAGTAAAATGTGGCTGGGCAGTCCCAGGTAAGTAAATAAATTATATTTACTGCTGTCCAAGAGTCTACAGAAAACAAGTCACCCATGTTGTCTCTAGTTTTCAACTGTGGGATGATAAGAACAATATTTGGTTGAAATCGATAAATAAAATTATGTGCTTTACTTTAAACCTCATGTTTGATTGTAAAAAAATATATATATTTGTTCAGGATTTGGAAAAAGGATTGGGATCATTCAAATATGATAACAAGACTGTATGTGTTGCCCAGTATATTTGAAGAAAACAGTTTGCTATGCAGATGTCACAATGAGGGCAACATGAAGAGTTTTTTCAGGCTTTTTATTTTTATTTTTAATTTTAAGTATCCCATGAGGCATACCTTATAACATGCTATAATCAAGAATATAAGTTGTTTCATTTTTTAGTACAAGCTAACGAAAAACATAGGAAATTGCACGGCGTACGCTCCATAAAAGTAAAGTAACTTTTCATCCAGCTGCCCTGGTGACATTGTTTCTGGAAAGTACCACATCTAAAGACCATATTAATGACACTGTCTGTGACTTTGAGACCTAGGCAACTCTGGCAGGATCCAAGTGGCTCCCAACATAAGGCTTTTAAGTGGATCTGTTTTAACTATTTAATCTGCATATTTTGAGACAAAACATTTTTAATTGGTTCATTTAGAGCTCGAGCCACACTTCAATTGAACGAAGTCACAATTCATTATTTTCAGTGGTACTCTGCTCGCAGCAGCTTTAGATCTCTTGTTTCAAAGATCCCAGCAGAGTTTTGTACTGACCTGCTGCTCTGGTGGAGAAACAAGCCCTTCATGGGTTTGATCTCCCATCCTGCATTTGGATTAATTAAGAAATTCCCATTAAAGTCACTGGCAGCCTCACCCTGTTAAGACACATAAGGAAAGGTCCATGAGGATTTCAGAATCAGAGGCTTCCTCCTCTATTTTTTTTAAAGATACCATAACTATATTAAATCTTTTTCAGGGCAGTTTAGAGTGTTTTCTAAGCTCCCCTCATAGTTTTGAAGTCACCAGTGGCTTCAAATAGGTCTGACTGCATTATATCCATGAAATATGGCTTCTCTGAGGGCAAAGCCACTTATCCTAGGGGGGGGGGGGGGGGGGGGGGGGGGGGGGGGGGGGGGGCTATTTGACATGAAAACACCTTAAGTAGCCCTCCGAACCAAGGCACTCCAACAATTTCTGCATGAATTTTTCAGAACGGGGAATTCAAACCCCACTTTTAACTGTCTCCCCGACTCCCAGATAGATCATCTTCATTCATTGTGTTTTTTCTTTAAATCATTTCCGTAGATAAAAACTTTCAACATTCATCACGATACCTGCCGAGGAAAATTCTTAAACTGATTGTTGCTCTTGGCAAGTTCTTAACTAACTGCCCCTCTGAGGAATTCATGTTGCTTTCCAGATCCTCCATAGGTTTTTTTTTTTCTTTTTAACTGAGCAGGTGTTGGTCATCACCTGTAATAAGCTGTTCAGGGGTTACGGAATATGCCAAACCTCCCTCGCAATTAAAAGCAGAGAGAGGAGCTCTGCCTTTAAGGGTCTCATGTGTGTCTATTCTCATGGGGCCCCTTTCAGTGCTTTGCTGCTTGCCCTCCTCCACTCCAAAGTTTCATCTCTCAATCCGTGTACATGCCGTTAGCAGCTTCTCACTATCTCTCATTAAAAGCTAGATCAACGCAACCGGCACATTTTGGTTTTTATTGAGCATCCTTTTAGGGTTAGAGGAACTTTTTTTTACCTTGTTTTTGAGTTGCAGAATAAGTCATAAAGTTCCCCAATTGTTAGACTTTTTTTTTTTGCATCCCCCGGGGATCATCTCGTTTACAGTTGCATAGTTTTCCTTCTTTCTCTTTTAATCAGGCCCCTAGTTATCAAGCTGCTCCCTTGTTAAACACGCAGCCGTTGGCAGAATCCCTAATATAGTGCAGCATTTATCTCAGTTATTTCAGTGGGAGGTGAGGGAGTTGTGCAAATCTCCCAACACTGACACATCAGGACAAGAACAAACTGTGAAGCCTCACCTGGAGAGAGAAAAGTCGAAGAGAAAAAAAAACAAATGCAAGCGTAGGGAGAGGGAGGAGAGAATGAAGAAGAGAAAGAAAGCAAGCTTGGTTAGTTTTGATGCACGTCGGGGTGGGGAACCGGGTCAGAAGCCAGTGGAAAGGGTTTGAGGTAGAAATAAAGGCTCATGGCTTCACAGGTCTAGGAGACCCTCTCAGTCATTCTTATGAAGTGTGACCTCCCCAGACTATTAAATCTCCTTTTACGCTCGTAGATTTTTTGAAACCATAAAGGTGAATGAATTACCTGAAGGCGTAAAGTACGTGGCAGGAGTGACGCCTTCTCCCGTGCCGCGAACACACGACCCGAACCGGTGAGATATCGATATGCCCTCCCTGAAAATGAAACATATTTTAACCCTCTGTCCAGACACATCACTTAAAACGGGGCTTTTTAAAGGTCGTGATACTGATGAGCCGTGACGTATTGTGCACAGGTCAGTCCCCCCCCTCTGGCACAACGCCTAGACGGAGACTAAAGAGTGATAACTCCTGAATGTGGCTTTCAGTAAATAATGACCTGAATGAAATAGTTACTGGGAATTTAATCAGCTATTCCACTCATCTGGATGGAAAGAAGCACTTTGGCACATGCATAGGCCGTTCAGGGGGAAATTGCGAGGGGTTTTGACGGGTGTCTAGGCGGTGTGGGTCCCCTGGTCTGTGGCCGGAGCCCCTGGTGGACGACAGGCCTCTGTAGGGGCAAAGAGTGATGGACGACGCCGGGGAAGAGAGGCGGACGGAGCATTTCACGCAAGTTGTCCAGGCAGGCCTTGAAAAAGAGGTATAAAGCCTGGAAAAGAGAGAATGAAAGAGATAGACAGAGTTAGGGAGAGAAAGAGCATGGGGGGAGGAAAAAAAAAACAGAAGGGGAAAAAGCATGACAGGAAATCTGGGCATCTGCAGGACAGAGATAGGGTCACATCTCGACCGTTTATCAAAGAGGAAAGCAGATTTCACAGCTGATGGGTTGCTGTGGCAGGTCTGTAGACCCCAGGGGCCCGGCTTTGGCATGGGGGGACGGGAGTTGTAGTTACTGCTGCTTCAGACCTGTTAACAGGCTCATGTTGCTTGTGTCTTTTTATAGGTAGTTTTACGCACTACGCATCCTTCTCGAATCACAGATTTTTCTGTTTCAAAAAGCTAACACAATTAGCTTTTTGATCAACTTTAAAACTACTACTTTCTTGAAAAGATGGTGATATTTGAATGGGGGTTTGTGTTTCAAGAAAGTGCCTTAACCCAGTCTAAACAGAGAGCAGACCTCTCACCACACTGATAGACAAGAAAGTGAATTGAAAACTGAGCAATTGGTCCCAGTCAGAATACTTTTGAAAATAGAAGAAGAAAGGGGGGGTTGAGTTTAAGCAAAAAAAAAACAAAAAAACAAATCAGACAGAAGAATAAAGGCAGAGAGGAGTAATGTAAAAGATAATAAAATGCCCAAGAGATGACACAGTGGGACTGTTGTTAGTTGTTTTCCCTTCTCTGTTCCTCTTCCTCTCCCTGCCTCTCCCCCCCCGTCTGACTGATGGAGCTGCCAGTGTGCCGTCTCATCCCTTACTTCTCCCACTGATCAATCAGACCATTAGACTCCAATTACAGCCCGAGCCCCGGCGCAGGTGAGGGACGATCACACTCAGCAGCCGGCTGCCCACGACGCCTCCGCCCGGCTCCCTTCGCGCGCTCCAAATTAACGCAAATTAATAGTGACACTCAGACATAAATGTGCAGTCGGGGGGGGGGGGGGCTAAATTAACAGTCTGGGTCGAAGCTATTGAGTAGCAGGTGTCTTTAAAGGTGGTAATTACCCGTGCTGGACAGAACCAGGAAGAGAGGGCGGCCCGTGGTTTGCCTGGAGTGAGAGGCCTGGCCCCGGTGAGCCTGGCCTCCATTGTAGGTGTTAATAATTGATTGGGAGGCAGGCTATTAATGAGCGGCAGATTTAGAGCTGTGTTGTAAATGGGTGTTGATGAGGGTGTCGCCGCCTGTTGTACAATGCCTCACCAACGCTAATTATCAGGGCTTAGTCAAGGTGCAACTGTAATGAGTCTGGATTCAATAGAATTCTGGTAGTTATGTGTTTTGAGGGCCTTTTAGTGCAAATTACACAGTCATTAAAAGGCATGCAACTTGCTCAAATCCAGATTAACATCTACCAGGCAATTGTTTTATTCCTTATCTTCTCTTCTATCTTAATATGATTTATTAGCTCAACTTGCTTTGAGCGCTTGTCTTTGATTAAAATAGACCTGCTTTTATGTTATCTGTTACATGCGAGGGGCTCGATACAAAAGTAATCATTTAGGAACCTAGAGGTTACAAGGACTTAATAAGAATTAATAAGCACTGTAGCCTAATTAAGTAAAACAATTTGTCTTCATATAGTTTGGCCATACTTCCCTTGAATCATACATCTTATTTCCAAGTCTAAGTGGAATTTTATAGTCTTTTTGAACCTGTGCAGGGCTAAAATTACCTCAGTGTAACAGCTAGGAGAGGAGGCGTAATGGTACGAAATGTTAGGAAGTAGACCATTCTCCCCCCCTAATTTTGTCACATAAAGAGCCAAACCTTAATTAACACTTTCAGATAGTCTGGAGTTTGGTTTAAAACTGAAATAGGTTCAAGAATTAGAATCGGGTAAAAATGTGTGCGAGAACATGCTGGAGCTGTTCTCATGTTAATACATATGCGCCATGTGTCCATGGCTTTGAGTTTACAAGCGCTTAAGTGTGTGTGTTTTAGGTCTTAGTGTTTGTGAATGCGCTGGTGTGTGGGAGGGCGTGAGCACAGACAGCGTGCTGCTTTTGGCTGGGAACAGAGAGCTTTAGCTTGTAGACTACAGAAGAACGAAAATGTCAAGATACTGTCCTAATTTTAACCTGGTACAGAGAGAGAGGCAGAGGCTGTCAGTCGTTGGAGTTTGATTATTGTGTAATTTAGTACAAGGGGAGGAATATGGGTCTGTGCGACGGGGAAAAAAAAGTGTTCCAAAAATTATTCAACCCATCACTCAAGCCATTTATCTCCCCCATATTGCCAACCGTCTCTCCCCACTGTTTATTGTTAGCTACCCCTAAACTTTAACAAGTGATGGTGGATTTTTCTGTTTCAGAAATTATATTTTTCTTCTTGTCATTGCTTCATTAATCAAGAGGAGGCATTCTGAAAAATGTTTTGTTTTGGAGGCTGCAATCTATTTTGTGTGTGTGTGTGTTGTAGTTAATCTGCGCCCGTGGCAGGTTTCCCCTCCGAAACGCAGCGCTAAGCAGCGGTATCGCAGGCCTATTGTTGTAGCCTCTGTCATAGCAAGGAGAGCCTGATGCAGGCCTGGGCTCGCCTGATAAGGAAAAGAGGATTCAACATGGCTGGAAAGGAGAATCAGTGGGACTTGAGAGTGGAGTACGGATGGGGCAGATGCGCTCGCACACACACTCTCTCTCACACACACACACACACGTACGCAAGCAACACGCAAACAACACAGAAACGACACACACCCGTTCTACACACATACAGTCACACATGAGACGACACACACATACACAAATCATCGCCATCATCACACTGGCACATGCCCAGGCAATTATTTACAGTAACATCCAATTACATATGCAAGAAGGCTCCCCAGGATAGGACCCCTCTCTAGCATTGCCGCTAAATCACGCGCGCACATGCACACAACATCAAATATGCATGAACACAAACAAACAAACCATTAAACCAAAAAAAAAAAAAAAAAAGCTGAGGTCTGAACATTTTTCATTTATGTGTGCATTTAAAGGTGGCCTTTGCTCTTCATCTGAAAGTCACACTGTCTTAGAAGTGCTTTAAAAAAACACCCGACACTATCGGAACTAACAGGATTTGAATCTCTGTGTTGGACACACAAATAATTTTGGCGCGAATAGTGTGCCTTCATCTAATGAAATAATGGGCCCAAATTTTAGGCGGAGAACCAGTTTGTGATTGCATGCATCAATTATTTCTTGGGTTTAAACCAATATAAGAGCTGGGGTCTTTTCAGTTGGGTAAAATGGTAATTATCTGGTCTGCTTTTTCTTCCTCAGTGTCAGCTATATATATTTACCAGGGACATTAATGATTGTTTTTATGTCCCTACAAAAAGACACATGAAGTGTCCACAGTTCATCAAAGAAGCCCTTTAAATCTGTTATCAACAATTAGTCAGCTAGTCAATTGTAGATCTGGAAAAAAAAACGCAAAAGTATGTTTTTTTGTTTGTTTGTTTTACAAATGTACAAATTTTTTCCGCCTCAAAGTTTTGCGAGCAAAGCTGAAATTTGTTGCCGCCCACATTAGGCCTGAAACACTAATTCACTCCGTCAGTCAGAGCTATTACAACCACAGCTGGGCTCCACTGTTTGAGAGATAATACATGGTTGACTTGATCTACAAGTGAACCTGACATTTTGCTGTCCTTACATCACATCACAACTACCCAAACTGATATGGCAGGTCCCCTGATAAGCAGAGCAGGACTCACTGCTCTGCTTTGTGTTCACTTTACAGTAATGGCTGCACACTTTCCTTTAAACATGCCCAGGACACAGTGAATACATAGAAAACACACAGGAAGTGATAATTTGAAGCATGATTTATTACATTCTCAGGTTAGAGATGTTGCCAAAACATATTGGGGTCATATCATATCCTGTTTTTGTTCACTTTCTCAGTTACTTGGAGTCATCTTTATATTTCACTTTGGATTTGGAGTGAAATATGCTTTTGCTATCTTATATACTGAAGCATTAGTATTGTTTTGATTTTGAATAATCTAAAAAGTTGTGAGATAAGTATTAAGATGTTTTGTTCATTATGTTAACTAAATGCTACACTATATATATATATGGCATGCTAATTCAAATATTTAGAATTTATTTAGTGATAAATAAGTATAGTATAGTATAGTATAGTATAGTATAGTATAGTATAGTATAG
>JABUIW010000019.1:15944673-15958689 GCA_013363375.1 Menidia beryllina
AGTATAGTATAGTATAGTATAGTATAGTATAGTATAGTATAGTATAGTATAGTATAGTATAGTATAGTATAGTATAGTATAGTATAGTATGGGGTATTGTCAAGAAAATGAATATCTTTCCAACTGTGTATTTTATCGTAAAATGTATAAACTTGGCCAGTGTTAGTATCCTAATTATTGTCAGAGATACTTTGGAGGATCAAAGCACTCAGTCAGTCATATTTTTTGCCATTTGTGTCGAAACATAAATGTTGTCAAGCGAAAATGCAGTGGACAAGGACATGTGTTATTCTGAAGGCTCTTTTCACTTTCGACAACAGACTTCCGTCCTGACAGATTCTCCAGATGTGGCCATTCTACTGTAAACTCAATCAGCAGACAGGCAGTCTGTTCAGTATTAGTCCAGCAGGAAGCAGGGATGACTGAAGGCCCCAGTGAGGCTCTCCCACCCAGGGGGGGCTGGGGTTGGCAGCCTTTGAGCCCCCAGTGCTTGAGGGTGAGCTCGGTGTACCATCATCCCCTTCAGTGCTGTTGGACGGTTGCTGTCTTCAAGAAACCCGTCAGGGATGGCACACTGTCACACTGAGCCGATTCTGCATGTTTACCGTGTCCACTTTATGTTTTTAGCACTCACAAATAGCAATAACGCACAAGTATTTTGCTCGCGATAGCACAAGTCATGCACACGTTTATTTATGAATGACTGCGTGTTGGACGCTTAGAGAGATGCTCCTTTATTCTTGATTAACTCAGATTTCAAAGAGCCAGCAAAGCTCAGTCTCAGTCTTTACTGATTGTTAGTTTGACAGTTAAGCCCAAAGGTCCCTTGTTTACCAGTATGCGGTACGTCTTCACAAATGAATGGTTATCCAACACTGCAATACACAGCAGACCTCAAAAACAGCACGGGCACATGATGAGAAACAAGAAGGGGAAGTAGAAATTGCGAAAGAATAGCAAATTTGAACAAGTTTGAGTGGCGCCTGCTGCAGCTGACAGCTGTCACTGCCGTGGCTTTAATTTGTGATACTGATGTTGAAACAAGTTTCTTGAGTGCTGGAGATAAACCTTGATTGTTTTCACTTTGGAATACCAGTACGTTGAAAGTTCTGGAGGGGCTTTGATGAAATTGGTCAGCTGATGGCTTTACAATTTTAACTGTAGTTGGTAAACTGTTTCCCTTAATATTTACTTTTAGAAAGTTTTATATTGAGATATTAATTAAGATGTGAAGATAAACCGACTCCAAAAGATCATCAAACTCATACATTATTTACAGAGTAATTTTACTCTCCTTAAAAACAGAGGCTGGCTTGCTGTTATAAAGGAGGATGGCCATCCTATACAGATGCAAACAACCTGCTGGTGGACCTTGATAAGTTCTTTGTGTCTCCTGTCCAGAGCCTTGCTGGCTCTGGGCCCACCAAAGACAAAGACCCGTCAAATTGACTGGATCAATGCATAACATAATGGCATAAAAAATCCATTCTGCTGAAAAAAAGCGATGAAAAAATGAATTTAGGCTCACAATGGAGATCTGATAGGTGCAAAAGGGAGATGAGGGTCTGGACAGTGTCCATTCTCTCTCCAGCAGTTGTCCAGCAGCTCCTTGTCGTGTGTATGTGGTTGTCAATGTAGGAATATTATACCGCAGGGTTGTCAGCAAACTAATTGAGTAACAAAGACTATTTCCTGCCTATAAAACCCGTCTTTTAACAATCCATGTGCTAAGCTTTTGATAAGAGAGTTCACGTCTAATGCATTTGGTGAGTCGTAAGTTCACCATCTTTATCTTACTTACTTAACTTGGTGTACGACGGTTGGTCTTTTACATCGATTTAATAACATGCATTGCTTTATAGGCGATCGGGTTTGGATATCAAAAATATTGTTGTTTTTCTCCCCCTTTCTGAAAATCTTCAGCAAATGAACTGTTTGTTATAATTATGATTTTCAACACTTGGAAATATGAATAGCCCAGTTCCACTGGATGAGAGAATCTCCTGAAATATAAAATCACATTCAGTAGATGCCATTCTAATGCATCATGAAATTTATAACTCCACCAGTGAAGTGCAGAGAGTTCAAAAGAATATTAAAATCCAATACCTAAAGGGGGGGCACCACGGTTTATCTTAAGTCAGGAGCTTTATTCAAGCATCATGCCTTCTATTTTATTGTTTGTCTTTATTTGCTGCCTCTGACTGATCCTACTCTTCCATGTGCTGTTATAGGAGCAGGGATTTGTTGTGACCCCATTGACTGATTGACTCCTGCCTTTCCCTGTCTTCCTCTTTGAAGAATTCCTGTGCCTGCATGTTTATTCCTAACAGAAAAAAAGGCAAATCTGTCCAGAGAGCATGCCACCTGGCACCTTGACCCCCAGGGGCCATGGTAATAACCATACAGGTGAACATTACTAGCTTGGGGTTCTCTATTATGTTCCTTCACAGAGCTTTTCGCTGCTCCAGGAGTCGGACCCAACTTACATGCAAAAGATCAAACAAGTTATCCCCAATTGAATTCAAATGGGAAATTTTTGAGTTATTCAAACAGTGAGTGGGGAAGTGACAGAGCTGTTCTGTCCCCTGACCAAAGCCAAACACAAGAGGGGTACATGTGCATATGTACGCTCTACCTGCGAGACATGATTAAGTCCTGGAGCACCTGCATTACAAATGAGTCTTTCTCTTGTTTACAACTTCAAATGCTTTACAGGACATAGGCATTATACATAGTTACAACAGCACACAAGCGCGTGGTTATGAAGTTGAATTAAACATTTCCAGCAGCAAAGAAAACTGGGCATATTGTGTTTGGATGCTGAAGGGCTGAGGAAGGTGGAAAATCAAGGTGGGTGGGTTTGTACATTTTGTGTGCTAAATGCAACAGATGTGCAGATATTAATGGAAAGCATAAATATTTGAGGGATAGAGATATAAATATAGAGTTTTAATTAAAAGGAAGGGGAAGTATTTAACCATTTAATATTTGATACATGCGGTTTCTGAAATGTTTTGATTCTGAGACCTTTTGCATCATTCAGTGGTTTGCTCAAAACCCTTTTGTACACAATCATATATGCCTGATAACAAAGGGCAGAAGGCTACACAACGATAATTTTGACATATTACACAGTTTTAAACGATTGATATTAAAAAATGATTAGTTTTTAATAATTTGTTAAAGGGCAAAATAAAGACTAAACAAAAATTAATAAGAATAAAGTCTCTATTTTTTAAATCATGCTTTAAAGGGTTAATACTGAGATGAAGTTAGGGAAAGAATATCACAACAAAGGTAAGAACACGAAAGGAAAAAGCAGGGATGAGGGAGGGGGGTTGTGTGTCTTCAGGGCAGGTGCAGCTTAAACTCAGCTACTTGGGTTTAGACTTGGAGCACTTCAATGTGCCTGAAGGTCTTGAAGAAAGGAGGATGGATGCTGCCCCACCTCATTCTGAATCTCTATTCTTCCCTCTTTACACCTCTCTTTTTTCCAAGCAGCAGATTCAATTTGAAAGACAAAAAAAAAGAAGAAGACTGTTAAAATGTGCTATTTATAATGAAGCACTTATTTTTAATCTAAATCCACAGCGGCCGATCATTAGTCTTCAATGTGATGTCTCAAAAAAGCAACTGAGCATGCAGTCATCGTGCAATGCCACCCACAGGCAGTACAAATACAAGCACCGGGAGCATTCCAGTGAAGTGAAATAAGTAATAGCTAATGCAGCACGTGAACTTTGATGCCCATAGTCCAGTCAGCAGGATAAAAGGTGATTTAAATGAGAAAATATTTATTCCTCATAGCGGCGCCATGATAGCAGCAGCCAAATAAAGGCACATGCACACAGTGATGGGTGTCCCTTTAAAGATTCCGGGAACAGCGGTGACTCTCTCAATTTAATCGATTTTAAAATGAAAAGTCAATTTAACAAAGTTGAAAAGAGAAAGATGGGCTAAGGGGAGAAAAAAGCATTCTCTTGCACTCAAGCAGTAAACTAACTGCCGCACAGAGAAGGCAGAGATTTCAGCTGAATTATCTCCTACCTCACATTTGCTCTTAGGCAAGCAGTTTAAAAGCCAAGCGATTGAGCCAGTGATCCAATTTGAAATGCAGAAATGATTAGAGCAGCTTGCCTCATTTCATATCGAAATTCTCTGATTTATGACAGGGCACCAGCCAAGATCTATCTCTAAAGGGAATTAGTGTGCAATTCCTGCATATTTTTGTTATTTAGTCTCCCAATAGCAGATGCTATAGCCTTAGAGAGAAGAGGAGAGGGGGAGAGAAAAGAATAGAAGCAGTATGTAGGTATCTTTTCATTACAGCGCATATAACCATAGCCATTTAGAAGAGGAGAAAATGACACAAAGGAAGACTTGAAAAATGAAAGTATTTCCCACTTTATGTAGGATGATGACAGAGTCTGTTATTTCACCGTGCAATAAAAAACATATATACACCGCTTAGTTAAGGACATACACAGCTTTAGCTAGCATGGACAGTGGCAAAACACAAAGTGTGAGGTTTGGCTTTTACTTTTATTCAACAAAAAAAAAAAAGACCCTTGCAACTCATCCATCCTTGAGGCAAAGAAAATATTAATACGCCGAGCGATAACGAGGGCTAGAGGAAAATCTCCCTTAATGAAATTTCCAGTTGACCACATGCAATTTGTTTCATCGCAGTGAACAACTAATTGCAATGGACGTTATCAAGGTGTGAGTGTGCCGTCTGCTGTAAACTGACTGGTAAAACAGGTACAAATCCTTTATCCTCACTCCCATGTTTGAAACAGAGAGCCTATAAACTTGACATAACCCATACATTTATGTATGTGTGTATGTATGTGTGTGTGTGGGTGTGCGTTACGTTTATACTGGCAGTATCTTTAGGAAAGAAATAAACACAGGACTTACACAGAGCTACCCAAGACTAGTTTTCAGGTAAACAGAGTTTTTTTTTACAGCAGAAAGTCATTTGCTTGAAAATAGAACTCATCCCAAAACGACAAGACGCTCACACTGAGCAGTTGTTGAACGCAGAACGTCCTGCTGCGTTCAGGGCCGAGCGGGTTTTTGTGAACTCTCAGTTGTCTAAATCCTGCAGCTGTGGGATCAAGACGGATACGGTGCCAGTCGGTGACCTTGGTGGCGTGCACGCCACGAGGAAAAAAATAATCATTCCCCGCCTAAGGTCCGTATCGATTTCACCTGCCCTGACCGTGAAGCGGGTTAAGAGTAGCCAGTGGTGGTGAAATGGTCAGCAGCGATATCATTAGCTTGTTGTTTACACGGGGAAGGCAGGGAGTGAGACGGCGGCTGAGTGTCACAAGCCACTTTCTTCTTCACCTCCTTCAGCTGATCAGAGGATCATGGTATCAAGGAGGGATTAGTAGCGACTTGGGATTTGTGTGATTGGTTAATTTATTGCGGTGATGGCAGGTCTTTCATCTATGGCAACATTTAATCAGCGCAGCCACAGAGGCTATTACAGGTTAGCTCCTTTCTGGAGTCGGTCCGGCTGTGCCATCAGCTCTATCACAATTCCCCTGAAATTTCCAAATTATCTGGAACAGGCTTTAGCTTCTCAGTAATAAAAATTAGAACAGATTCCTGATAGAAGCTTTTGCTCACACAGGACCAATTATAAATAGTACAGCCCTGCCTTGGAAGAGGGAAAAGAAGGAGAAGGGGGAAGAAAAAAAAATCAGACTCTGAGAGATGTGCACTGAACTTATCGTTCAGGGCCTGCTCCGCTCTGATCCAAATCCGTGTGGCTGAAAATTTATATTAGATTTTATCACAGAGGGCTAAGTCTAGAAAAATCAATGAAGGTTATCTTTTATGTTGCAGCAACTTGTGGAAATATTGATTTTCATTTTATACCGAATTTGGGGCATCAGTTTGTAATCACTTCCTCGCTGACTACACTGTTTTGGTCAGTGTATCTCTTACACAAGGAATGGTAACAGAGCTCAGAGGGGGGAAAAAAAAGAAATCTGTGAGTATTGAAACCACTAAAGGGAAGGCAGAAGCTGGATAAACCATAACTCACTCCACAGAGATGGAGGCCAAGGAGGTTAGAGGATCTGACAGGGATGATAGTCTGTAAAGTGATAACAGAAACTGTATCTATATAAAAGTTACAAACAGTTCACTGCTTTATAGTATTCACCGATTTTGATAGCGGTAATGGATATTGGAAGGGACAAGTAAAAAAAAAGAGGGCAAATAAATAATTGACAACATTTTGTTCTTGTTTTTATTTTTGCTTTTTCATCTTATAAAAATACAAAAATCAGCTTCTTGTTTGTATGCAAGCAAACCTATTTACCCAACTAAAATGAACCAACAGGGGTCATCATATTTTCACCCCAGAGGGCTGTTTTTGGACCAGACAAGGTCTCCACACCTCCCGTCTCCCAGATGTACGACTGGTAGAGGGGTGAGGAGTTTGTTTCCACAAAGCCAGTTCACCGTATTGTGTCCTCGCTTCAGGCAAATTGTAATTTTCTGCCTGTCAATCTGCATTTTTTCCAGCCGCGGCCACTCAAGCCACCTGATCCAGTTATACAAATGTTTTCATTTGCATTTGCAGAGGCTCCTTTGCTGTAGTGGTGCCACATTGTCTTAATCCCAAATGTGCGTCTCCTGTGCATTTCTTTGTCTTCTTGACGGCGGGTACATGCGGCATGCTTACAAAGCAGATATTGTAACACAGATGCTTTAATCAGATTTCCACCGACTGGCTGTCATTAGTTGTTGCTGCTCAGTTTTCCAACAAAAGGGAACCAAAGAAAATGCGATACGTCGACATTTGAATTAAAGTTGTACACGAAAAGGATTTCCAAAGTTTGGAAATCCTTATCGTGTACAACTTTAATTCAAATGTCTGCTTAAAAACTTCCAAAAGCGGTTTGTTTACCGCCACGAATCCAACACATTCCATGTGGTTTCTAACAGTGGGGAGATGTCTCATTAATGGCGAAGATTTTTTTCTCTGTTGGCTACGTTTAATAGCAGCTGGAATATCATGAATTCCCAGAGGCACACAGGGATGGCAGAGAGGCCTCTCGCTGCTGAATAAGAGATGGCTCCAGCGTGGAGATCTGAGAAAGGGTTAATCTGATTCCCATTTCAGATAGTCGCCTTAGCAACAATCGGCCGGTCTGCTCTGCTCCTTTGACAGGGGTGTGAGATTTTCAGGTTAGCCAGATAGAAGACTTCATTGTGAGGCTAATTTGAAATGTGAAATCACGGATGACTTAAATTACAGAGGTCCTCTTCCTTTCTCATCTGCTGCCAGCGCGGGATAAGAAGATGCCAGGAGAAGGAATAAGAATATCAGCAGACGCAATTTACTGTCTGTGTTTGATCAGTTTGGCACTGTAGTTTGCCAACGTGCAGAGCTACATATAAAGACACCCTATTTAGAAATCCATCTTTATTTAGAGTCTGAATTAGTTTTCTTAATTTTGCCTGCAGAGCAGATTCCTATCAGCTCTCTGAGAGGTATTTGCTATTTGTAAATAATGCTCTTTGGTAAAAAAAAATATATAAAATATGTCCTCCAGCCTGCAACAAGATAGAGTTCATGGAAAGAGACATGGGTGGGTGGAAGAGTAGGAGGAGGAGGGGGGGGGGGGCATGCAGGCACACTGCCGGAGCACAGTGCTCATCTCGTGTGCATATCTGTGCCAATTCAGACCTTTAACATGCTCAAGTGACATTTGCATTTATCCTTGAAGGTTGTTGCCTTTTGCGGGGGAGAAATAAGTGAAAAGCACAGGGGAGGGCCGGTTGTTTTTCTGTCGCAATAGGCAGATGGACAGTGTCCCGTCCCCGGCTGCCTCTGATGGAAAAAAGAAATGAAGCGTCAAGATTGCAGACCCTGCCCATTTTCGTCTTGGCTAAACTGTTTCTGTAACATCCCAATAGAAAAAAAGAGGCGGGCTAACGTGGTCAAAAGTAATGGCCTGGATTTTCTGACGCTGGCTTTGAGTAATATGCTGCAGCACAGAAGTGTCTAGGATATGACTACAGCCCTCTCTTACATGCACAGATACAGACGCACATGCAACACTTCCAATGTACAATTTTACAAAAGAAAAAAATGAGATAAACCATCTGATGACAAACAAAAGCAAGCACTTCTGGTGACACTGCACTGTGTGAATCTATTACTTTGGATGTTGCTCTCTATCTTGCTGCTCCATTTTTTTTCCCCTTTAGAAGAATAAAACTCTCCGTTTGACCTCTGACCAAGAAGAAAAACGACCTTACACATTCAGAATAATTTTCCGGCATATTATAAAAACTCTAACCTCAATCGCCCTTTGAAATGGATACTGATTCTTTAAATTCTTCCCCGCTTGTTTCAGGAAATAGTGAGATCCTGGTGATAGCGAGGCACAATGTGCCCAAAGTTCACCGCTGAACATTCACTTCCTCCTCTCTGAAAGTCACCGTACCATTTATTTTCCTTCTCTTATTTATGATTACCAGACACCTGGGGTATTCCTCCTAATCTGGGCGATCAGATGCTGGATCATTGGGTGCACTTCCGCCTTTTTGATACAATAAAGCCTTTTAGAATGATTTGTCATCACTCCAGCCACTAATGCAGCCTTTGTCTGCAGGCTATCATTCGCACACACACACACACACATACACACACACACACACAAATTCATGATTTTCAAATCTTCTCAGGAACAAAACGGGGCTGGTCTTCAGTTGCATGCTGTTTTAGTTTTAGAAACGGTCTCTTTATTGGCCATTCAGAGAGCCAGAGAAGCGTGACTCGGTGGTTATTAATATTTCTTTAATCACCAAAATAAGCAAATGATTAGTATTTGTTATCTGTCCCCGTCCAGAAGACGAAGAGCACCGTCCCGGTGGTGCTGAGCGCCGGCCCCAGGTGGCTGCTGGATGTGACTTGGCAGGGAGCGGAAGACAACAAAAACAACTGTGTGGTGTACAGCAAAGGTAAGCAAGCGGGCCCCGGCATTCCCGTTATCTCGCCACCGCGCAGCGAGCCACACCACAGCCCTCCACTCTCCCCCTGCCCGCCCCGCTCTCTGTCTTCCTTTTACTTTTTCTCTCCTCTCTATTGTGCACTTCTCACTTTTCAAAGTCACAAGCGTTCGCAAATAATTGCATTTACACAGGTACAAGGACACACACAACAAAAAAAGAAACACATGAATGCTATATCTGTTTTTCTCATCCGAGTGGCAATTTATATCACCGCAACCCTGATTAACAACTGAGAAACAACACTTGACACACAAAGTTAATAGTCTCCAAACAAGGTTATTAATACCTTTTTTTTTTTCCTCGGTTATATTAACTGCATTTCTATCTCGGGGCAGATAGGGAGGAATGCAGAAAAGGAGGTGGATTTTTCTGCCTTTCCTTAACGGGCTTTACTAACTTGCCAAGGCCTTATAGCTGTGTATGATTCATGAATCAGTTTGCACTCATGTAACCCCCCCACCAAAGGAGGACTTACATAAATATATGTGGAGAAAAATATCATGAAAACAGTGTTGTTGTTGTTGTTTTTTTTTCTCCAAAACTGACACTGAAAGCACATAAACTTGGCGCCTCGCACTCAGACGGACTCCTCATTCCGGAGCGTTGTGTCCTGCAAACCCTCATTAAAACTGTCCGGTGCAGATCAGTGGACAGCTCGTTTTTGTTTCAGATTGCGGCTGAGAGAAGTTCGAACCGTGCACGCCACTGACACCACTGACAGGAGCTCCACTTTCTGTGAAAGCCCAAGGCGCCCACAGCTATAATTGGGTCTTGACGGGCGTTAACCAGGGAGACAGAGCAAAGTAAATACGTAAATAAAGTTGTGTTTTGAATTCCAAAGGGCGTAGAAAAAGGGCTCTATTTATCACTTTTCAGAGATGATTACCCCATGACAATACCCCCAAAGCTGAAATGGAGCTTCTTCTCCCTCGGAGTGAATAAATGGCAGGAGTGGGATTTGCAACCCGGATTTTCGGTCTCCCAATTCTCATCTACTAATCACTAGACTGCACTGGGGAGTTATCCTCTTAACCGGCTACTTAACTTTGTGCTCTTTATCACCAAATCATTAAAGTTTTGATAAGCTGTTAAAGAAGATTATGCACTTCTTTAAAATCTTCTAATCTTTTTGCTCAGAGACTGACTATATAAAACAAAAAAAGGGCAATAACAGGATTTTTTTTTCACTTTTTTTCTAAGTCCCGCAAATTTCCTTAGCCGTTCTTCTTATGTGTATCCAGGAGATAGCATCAAATGCGAACATCATCACCTCAGCTGGGTATTTCTGGCTCCTTTGTTTGTCACATCTCGCTTGACCTTATTAAATTAAACACAATAACATCTCCAGACGTTTCCTTGTGAGAATATCTCTGTGTTGTACTGTATGAGTTCATTACTCTAAATCCTCCACAAGAATCACTGCATGCTCGCTAACTGATAATAAATGGTAACAGGGGGGAAAAGTAGAATTAATTTAAATCTCGGAGAATAATTTAGATATCTCTTGTTATCTTGTATAAGCTGTGTGACGATCTCTAAGTCCAAAACTTGTCATCATAAAACAAATGTTACTGTTTTTCCTAGCATGTAAAGGAAATGTAACGTTGAAAGTGTCAAGTGTCTGTCAGGGTTTACCTTGTGATCTGCCAAAAAAAAGTTACAGACAAAGATCAGAATGAATATACAAGACTTGTCACCAATATAATCCAAGATATGGTTAAGGAAAATCCTGGATGTGTAATTCCGTACTTGCCTCAAACTGCTTTGTAGCAACTTTACCAAAGTGAATTGAGTAAATTGGTAGGATGTCCGTTCCTCTCGGTTTTCTGTCGCAAAAAAAAAAAAGTTCCACATTTTGCTCCTGGCTACTGTATTTTTTTGACTTGGAGTAAGTTCAGAAACTGGTGAAGCGTTTGATGCCGTCCAGCCATTTGACTTGATTTATGCCACTCATTCTTCTCCATCGGCTTCTTTTAAATATTCCAATCTACAAGTCTGCGCACCCTCTGGAGGTGACATTGAAATTGAGTGCCAGCGTGCCGAAACTGTCAAATCTTTGTCAAATTCAATATTGAATTTTTGGGCTCTTTGCTGTAGTTTGGAAGCTGGGCTGGAATTGTGTTTATCATATAAAGAGCGGCGTGGATCAACTCAAGGGAAAAGGCTTCTCGGAGTTCAACAGGAACTCACTTCCTACCTCAAGAAAGCAGAGGCCCAGATTGTTTGTATCTTCACCCTGGTGCTGTTTCCCCTCTGTTGGCTGCTTCATTGCTCTCTCAGATGCGTTATTTATGGAAAACAGTGAATATCTCAATGCACAGTATGCTTGCAGAGTATGTTTTGGCTCACGTTTCAGTGGTCCCGGCTTTCTTTAAGGCTGCCTGCAAAGATAGTAGCGGTTCACTTTGGATGCCTGCCAGTGTGAATCTATGGGGGAGTATCTCTAAGAAAGGACTGGTGATTGGCTTGAGTGGCTTTGGTTGAGTGATGGGCACGGTGTCCCATGATTTCTGCCTTGCATTTCTGCTCATCCTCCATCCCTGAAATTTGTCGGGAAGTCGGGAAATGCCGTTTGTCCGGAGGTAGATGGCAGAATTATTTCAGGTGTTATGTAAAACCCATTCTCTACTATGTGAAGCAACTAGCAAGGTTTGCATGGGTGCTCACGCTAATCAGTAATCAGTTTCAATATAAGCAATAAGATTTCCCAAATTTCTCTTTCTAGAGGAAAAAAAAAACAAGATTATCCCTGACTATTTCTGTATCACTCTTTCCACATGAACACAAAAAACATGAGCAATGAAAAAAAAAAATTAAAGACCATGAGTAATGCTTGAGTAATGCTTGAATTAAACCTCTCAAATTGGTATTCACAAAACCATTTCATGAATATAAATCATTCTTAAAATTCTTATTCTTACAGTGAGAGGCAGCAAGAGCCCTGAAGAAGGAGCACGAAAAATGCAATATCTGTTTTTCCCAGGCTGTCACCGTGGCCCTGTTTGTTTTACATTAAACTCCCAGGAAGAGCCTTAGCAGCCAGCCATTACTAAAACTCTCAACTCTACTACTGCGCTAACTCATTATCGAGAAATCCACCTGGAACTCCCACAATGCTCTCCTCCACACTCCGACAGTCTCTTTGAAGCGCTGAAGTTATAGAAACAGGCGGCGAGTCTGCAGAGTAATTATATGTTACAGTAACACCGGAGAGAGCGGAGAGAGTGACAGACAGGAAGACAGAGAGAAACCAATGGAGAATTTTTTTCTCCACTGATAAACAACAGGATGATAAACAATGCAGATGAAAAGAAGAAAAGGTTTAATAGCAGTAACTAATTCAGACACTTTTTTATGTTTTTTTTAATCATATGGTTATATATAATTGTGTAATATATTAGCAATGGAGAGTTGATTTGATCTAAACTGGATTATCAGTCTGATAAACTTCTTTTTCGAAAAAGGTGCATTTATCTTGTCAAAAAACAAGTAAATATTATTATTCGATTCAGCAATAAATCATTACTTTACACAAAGCTGCTCCAGAATATAAATATTGAAGTCAGAGAGAGAAATCAGAGCAGACCCAACTGGACTAAAGGACTAAGACTAAGAGCACAATGCATGAGTCGTTTCATTTTTGACTCGAGCCTTCATTGTGCTTACCCCATTGTCACCTGATATCTGAGCTCATTGAAACTATGCACACTCAGTGCGACCACATTATGGGGGCATTGTTCAGAGGTCACCTAAACTTTTCAACTGTAAGCCTCTTAAGCCAGACCACATTCAGATACAGCATGTCCAGAGCAACTGAGCCCATTGTTCGTGCAGAAATTGACCAAAGTAACTAGACCATTTTACATAAGCCGGTACAGTGAGGTATTAGCTAACTCTCGGTGTCTTTGTATTATTTCATATTCTGTAAAGCCGCACAATCAGATCTTTTCTATGCCTTCATTTGCTCCTCAGTTGTAGACCTCTGAAGCATACAGTGAACCGGTTTGACCCACCTGGACATATATGGAACCAGTCAACACTATTTTGTTCAGTAACCAGCCCTGGGAAAGGTATTTTGAGGTTTTTTTGTTTTGTTTTCTCGTTATTTTTGTTCGGTGAGCAGTGAACACATTAAACTACAGACTTCCCTGCAGTTTTCCCTGACAATGTGCAGCATTAAATGTGAAAGGAGGACACTCACAGAGTTAAAAAATTTAATTGTTCATTTCAACACTCCTCTTTTGGAATGACTGCGGCGAATAGGAGGTGCAAAGGGTTATTATCTCTTATCTGGGAACATGGCGAAATAGTGTGACTGAATAATAACTAAACAACTGACACAATGTAAAAATTCCATTATCAGTGTATTAAAACAAAATTGTACCCTGAAGGAGTCCCCACCACAGCTTCGAGCCACAGCCGACTAATTATGTTTAATTAAAAGACAACAGAGATCAACAGAATCGTTTTCATTAGGAAATTATTAATGATTCCACTGCAACAATAATTGATTGCACTGAGCCATGCGATAAGTTGCTGCGGTCAGGCTGGAGTGAGCCGGGTGGAGAGGCGCTGCTGGGTTCCACATTTGGCAGTTGTTGAGTAGCTTAGCTTCCACACCAGCAATTTTTAGGATAAGTAATCAAGCTGTCTTTATAGAGGTGGCGAGAAATAGGAGCGGGAGAGTATGTAGTAGGTTAAGGAGAGCAAAATCCAAACCACTCTGAAATCTGATCGGTCTTAACCATCCCACACATGCATACAAGAGGTAATAATGCAAATACAAGCTTAGTGCACATGACGGAGATGGGAACACATATTCACACATATTTTTTGCTTTTGTCTCTGTCAACAGACACGTTCAAAAAAAGTGTTTTTTTTTTTTTTCCCCCATCCGTGCATCCCACTCATAAGCGTAGAAACTACACACACACACACACACACACACACACACACACACACACACACACA
>JABUIW010000019.1:15958699-16018906 GCA_013363375.1 Menidia beryllina
ACACACACACACACACACACACACACACACACACACACACACACACAAACACGTTCCTGCTGCTCCATTCAGAGCCGTGTGAAAGACGTCAGCTCCAGACGCTTCCTCCGTTTGCCTTTTATGCGCATTGTTCTCCCACCAGGCCGTGGTAGACGGTGCAGCACAGGCACCAGACACTACAATCAGCTCCAGCACCCACATGCATCCTTCTACACACACTTGAAACCACAACAGCCATGTTGAATGTTGGGCGCTGGCACACATATGTCCATCTGCATTCGGCGTTGGCAAAACCCAGAGACGAACGCCAGACCACAGGGAGAAAATGCTAAAGACGTAGCATTTTGTAGATGCGCATTTTGGATTATGGGCGTGCGATTTGTGCCCGCTGAAAATTATAGCCGGTCGTCCTTGTATCAACGCCACAGAGGGTTTCAGGCTAATGAGCGTGGGCTATCCTCAGAGCAAGAGGGTTTGGGTTGTGCCATTCACTCTGCATATTTAAATGCCTTGTAGAGCTTAAGTAGGCCCACTTTTCCATGTCAGGGCAGCGTTCAATCCTGCTGCGACCATTAATTATGATACCATTGTGCTCCAGTGTGGCTAATAAGAGTGATGTATTGCACCCTCATGGCATTATAATCATCTGAGTGAAGTACCTGAACTACCCTGAGCTTGCTTTAAGCACCATGTTTTTTTTTAAAAAAAGAATAAGAGGGAAAGAAATGTGAGTGAAGAGGAAGACTCTTCCCCTCTCTCGGTCTCCACTGCTGACTGCAGCAGGTGTTGCTTCCACATGAGGGCATGTCAGAGATTTTAACTTCTGTATAATTGTATAATCAATGAAAAGAAACGTGGCGGTATTGATCAGGCAGAGAAGTTGATTATGTGACTGGGAGGGAAAGACACTCGCATACAGACAGCTTTAAACTGTTTCCCACCGCTTTTTCTTGCTATAAATGGGCTTTTTTCTTTGGCTGGCTAATGTAATCAGAGTTATCTGCATAGGTTTCACACCAGTCTCTGCACACAGAGCTGGTTAAGTGGATTTTAAGGAGCTTCTTAACATTTCGAACATGTCTTCTTAGTATTGCAAGTGTTCAATGCTGCTGAAGAAAAATCATAGATCATATATTATTACATTAATCACAGCAAGTTAATGTGATTATATGGGCTTTGTATTTCTCCCAGCTTCCCTCCCTTAACAGCCTAATCAATGACCATTTTGTATTCATTGTAAGTATTCGGGGATATGAAAATAAGCCTCTGTGATTTCTTTTTTTTTTTTTTAATCTATGACAGAATCTGGAATGAGTAATTAAAGAGTCCGTTCTGTGTGTGTCTTCTGAAAGCCCTTAGCCTGATTTTAGGCCCATACATGATCCAGCCCACCGCCTCCATCTCCGCTGTGGTAAGTAGGTGTGAAAAGCATTGTCAGTGTGCTTCAGGATAAAGCTCTGCAGTTGGATGCCATTGGTCAGAGTCCCCCCCCCCGCATCCAAAAAAGCACACACACAGACACGCATACACATATATACACATTTTAGGAGCAGTTTAAGAAGAAGTGTGTGTGCGGGAATAATCAAGGCTGAAATCTTAAGAGAGGGGCAGTTTTATATATATGTCTTTTTTTGGTGTGGAGAAGGGCTATTTCATCAGATTTGAGGAGGGTCACAGTATGTGTGTGTGTGTGAGAGAGAGATGGAGGGATAGAGACAGAGGAATCACTGAGGTGGAGGGTTGTTTGGATCGTCAGTCAGTGTGATGGAAAACCGCACGGTTAAAATCTCTTTGAGGGTTGACAGGACTGCAGCAAGTGGAACGAAACAAGTGAAACCGCGATGCACCGAGAGAAGGGAGGTGTTTGGCCACTGAAAAGGAGAAAAGAACATGATGATGAAAAGAAAACACCGGTGCTTTTTTGAGGAAAACACATAGCCCCGGCTGTACTACTGATACAGCTTGTAAAAGTCCCTTTCGTGCTACAGGACCTGTGATAATCTGTACCCCGGTGAATCCATTTTTAGGGGGAGAAAAACATAATCAGATTTTATTTGAAGAAATGGCTCAAGATATTACAAACTTGCTTTATGGGGTCGCCAGTCTGTTCATACCTGAGAGCTAAGCGATAACCTTTATACATACCTTTGCAGCTAATCCATTTTATTGATTGTACATCCGCCTGCATAAAACGGAGCATTCGGCCCATAGTCTTTAGAGAGGCTATCAGGATGATATCACAGTTTTTACTTTCTCAATGTAGCACAAAGATACACAACTACAAGCCACCCCTAGTACAGGCATCTTATCTTTTGGTTGTGTTATCACGCTATACGGTCAAAAGATCTAAAAAATTCAAGTCCTCTAAAAGTGTAAGGACACCAGAATGCATGAGTTGGGGTCAACAGAGACCTGTGGAGGTGTTAAAACACTAATCTTAGAATTATCTGCTTGGCAAATGTGTAAGTAATCTGTTTAAATCTTAGAAAATACTGGAGGGAAGCTGTTAGTTTGTTTTTTGTTCATGAACTAGCATTAAAAGGGCCCATTTCCGAGGTCAGTGAACCTATAAAGCCACATTAAACTTTATCTGTCTTTGCATAAAGAGATTGTTTTGATACCCTGACGCAACCCTTAAATGTAGGTGTATGTAAAAACTCCCAAATCAGTTCCTAAGCAGTAGCTAAGGGCAGTCTGGGTGCACATGGACCTCTATAAAGGCAACCGTGCAGATGCCAAATATGTTGCTAACTCAGCCATTTCTAGGGACTTAAGTGGGGAATGCAGAGTTCCTCTTCGAGTAGATTCTTATCTATTGAGCATATTTTCAAAGCAGCTCTCCCAAGTGAGCACTTTAAAAGGATTAACTGAGCGCACACAATGCCAAAAATTATGATTGGCTAAAAAGGCAAAGATTCTCACAAATACTGGTCTCTCACATGCAAGTCTGGTAACACATCATATCATAATTTCCACCTAACTACTTCCCTAACTATTAAGATAAGGTACCTGATGCAGAGGCACTTAGCATTACCAAAGTATATAAACTGTTAGGTGTATAGTCATTCAGAATTAACTTTCTTACAGACATTGAAGGGTAATATGCATTTAAAACATGTACAGGGGTCTTTTTTAGATACTCTCTTTTGCAGTAAAATATAGGTGTAGAATATCAGAATTTTTGTCATATTTACATATTCTGTGTTTTCCTGTGGAAGCCTTGTTCCGCTGAGCGTGGGATTCACCGTTTATGTGCTAAAACCTTCCTCCTGTAGGTTGCTTTAGTGCCTAAGCTCTGCTGACCTCTGCCTGTCGGCACCGGGCGACAGAGATGGGTGCCCCTGTTCTTCACGCGCTTTTTTTTTGTGTGTGTGTGTGTGTGAGCAGAGGAGACGAGCAGACAGGCGCGCTGTAGGTACAGTAGTGGAGAGGACTAGACATCAGTGTCGTCCAGGTCAGACAGGGCCATCCATTCTCTAAGCCCCAGGGAAGAAAAGAAGAGAGAGCGGAGGAAAGATGTGTGCGGCTGTGTGTATATGAGGAAAAAGAGAGATGGGGGCGGGGGGTGGGGGGGCATTGATGCACTGTTTCTCTTAACTCTGTCAAAGCCACTCCATTGTGCTCCCCCGTGCAGTGAGTGGAAACCAATCTGTCATCGCTCCACTAGCCAGCATACTAGAAGAGGGCTAGACTGCTGGAAACACAAGTCTATTCAATGTGAAATGTAACTGGAATCTGAGCCCTTGGATTGCTGAATTAAAAAAAAAAAAAAAAAAAAAAAACTGATGTAAGATTTTCTGAACCCCGCTCTCCCACACACTGTGAAATGAGGGCTGTAAGTACAGTATTTTGGATCTAAGAGAGATGGGTTTCAGTCTCATATCTCTCCCTTTTTTTTTTTTCACGGAGAGGTGATTGACATGTTTTGTTGATGGAACAAACGCCGCGCGGTTTGCCCGGGCACCAAGGGTTCAGCTGAAACCTCCCTGCGCAGTATCACAGAGCTGAGCTCTTTGTTTAAAGATTTGATTTCTCTTTTTTTTTTTTGGGCACTAAAAATATGTAGGCAGTCGTAGTGGCAGAGGGGTGACAGAGGAACACGGATTTTGTCTTTATTTTTTTGTATTTTTTGTTTTTCCTATTCAAAATCTGGCTTCCTTAGATGCGTCACCCTGTGTACAGATACCCAGCGTCAACCTGGCCAACTCCACAACTGCCCTGAGCTCGCTAAGCCTCCATGGTGCTGAATAGTGGCTACTAATGCTGTGTTCCAATGCCATTTGGAGTCACTGCTTCCACTCTCCTCGCAGGAATCCCCCTTGCGCCATTTTCCCTGTAATCTCCCCACTCCTCTCTGTTATGGGGTGGCTCGCCCGCTGCTCCCTCCTATATTTCCCATCCCCTCTCCTTCATACAGCCAGCACCTCCACCATTTTAATCCTTTTGACCCAAACCCTGTGCTTCCCCTGTATCAACAGCTCCAGGAGATTACATCCTGTCTGCCTCCTCGCTGCTGTTTGCTGCAGTCTCTGGAGCTGAAGCTGGCTAGCACATGCTAGGCTTCAGACAGACTGCTGAGGGTGATAGCCAATGTAGCTATTTCCACCCATTATTCCCAGTTCATGCAGCTCGAGGAGTTAGACAAGAGTGATGTCCCAAAACCAAGGGCATATGCTTGGATGTGCATTGGAGGCTTAAGGTTAGCTTTGGTTTCAAATACATGTTTATTTCGAATACCAGAAAGTGTAAATAATTGAATGAAAATGTAGTAGTGATTGTTTTCCCTGCATGTCCTTGAGAATAGCAGCTGAAATCAGTATTTTTTTTCAAACACATTTTTTGTGGCCGAAAAGTAGCAAGTTGGGAATAATAAACTCAAGTTTAAGAAGATGTTTGTGGGGGCAGCTACCCTTTCAGTTGAAAGCACTTCAAGTTATATAGCACCAAATCACAGTGCATGTAATCTCAGGTAACTTAAACTGGTCAAGACTTTTAAAATATCAGAGAAAGAGACTGATTTAGTTTGAGACACCATTTGGCAAACTACCAATTCAATAGCACTTTGCTGTAGTTGTTGACCTAAAAATGAGCAACTATGATGTACACATTGTCACTGGTGTTTTGATTTTTCACACAGTTAGAAATCAAATATATGAACCAGTTCAAATAAAATTAACTTGAATCATGTTTCTGAGTTTGATGCAAAGCAGAAAAGCCTTTAAAAATGGGTGTACTTTGTACACTTACAATAATCTTGGACCAAACCAATGAGATCCACCCTCTAGTGTCCAGTGGTATATTCCAGACTCCATCAATTACATTCAGCGAACATGCAAACTTGCAACCTCAAGAGGAAAAAAGGGGAAAAATGCCACCCATAACCGCAAATAAGGACTGTACCCAGGTAGTTTTTATGTCTAGCAGAATTCAATTGTGTCATTTTATAAAGCCAGAAAGTAACATTTGATTGTGTTTTGCTTACACAAATCTAATATAACCAGTAAAAATTTGTTCTTGGAGTTCACATTATCCATCCATCCATCCATCCATTATCAATGCCGCTTTTTCCCTGATGGGGTCGCGGGGGGAACTGGAGCCTATCCCAGTGGTCAACGGGCGAGAGGCAGGGTACACCCTGGACAGTCCGCCAGTCCATCGCAGGGCTACACACAGGACAAACAACCACTCACACTCTCATTCACACCTAAGGGCAATTTCCCCAATCTCCAATCAACCTAACATGCATGTTTTGGACTGTGGGAGGAAGCCGGAGAACCCGGAGAGAACCCACGCAGACACAGGGAGAACATGCAAACTCCACCCAGAAAGGTCCTGGTTCCCCCGGGATTCGAACCCAGAACCCTCTTGCTGGGAGGCGACAGTGCTAACCACCACACCACCGTGCCGCCGAGTTCACATTATATGAAAAATATTATTATTTTAGACAAAGCTCTTTTTTAACTCTATCAAAGTAATTTCATTGCCAAAATCCAACCTTATAGTGGAAGAAAAATGTGTCTTAATCAAGTGTCGGAGGTGTTTTTTGAGCGATAACCCGCCTCTGCCACTTGCAGCTGCCACAGTGTCTGTTATGACCCAGACGGAAGAGTTTGAAGAAATAAGACCATCGTTTCAGTGGCAAGGCTGAATCCAGTTTAGGATATAATCAAGAATAAATCGGTGTTAAAAACATGAAAGGAGCTGACTCTGCCTCTCAGGATCCCGATCTTCTATATTGCTTGTTAGAAAAGGGAAGCAGCTGTCAGGAGAGACAAAAATGCTTCTGTCATTACAGTCTGCTGTGGAGGAGCGCGCACCCACTCGGGGCCCCTCCTCTTTCATGTAGCGTTTCTGGTAATGGGTTCAGGCTTTATTGATGTGAACTTATGTGATCATTGCATAAAGAGCTACCAATGCTGCCTCTCTTCTTCCTGCTCAGTTTTCCTGTGGGCCACATTAAATCAAGCCTCCAACCTAAAGTCTCGTTAAATTAAACCCTATCAGCTTGTTCCCCCCCTCATATCGGAGAACAAGCCTTTATATAGACGGCCTGTAAATGGTGATTAGTGAGTGTTTTTGATTAAAACTCAACTACATGTGTGGTTCTCTGGTGGAGCCAGTCGTCTCGTTCTCCTTCCTTCCCCCCTTGTGTCTTTGTGCATAAACATACATGAAGACATACATGAACACACACACACACACACAAATCCTCCCTGCCTCTGTCTGGCCGCTTCTCATGGCTCAGCAGAAAGCAAGGCTGATTTAAGGACCCCTTACAAATGGGAAGGTTGCAAGTGAAGACAAAAACCAGAGACAAATCACGACCATGGCAGCCTCAAGGTTTTAACTAAAGCCATTCAACTGGAGGGGAGCGAGCAGAACAGTGAAAAATATATACACACTCCATCCTGTCAGAACGTTTTTGGCTTATCTTGAGTGACTGTCAAGGCAGGGAATATCAGGGAATGGACAGAAATATATAAAATTAATAAGCTGCTGGATGTTGTCTGGAGTTATGATGCTTCATAAATCCTGGTCTGATCATGGCGGACAAGGCTTAAACCCACAGCTTCCTAATGCACACAGCTGTGTTTTGGACTGGATTTTATTCTGTTTGGAAGATAGAAGCCCTTAGCTGGCAAAAGCAAGATTTATCATCTCCCAATCCCCCCCCCCTCTTTCTTTCATGAGTGACAAATATTAAAAAGAAGGCCTGGGGGAAGTTGGCAGACATTACCACCTTTAATAGAAGGGCACAAGCGCAGCAAGGTGAAACTGGGGCCAAAGGCAGAGAAATGCTTTTCAAAGAAAAGTGAGAGGAGCCGGAGAAGAGCCAGAAATTGCTACTAACTTATCAGTTGTACTTCCTCTCTGGGGTTAGGGGTCTTGGAGCTTTTGTTTGTTTGTTTGTTTCTCGTACTGAAGGGATGGATGCTATCTCTCTTGCCATCCACGCAGGTCTGCTCTGTTGAGTGCCGTAGGTAATATTTCATGTCAAGAATTAACCAAGCCAGCCCACCGACGCCTTTCTACAGTTACACGGCCACCACATCCATCATCATCCCCGCTTTCTCTTCAGGGTTGACTCGTGTGTTGAGAGGAAACTGAAAACATCTCTAAAGGTTCTATGTCCATTAAGAAAAAAAATCAATTTGGTACATTTATTACATGTATTTACAAATCACTGTTTGTTCTTACAGAAAGTAGTTAAGATTAAATCTATATTCAAATGGGGGGCACAGAGACTTTAAAATCTCCAGAGATATTGCTTTAATTTTAGTGTATGACACACATTTGTCTGATATGAGCGTCACAAATCTGAATTTCAAACATAAGGGAAGAACTTCTTGTTTTTTAAACTTCCAAGAATGATTTGTTTTCAAATGAAAGTTCCTATAGGTATTTGTGGAAACACACCTTCAGTCTGATGAGCGTTTAAAAAAAATTGGCACTCTTTTTGAATGACAGTAAATTGAATATATATGAATCAATGAGTGCTGTTTTTTTATGTTTCAATTTTATTTGAAAAGAGTGTGCAACCGATCTGATTGGTTGTTTCTTTAAAAAACATTGGTACTTATAAAGCATTTACAGCTCTGTCTTTTGTAAAATAATATACTTATATTGTTGCATTGGAACTCTTAAATTCAAGTTAAGGATCTAAATACTCACACTGCCGGTTGGCTCTGTCTGATCACCGTCCTCTCTCACGGGGGCCTTCAGATGTGTAAATATGACAGTGGAGAAAGACGCTAATTAGACCACCGTGTCTAATCTCAGCGGCGTTACCTGTCAATAAAATGTTGTCGGTGGAGATGAAGTCTCTTTAAACGAAGGCCCTGGCTGTTTTGATATGTAGAACACGTGTCACACTGTTTCCAGTCAGTAACATCTCGATGAGACAAGTTGTCAACAAAAGTAAAGCGACACCAAACGCATCTGTGCTGGACCAAATCGTCGTAATAACATTCTAAATTAAGACTCGTGATACCCCTCCATCCCCACTCTCACCCCCTTCTACTCGAGAGAGGTCATGCTTTTTGAACACAAGCTGTAGTAAGTAAATTTATTCCACTTATTTCTTGTAACTGCATGAAAAAGTAATGAGGTGTTGGAGATAAATATGTGAAGACAATAAGCCATGCAGTCCTTTTCCTGTTGCTGCTTTTTGAGTCAATTAGCACATTTCAGAGACTGAAGAAAAATCACTGCCTTTATGTCGCTTTTCAATATGCTACATCTGACTTTTATCCAATTACATTATGTGAGGTCCGTGGGCACGCCGGGCACGACACACATAATGGAGGATGCCATCTCTGGTGCAATATTCTCCAACACTTCCCCACTGCATGTGCCTATGGCATTTGCTATGAATTATTCAAAGGCTTCATCCACGCTGAGGAGAGTAAGGCACGGGCTCCATAGTAAACAGATTTTCTGCTCACCATCCTCACAAATCGAAAGTGTAGGACATTGTAAGTGCCCAATAATTACACAGTGGCCTCATTGTACCTCCCTGTTTTGAGTTCACCTTACACCAGGAGTACGTTTTTGCCGTTTTTGGAGTTTAGTGAAGTTTAGATTTCATTTCTGGCCCGCAATAGCATGCTTGAAACTGGGTCTGATAACTAAAATTTCTGATTCATCTTCTTCACATAAAAGGTCGACAAAACTAAATCCTTTAAATGTCGTACATTTTTCTCTTTCATCTCATCAAATGCATTTGGTTGAAGAAATGGCTGAAACATGGTTAATGGATATTTAACACTGAGCTCTATTCCTGTTGATTTATTACTCTATAATAGGTAACAGACCAGAAGTTAGACTCCGGCTGTGTATAATCACTTTAGTTCCTCGTCGGGTATTGTAGAAAAATATGAATATTACATGGATTTCTCATGGAAATCCCGGAAAAAAGTCTTGTGTGTTACTGCTAGGACCAACTTTGGCTAATGGAGATTTCACATTATAGAGCTTATATCACAGCACCATGAAATATGCTAAGCGTTTTTTTTTTTTAAATGAACTTTTTGAGACCTTTGGAAAAAAAAAAGAGAAAAACAAATCTGCAAGATTTCTCACTCGTCTTTTTTTGTGTTCCGGGTGGATTTGGCCTGACCTTGAACCGCCCGTATCGTCCGGTGCTGATCTGTGGCGGTGGCACATGTCATGTGCTGGGGAGGGAGGAGGAAGCAGAGGAGGCGAGAGGGAAACCATCTTGGTCTGTTGCCCAGTCCGAGTCGGAGTCCGCCCCTAGTGTCAAAGGATGGGCATGTTTGGCCCAAAACACAGACTGCACCTCGTCCACTCATCTCGGAACGAAAACACCTTTAGGTGACCGCCGGGGGGGTGGGGGGGTTTGCTCACATGTTACGATGCTGAAGAACAGTGAGAGGGTTCAAAGCTGCCTTTAAATCCCTGGGCTGAGGGAGGGATGTTTGTATTTGGGTGTGGGGGGGGGAATAAAACACAGAGTGGACGGGAGGGGAGAGGGAACAAATCTCCAGATTCTCCTCTTGTAAAACTGACCCAGCTGAAGCCCAGCCAAGCCTCCCCTTCTCCTTCCTGTTTGGCGTTGCAGGAAGCCCTCAACATTTTGCTGCCACACTTGTTCTCCGACAATCAGCAGGAAGAGGCGAACTACAAAAAGAATAGCGGCTCTTCGTAAAAGCGGCGCGTTGAGCCCCCGCCGCTCGGCTCTCGAATCTCTGCCTAACGTGGTGAAGTTCAAAGCACCCTATCGCACGTGAACGAGGGGAACGCACGTATCGACCTGATGTTTCTCGGCATCAGTGAAACACTCGACTGAACACTCCCTTTTCACCCACACAGGCCACGAAGGTAGTGGAATAATTTGTTATCGACTCACAAAGGCTGTGAAAGTGAGATGAAAAGCCCCCCCCACCCCTCCCTATCCGAGCAAGACAAAAATCAGTATTTTACAAAGATGGCTATTGTCAGGGAGATGACAGCTATCATCATGTCCTGATTTCTTTGGAAAGTATTTATCTGTAATCTTCAATAGGCAACCTCATAGCTCTTGTCGGGGTCTAATTGAAAGTCTGACACCTTATTTGAATTCAGTGCGTCGAGCAGACGCCGTGACTTTCGCTTTGTAAATAAAAAAATCGCAAAGTTTTGTTTTTCTCTCGAGTCAAAAGAAACCTTTCCTTTGTCTTTGGGTTTGGAGTCGTTTGCCCCAGCGTGAGGGTAAAACCCAGAAGGCTGCAACGTTTAGGAAGGCTCCCAAAGAGTGGCTCTGAAGCTAGGTTTGAGCTTTGTCATCACGCTTGAAGAATTTCCTTTTAATGTACTGTAATGTGAAATTCAGTGGGGACGAGTTTAATTGAGTTTTACATAAACCAGTTGGGAGTAGCGCTGGAAGGTAGGTGATGTTGAGGTTTTTAATCTCTGGCTCCGGAGAGGCTTGTTGACGGAGTGGTTCTTTCTCTTTGTGCAGAAAAAAAGAGGAAGCCTAAGAAATGATACATCCATGGATAAAACCAATTGGCAACCCTCAAAGGGACGGGGGGTGATAAGGCAAATCCAGCACTTGTAGAGAAATAAAAGAATCCAACTGTTCATTAAAATGGGAAACAAAACAGGAGATTGAGAAGGAAGGCAGACTGCTCAGTGGAGGAGTGAGCGAAACAGACAAACAGAGCCAGAGATATCAGAGGAAAGGATTGGAAAATAATCAAGGATTTGTGAGGAGAATTAATAAGAAAGATAGGCAGAAATAAGCATTTCCTTTCTTGATTCTTTGCAAAATTAGGATGGATGGACTACAATAATCAAACAGGGTAAATGACATAAGCTACATAGACACCTAATTATAAAGGATAACCTAGATATGAAGGTTTCTGCCTTTTTATTTTTCACACTTTCAGTGTGAGGCAGAGGGGTCTTTTGCACTTAGTTAACCAGATATTCAGTGGACAGAGAATATCCATAGACTGTTTAATACAGAAGTATTCTCTTATTCTATGCCAGGAGCCTGCATTTTGTATAGTGTATAATCCATTCATAAAAGGAGGCCTTTTAACCTCATAAAAAAAGCCTTTTTTCAACTACTGTAACACAGATGCTTTTAGAGGTCTACGATAAAGCCAAGAAGCAATCAAATAAAATGAAAAAATAAATGTTATGAGCTTTGATATTCTCATAAAAGCTCTGACAGTGTTACAACACCGCTTTTTACAGAAAGTAAGTCTAAATTTCACGGATGGACCTTTCACAAGAATTTGTCACTGGTTTGGTTTCTTCACATTCAAATCATAGTCAAGCCTTGACTGATGTAAAAAAAAAACAAAAAAACAACATTCTACAGCTTTTGAAACGTCTTTGTGTGCTTTACAACTGTTCAGAATTAGGTATTCTCACAGACAATGTGGTGGAGATCTCTTAGTAAAGCCAGCGGACGCTCGTGTGATGTTGCTGTTGGACATTTCTGACAGTAATTCACCTCCTGGAGGTTGAGTCGTCCATATCACCTGACCCGGGTCTCTGTAATGAGGTTTCAGGGACTTAAGGTGACACAAACAAAAAGCTAATGAAAGCCCGAAGAAAAAAAGAGGCTCCGGGAAAGATGAGGTGGCTGGGAAGGAGGGGGGTGAAGGAAATCAAGAATGAAATAATCAGCACTTGTTTGATTGGCCGCTGCAACATTCCATTGGTGTTTTGTGTGAAAGAGAGCCATTCATCAACATATCAATAAAAACACGGAGCAGATTATTATTGTGTTTGCTTACCATGGACCCCCCATCATAAATAAAGGGGCTACCGCGGCTGCCTGTATTAATTAAAATTAGAATGCTGATAATGTGTGTGGTCTTTTATTATAGGAGCTTAATCAATTTTTACAGTGTTATTCAGCCCCACAAGGTCACACAAAGTAGCCAGGAGAGAAAGGACTCCTTATAAAGCCACTCTGCAACAAGAACCAGAGAGGGCCAGGGCAGGAGTGACCCAGCCTGGAAGAAAAAGGGAAGGTTTGGCAGAAAAGGGAGATGTAACATAGTCAACTGCAAAAAAAATGCCCATATTACACTCAAAACGCGCGTTTTCTACTAAACCAGTCTGATACTAAAGTAGCTAATGCATAAAAATGGCAAGATGTGGAAAATACCCTGATCTTTAGCAACTAAGGGTACCACGTTCTTTTCCATTTTAGGCTGGATCAGCTGGAGCTTATAAGGCACTTTGGTGCAACATAATTGATGTCATCACAGCAGATGAACAAAACCGCCGATATAAGAAAAACAAACAGCAAGGACAGAAAACACACAGGCATACGTTTAATTACGAACTAAAAAAAGGATAGTGGCAACTGTAGCTTTAAAGCTGAGCTCTCACTTTCATTAACCCAGAGCAATTCCGGCACATCTTTTCAAAGTGATCCCATGTAAATCCCCATGACAGATTACAGAGAAGCATTGGCAATGTGTGTGTGTGTATGTGTGTGTGTTTTTTTTTCTTTTTTTTCACCACTACGGTTCTTGTTGGGTTTGGTTTGCATTTGTTGACAGTTCACAGGAGAGAGTGTGTTTTGGCCAAATGTTGAATCTCAACTTAGTCTAAATTCATAAGGCACCCCACTGGCCTGTTCCTCTGTTTCCCCTTCCTCACGAGTTAGACTGTCAGATGGCCCAACAACAATGGATCTCACCAGCCTATCGGCTGGCTGCTACCTTTATAGCTTGCTGCGTGGCTTTAAAGACTGGATTTAGCATGGCTTGGCAAGGTTCAAACCAACAAACCACACCACAGATATTTTTACAAAAAAATCTACATATCTGTTTGTCCCATTTTCACATTTGAAATGCATCGTGCCCAAGTTGCTACACATTAACTTTGTCCTCGCCCACCACGAGTCCAACACCGCGGTGATTTGTCTCTTATGTGTCTTCTGGGCATGTCACCTGTTAGAAACATTAAGCCTATAATCTTTACGATAAATATGATTCTAATTAGAGCTATGCATACACAGGGATTTGACCAATTAGAGATGCATATTTACATCCATGTTGCTTGTAAGAGCAAAGCCCATATTTGTGTTCGAAGTTAAAATTTGTATTTAGAACTAGTCTGCCATCAGAGGACAAACATTTAGCATATTTCATTTGCATCATCCTCATGTTGCCTGTTAATAATTGGGTGTGGATTTCCGTTGTTGAGTTCTTATTTTTTTATTTATCCTCCTTTTATGCTTTTTTTTCTTTCTTTTTTAAAAATTTCTCCGCCTGGGAATGTTGAAATGACACAGCGTTCCCCTGTGAATGCATACATCTGTCATGAAATTATACATTCCATCAGCCCTCATTGAACTGGGCATTGACTCTGAGGCGCAGACTCGGGCTGTGGCAGTGAATCTTGATTATGGATTCTGTGATATTGCAAATGACTTGAGATTCCTCTGAATGTTTCGGATTAATCGGTCTGTGCAGATGCGGTCCCCCTTTTTGGGGAGCGCCATCTTGAACAGTTGCTCATTTCCATTCCACCGTCACATTCTGCATACAAAGCAGATTTGCAGATAGGTAATCCTTGTAAGGTTTTTTTAAAAGACAGGTTATTAGAGAGATGAGGGCTGAGTGTGTCTGCGTGTGTGCATGCAGGGGAAATTATGTACATTTTTTAAGTTGGCAACAATGAGCTGTGTCTCAAGGTGGGAGACGTAGTGGCTGTCTCTTTTCAATTCTCACCTAACAACATCCCACCTCCTTAAAAAATGAGCGCACACACACACCGGGTTCAGACATTCACAATCCCCACCTGCTCCCCCTTCTCCCTCACAGCCACCCAGAATTCTTTGAAATGCCTGGGGCTAAAAAGCTGGTTACTCTCCCCTGGCTTGCAGCTCACAGCTCCAGATTATTTCCGAGTGCCAGGGCTGGTGTATCCCCGTCCTGCAAAGCCAACACCAACCCCCCCCCCCCCCCCACCCACCCACCACCACACAACGCCGCCTTAAAAGTGGCTCTACCTGTCACCTGTCAGACGCAAACCCCCCCAACACCTTTAAGTGGCCAGTTATTTTCCATTGGTTTTAGATGTCTTTCATATCATGGCTCATTAAAGCGCAGCACAGTAGGTAGAATATTTACATAGGCTACTGGGGAGGTTTTAATTTGCATCGGTACAGAGCATGACCGGAACTGAAGAATGCAGCGCCAACCCCCACCCCCCACCCCCACCCTCCCCGTCCAACCCCACCCTCCCTTTCCTCATCTATTTCCCATATGAAAACATGTAGCCGGGCATAATTGCTTGAACCGGGGCACAAAGTCTGAGACAGAGCCGTCACCGAGGGAACCGAGGTTTCTCCCGAGCGACAGAGCGGGAGGACAATCAAAGCCGGCAACGAGCGCTCTGTGGTTGTGATCATTCTACTGGATATATCGACTATTTGTGTCTTCAGAAAAGCCCCAACTCTTTCAAACAGTGTGCAGCTTCCTCGTGTATATTCGTTTTTTTTTGGCTGGCTACTGTTTTTTTGTGACTCAGTCCAGAGTCTGAGTATCCTGCCATCTGCAGGTCCGCTTTCATTCCACTAATGGCTATGTTTATGTTTATTTAGTTAATTAGAGGATATTTTTCATTTTCAAATATGAATTCTAATTGTGGAAATGACTTTTTTATTTAATTCATTTCCTCTTTTTTGGGGGAGCTTGTTGTACAATAACTTTCACGTTTAGAAAAATAAGAACAACATTTGTATTACAGAAAATTTCCAAGAAAGGCTATTGTTTTCACAGTAACCACGATAAGGCTGCTCTCTGCTAAATCATTTTCCTAACAAAATAGTCAAACCGCAAACTTGTGCGCCACTACCTATATTTTGCAAGGTAATTTTCCTTATAAAAGATTTCCAAAAGATTCCTCCAAAAACAGTAGATCTTTTTCAGGAGCACAGACTCCCGTATCGGTAAGATATCATTATCAGCCTCTAGTTTGAGAATTTCTTCAAAAAAAAAAAAAAAAAAAAAAAAGGAAAAGACATGGAGGCATAGAGGCTAATATTGTCATAAGACGCTCTCTGTCACTCCCAAAATACACGGAGCTCTGGGAGATTCAGCAGTTGCAGAGCCTGCTCTTCAAACATTTGCTCTCCTCCCACATCTCTCTAAAGACTCGTCGCTACAGACTGGCTCCTGCAGATGCACTCCAAATAGCAGGCTGTTCATCATGCATTGTCATAGAACGGGCTCGTTCCCCTGCCACCCCCTCCCTCAACAATCCCCGCCGCCCGTGTAACACCCCCCCCCCACCACCCCTCTCCATCTAGTCGGCTGATGCTCCTGTTGGCCCCTACATCCCGCAGCAGCACTCCGATATCAATCAACAGCAACGAGGCTCTGGCTCCGCTTTTTCCCCCAGCCCCACCGTCCCGAGCAATGGCCGCCCCGCTCGCCACACCCAGGCAGAGACTGGGTGCCGTGCCACGCCGTGCGGGACCGAACGGATGGGGACAGACAGACAGACAGACACACAAGCGGCCGTGTGATTTCGGCGTAATTTTGGAAAGCATATTGTCTAATTTCGCCATCTGTCTGGGAGGGAGCGGTGGCAGCGTGGAGCTCATTTGCCGTCTGCTTGCTTTATTGCGGCTGTACGGAACAAGTTTTTTGGAGCGGGATGCGGGCCTGGGTGTGCGGCCCACTGGAGCTGAGAGGCATGTCAGGTTCCCAGCACTCCATCATGGTGTCTGACACGGAGAGAGAAATGCTAAACACTACCGTCTAAGCTTTTTCCTCGCTGTTCTAAATGCAATAGAAAAGACGCTAAATAGGCATTCTTGACTGCAAACGTCTGAGCATTTGCTGTCCTTAAGTTTCCGGGGACAAGTCCGGAAAATTGTCTCGCACTCTGTGTCAGTTTTTTTTTTAACTCTCTCTCCTACGCCAGGCCATTATGAAACGGGTCCAGTTTGCTGCGAATGGACACGGGCACCCACACAAATGCATTGCCGTCACACATTGTGGATCACGTCTGGTTCAGCTGCTCCTTGGCTCCGACATTAATACAGAGCAGATTGGTGGAGATCTGCAGCCCTTGTTGTTTGATCTTTCCTCCTCTTGCCACATTTCCTGGCACCGCTCCCCTGCCACACCGCGTGGCGCAGGCAGGACTGGCATGGCCTCAACGTGCCTGCCAGGTTTGTTCTCTGTCTTCTTCTCTTTCCAACTTATTCCCTTATGCCCGCTCCATGGATTCAGTTCTGCAAATTACAAGAGCTCCCCTACCCCCAGCGACAGCCTGGATTCAAGAGACCTTCTATCTATCAGTTTGTCTTCTTCAGAGAGGAGTGATGCTACCTCGGCCTACAATGTGTCACTCCCCTTGCTTTTTTCCATGATAATTGTCATCTGCAGTAAATTAGGTTATTTTACTCATTCTCCTTTCCAAGTTGAGCTAAAGAGTCTCCTATGAAAATCCCATTTTGGCACAAATTAAATATACTATCAAATATTAGAAGTATAAAGCTGTAAGGCCATGACTAAACATAGGACACAGGCCAAGCTTCACCTGAGAACAAAAGACCTTCCTGAGCCAGCAGTAGCCTCAACTTGAACAAACACTGGATTCCCTTATCAAGGCCCCATCCCCTTCCATTCTCTGTTTATTCAGGGCTGTCATTTAGCTGGTAATGCTCCGAGTCTCAATAGAGGAAGATGTCACAATCGAATGTATGAATTAAAAGCAAATACATCATGGACGTGAAGACAGTCCCGGGGCCTCCTGAGGTATTTGTTCAAAGGAATAAGGTGCGAGAGCCCCGTACAGTCGTGGCCTTTCTCCAAGCGGTTGTGATCAGAGAGAGCGGGGAAAAAGCACCATTTAATTTTTGCAATAACGTTGTCACATGGTGTCGACACCCAATTTGCACGGTCTGCCTGCCATTTTACGACAATCTGCCTCCTCGCTTATGAATCGGCATCGCATCTCGGCCTTATCTGCCCTCTTTTCTGCATTAACCACTTCATTTGTGACTAATGGCACGCGCACAATCGTTATCGTTCTCATTTATTCCAAGTTTAAGATGAAGGGACGGATAAGGTGCGAGAGACAATAAGTTGAAAAAGCCAGCGTGGCGCTTGATGCCTCAGTTAATGAGGCGTATCTCTTTTTTTTTTTCTTCTTTCTTCTTTTTTTTTCAAAAGCGGAACGCACACTGATTGAGAGGGGAGTCAAGAAAAACTGAGATGCCATTTCAGAGAAGAGAGAGGGAGGGTGATCTGGGATTTTCTTTCCTGGAAACTCTCGACAGAGATCTAAGATCATCAGAACCTTGTAATTGAAGCTTGCGGAGTATTTGGAGATGAGAACCGACTGAGGCCTATAAAAGAGATACGGACTCTCAGTGGATTTATCTGCACCTTTAACTGGACAGTTGTGAAATTTCTGCTACATTTCTCTTAAGAAAGAGTTAGCTTCATAAAAAACACAGCTCCTCGGGAATTTTATGCTAGATGAAAGGTGTTTTTATTCAGAAATACTGTTTGTATTTCAGGAAGTTTGTTTTAGATTGTCTCAGTTGCTTAGATTTAAATTGGGAATCCATCCATCGAACCGCTATCTATACCGCTTATTCCCAGTGAGGTTGCTGGGTGATGGAGCCTATCCCAGCTGACAATGGGATAGGCTCCAAGAGCAAGGACACACCCTGGACAGGTCACCAGTCCATCACAGGGCTATTTGAGGAATGCACCATTCCAAATGTAAATAATATTAAACATAACAATATGGCAGGTATTTATAGAACCTGGTTGTTTATCTTTTCCTTTCCCACTTAACTCTATTGAAAAATGTAAACATTTTGAAGCAGCTTTCTGAAAAACAACAGAGTATTATTGCTATCCGCAACACCGTGTATGAATGAGCAGAAATCCTTTCATTTGAATGTATCAGTAATCCCTATTACAAATTGTAATAAGCAAGGTGACAAAAGGGTGGCACATCTAATTTTCTGAGTTAAGGAGAACACATGTTCTCTGGTTTAGCTCCTTTATTTTGCATACATGAAACATACATTTCAGACAGCCTTCACTGGAGTCCCGTTAGGTCAGTCAGAAAATAAATACAAAGATTAAAGATGTCACACAGGTAGGAGCTCCCCCTAATTAGCCACTATTCCCTCAACTTTCTCATCTAATAGTGTCAGGCATGGAAGACTCTCCCAGTCACAAAGTGCATTAATTAAAGGTCTACCTCAATAGTGTGTTGACACCTCTAAGTAAACACTGAAGCAGTAGATGCCTTATTATAGTAGTTTTAAAAGATTTACTGTGCACTAAGGGCATTGTGCTTAGAATGACACAGAACATAAACTAGCCATGAACAGCTTTTTATTGGTTTAGCCTCTATTCCCATCCACAAACTAATGAAAAGCCACTCTCCAGAGTGAACATGGAGTCTGTTAATGTGAACACATAGGATCAGTCTGTCTCTCAGGCCTCCTGGGCAACATATGGAGCCCTCCGAGTTGTGTTCAACTTCCTAACGGCTATTGAGGAAAGTGGCGGCTGAATGCGCCCCTCAGAGAGCTAATTAGAAAACCTTGTGCACAAACCTTGCTTGGAAGTTGCTTTGGGCTGCACCAGCCCAAAACCAAGACAGAATCTGTGCTGCCTGAAAGACAATAAACAGAATCTGCATATAATGCCAACTTTGGCATCCTTCAGCAATGGCCAAGCCGCTCTGGTTCCAGCCTTTTGAGACTCATTGATCAAAAGAGTTTGGGCAAAACATCTGATTATTTATATTCTTGTATAACACGAAAAAACGCCTTTGGATTCATCTTGGCGTTTCTTTCATTAGAACTCTGCACCCTGAAATCCACACAGAAAAAGATTGCTCTCACCCTCCAGTGCTTCAAAACATGTGATTTAGAACTGATAAAAAAAAAGAAAAGCCTAACAGAAGGAATCCCTGCAATAGATATTTAGCTGCTGGGTAATTAAGCTGTATTAGGATCCATTCATACCTGCCAGAGTGTAGTAGCACACTGTTACACAGTGACGCTTTCAATTAATGAAAACGTCTAAACCGGCATACATCTGGGATCACTCTGCAAGGTCTAGTTTGAGTGTATTTGTCATGCGCTGTAAGCCAGCACAATTACAGGGACCGAACAGTAATTGCAAAGTAGCAGCTCTTACAATAGAAAAAAAAATGGAATTATATCAACCAAAAAGCACAAACAGATCTTGTGGGTCGTGGAGGAATACGAGGTGTGAGGGGAAAAACGAGAAAGAAAAAAAAAGCACAACCTTTTACCAAACTGTAAATCAGGCTTCACTTTTAAGAGGTGGGAAAAAAATAAGTAATGTCTGAAAGTGCAATGATTTCAGTGATTTAGGGGAGCTTTTGAGAAGCGTATTAGCAGAGGTGACAGCTTGTGGGAGATAGGCAGGTTGTGTTAAGAGGAAAGGATAAGAGGCTATGACATTATGTCTGCAGGGTTAAGGTGTCAGAGTCAAAGCATGAACCACTATTACTGGATCAATACTTCTCAGTTTTGCACTTATCTCTGGGCCGCTGGTTAGCAGCAGCTTTTCTAGGTATACACAGGCACTAAATGCCACTACTGAGAGACCTGCTTCATTTTTCTACCGCTGTAGCGAAGCATTGTAATGGGAAATGGGTAATGTTAAACATCTAACCCCCCCCCCCTCCCCCCTTTACACATTTAAAAAAAAAAAAAAGATTTTCAGGCTATTCTTTTTCTTTACGCCCAGCAGTCACACGGTGTATTCTATTAAAGTGTCCCTTTTAATTTCGGATAGGTTTTTGTTTTAGCACCATATAGTGGGTTTTGTTCATCTGCTGTAATGTGTCCCCGAGGAATCTGAAGTCTGTCCTTTTACGCCCTAGATATAAAAACAAAACTTGTGCTCATGTCATGTCTGCCCTCGCCCAGGAAAAAGGAGCAGTCACAGTCAGAAACAAGAAAAAGCATGTACTTTCAAGTCTTTCATTAAAACTTCTGAAGCCTCCGAGTTAATCCTTGCTGTACGTAGAACAAAAACTCAGCATTCAACAATTTAAAAAAAAAGAAGAGAGAGGGGGAGAGAGACACAGAAAGAAGAGAGATGAGGAGGTTGGGTGAGGCGGGGGGGGGGGACTACTGGCCTGATCGCTACATATTCATATTCCTATGCAGGCGTTATCACTTAAAAGGCTTTCTAATTACAACAACAAGACAAAAACTCCTTGGATTCTTTCCAGACCCGCTAAATGATAAAATAAGCTTGCACTCCCTCTCCTTCTTAATCTCTGCACAGCACCTTGGAGCCTCATCTCCCAAATACAGGCGAATGAATGTGAAAATGCCATTTAGAGATGCAGGTGTGACATTTGATAAGAAACTTCTGGATTAAATATGTTCTGCTAATGAGGAACCCAGCTACCCCATCAGGGCAAACTATTGGTGGGATTGTGTGCGCGCTGATAACATTCCGCGCGCAAAACATCCAAATACATTATTAATAAACAGCCGCAGTCTCTCTATCACACAGAAAGTCTGGATCCTTCAGTGGAGAGACGGGGATGTTGCGTCTCATTAGGAGAAGCTAAGGAAAAGAGGGAGGAGGCACAGGGTGGGGGTATCAACTGTTTTTAAATTTTGCTGTTTGGGGCTTTTTTTTTTTTTTAGCGGGAGGAGGGAGGGGGGGAAAGACACAATTTCAAAGCGTATGGTAATGGTGCATTGAATGTTGGAACAAAAGGGGTTGAAAGTTTCAGGGGATCTGGCAGGGGGTGTAATACTCTGGTTATAGCTAATAGAGAAAAAGAGGGGATAGCAGGCTAAGCCATTGGTGCAGCAGACTGGGAAGTCCCTGGCCCCGGCTTGACATTTAGAACGATTTGGAGAAGATTAAAGCCGTATTACCGCTGTAGTCCGTAATGTGGCTCTGTAATGAGGTGTGAGTGCATCACGGCCCTGTGAAAGTTAGCCCGTTTAAGGCCTTTTTTCGAGGAAAGACATAGGCACTTGACTGCACGGTGACCATCACCACCGAGAGACTCGGAGAGCGAGATGAGAGACTCAGATTGAGGGGAAAGAGGACTCCAGAGTCCTGCCCAGAGGAAGCCGAGGCTGCCACCGTTCAGGAGGCGTCAGTTTAAAGCAGCTTAGCTCAGCCAGCCAGCAAAGGCTCTCAGACTGACAGGCAGCACTTTGTTATTCGGACCAGTAACCGGAGGTCCATGTCTGCTGCCTGGAAATATTTTATATTCAAATAGAAATTAGAAATGGAATGTGTTATTTCAGGCGCAGAATGTGTCAGTGCCTCTTTTTTTTTTTTTTCAAAGGATGCACACAAACTCATAGGTTTAAAAAAAAAAAAACCTTTACTAAGTCTGCCAGCACTCTGTTTTGACAATTATTATTTTTGGCCCAGTGGCTTTTTTTTGTTTTTGTTTTTGCTTGTTTTGTCTTTTTTTGTTGTTTTTTACAGCGCATAGTAAAAATGTATGGCTGTTGAAAATCTGAAATCTAGCCAGACAAAAAAAAAGAGACTATTCTCAGCAGCATTTCACAGAATGCACGTGTTATCTGCAAAAATAAAAACACAGGTAATTCTGCGTTAGCGTGTGCAAATGAAGGTTGCAGGTGTCATCCGTCCCTTTAAACGCGCTTTATGATGTTAATTAGCTGTTAACGTAATTTTCCAGCCTCCGCCATCAACCGTGAGAAGTTCAGAGACCTGCTGTTAACTGAGAGTCAATGCCGTGGCACCGTTTCAAGAGCTCCCAAACAGGACGGCCAGCGATAACGAACAGGTGATGGGGCCTGATGCCTATGACAGCAGGATATTGCAAAGACAATTGAATTCGTTGGGAGAAATGAATCTTCTGGACAGCATATCACATGTTAAAACAACACACACTGCATGCAATTTGCTTATGGAGGAGGGTGATAAAGTGTGCTTATTTAAAAGATAAACAAAAGGGGGATCTAGTGCCGTAAATTCTGCATGTGTGTTTATTCCTGATGAGTAACGCCAGAGGTTTATAGTCCCAGACATGGGCAGCCGTACTTTATGGCGGCGTTGCTGGTGTGATAGCAATATTTATGATATTGGAATTTATGTTGTACTGTACTCACACTGTCTGGGTGCATGTGTTGGTCTGTGTTTAAATGCACTTAGGAAGATTTGTTTAGTTTTTTTTGTTCCGTTTGAGTAAATCCCTTCGAATGATGTCACCTTTAGCGAAAGGTCAGTTCGCTATCCTCTCCGTGTTTCACGCAGGAATCCGGTTTCCCCAAGGTTAAATTCTAACATTCCAAGTTTTTCTGAAGCTATGAAAGCTGTTCAAATAGAGAGGAGTTTCATCTCCTCAGCCCCTGCTTCAGTTAATCTCCAGTTAATCTTCACCCTTCGCGGTAACCCCTCCGCTTCCTCCGACTCCAGACATATTTGCTTTCCCTTGCTGGTTTGTGTCCCGTTAAGATTTAAACAGCAAACATAAAATGCGCGAGATAACCTGTGAAAAAAAAAGCTTTGGAGAGTCTTGACTCCCGACATTATTTTAAAGACCAGATCTGAGGGGCTGCGGCGCAGCAGTCGGGAGCGATTATCTGCTGTGATCCCTCTCTGATGCACCAAAGTCATTCATCTGCCGATCCTCCACGCCCGGCGCACACACGCAGGCCCCTATGCAAAGGCAGGCCCCTAATCATGTCGACACCGTGTGTCGGTGCTGTGGATGAGCAAGGCCTAGAGATGAGAACGGCTCTGTAAACATGGGTAGGCAGCAGGGAGCTTCCCTCTCCCCACACACTGCTTGGAATAAGCAAAAGGCAAGATTTAGGGATTTTGCGGGAGCCCAACTTTGTAGTATCAGCTCAGGGTCTTTTTCAACGTTTTCCGGGCGCTGCCTATGGGATATTGTTCTTAGCTTATGAAGTGCCGCCTGCCTGTTATAAGCTGTGTCTTTTGTCAATAGAATTACAATTTTTTGGAGCCGAATCTTCCCCCCTTTCGCCTCGTTCTTTCCCTTTCACTCCCTTGGATTTTTGCGCCCTCACTCTGTGCTGCGGCCACATATCGTCTACATTTTCTGCCGCTGACCTTTGCCGCTGGCCTCTAACACTCAGATAAACCAGCCGGATCTTTATGAGAAACTCTTATTATAATGCCGACGCCATTTTTCATTTGACCTCTAGATTCATAGAAGTCAACTTTTTTTTTTTTACGCACCTCCGACGTTTATGAACTATCATGACAGAGTAGTAAATCTGCTGTGCATCAACTGTGTGTATTCCATAAACAAGGCTAATACAATTGGCTGTATCAAATGGGGATGTATATTAAAAACAGTCAGCTGTGCTCTCTCCGCTGTCAGGATTCTATTATAGAGCAAGCTCCCGCCCCTTGTTTTGATACAGCGGTAATTTAAAGACCGATCTTAATTGACTTATTTTTTCCGCATGTCTGTCGGAGCTTGTGCATGCACTCCAATAAGAGTCTTGTTTCTTTATTGGGCCACACACAATGCACTGAGTTCAATTTTACCATTCATAATGAATGCAGCCTCGCCATTCAAATGCAGCCATAAGCACACAGCAGATAAGAATTTAATTAAATGTAGATTAAAACCAAACAGGAAAACACACTGGCTGATAATTTTTTATCACGTCCCCTGGTCATATTTTTTCCCCTCATACTTTCAACTTGTTCTTCCTTGGGCTACATCTTTTCAGCCTGCCAAAAGTGGCAAAACACCTCACACATCTCTCCGTGGTGCCGTGAGATTGTGTAAAATGCAAAACGAGGGGCGGTCACACGATTAATCAGAATCCTCGTGTCTGGGGAGGATGGTGGCTGGCGGAGGATTGAGGTGGGGGTGTACAGGGGTGCGAGGAAGGAATTAGTTGCTTCATCCCAAATTTGCATCATATTCCAAAAGGACAATCCCAGCACTGTAGGCAAGGGGAGGCATATCTCCCTCTCTGCAGGAACAATTAAATATTTTCTACAATGCGGAATAAATGTCACCTTCAGTATCAAATTGTCCATACTTGCTAAACATGTTGTTACTGCGAGTGCCTCGAAAGCATGCCCGAGCAGAAAAAAAAGCCCAATTTTTAAAAATGTGGACCGCGGTTTCGGCTAACACACTGTAACACACGTTCAGGAGCTTTTTCACCTCAGGCACTAATAGTGTGCTGAACTCCACTGGGGATACAGCGAGCGGGAGACAACTGCAGTCCTGTCAGGGATTTCCCACCACTTGAACTTTACACTCCGGTTCTCAGTACCACCTTAAGTGGAAGCTTGTTTTGGAAGATTTGGAAACTGTTGGGATTTCCTTCCTGTTTTTTGTCATTTTTGTCATAGATTTTCAGCATTTTTATTTTTACTCCCATGGAAGAATACATTAAGCTCCTAATATCTGGCCTGTGCACACAGTTTGGGTGGTTTAATTTAAATCCAGTTTTTTTAAAGACACATTGAGGCACATTTTACCTGAATGACTAGAGCTAAATTCTGTATTTCAGACAGAAAAAGTAACAAACCTGCATGAATCTTAGAAGATCTTGATGCATCAACGTAAATGTGAGTAACGCGGTTTCGGGAACGTGCCACCCGTGTCAGTCGGCGGCCCACACCACCGTGCCACCGCCTGCCCGGCCGTGCCCGGCTGCCCACGGCGCCGGCGCTCCATCTCGGTTCCACTCTATTACCCTCACGCAGGCGATTGGCCTTTTTCTGTGGGGAAAAGAGCAATTTCCTGTCGCAGTCTGTTTGATCAAGTGCTAAACCCTTGTGATCAATAGAGAGACAGATGTCGGCTCCAGATGGCCGCGTGGTGATACCTGGGGCAGCGCAGGGGCTTGCCAGGACGACAGAATGGCAATGAGCAAGGGCAGCGGCTGTGCTCCCGATGCAGCCGCCGCCGAGGCACAATGTGACAAACGCAATTAGGCCTTTTAGCCACCGATTATTTATTTCTCTTTCAAACCGACAGAAAATTTAATTAGCACATACTTTAAGCAATATGTAGAATTACAGGGGTGCAAAGACAGAGGGCATGCTGGGCGGGTGCACTGGTGACTGCAGCGTGTGTGTGTGTGTGTGTGTGTGTGTGTGTGTGTGTGTGTGTGTGTGTGTGTATGTGCATATTTCCTGTGTATTGCTGTGCAGCGAATACCAAATGAGCATGCCTATAAACAAGGCAGGCTGTGCAGATAGGAAATGCAAGTTTTAAAGCACAAAAAATTCATAAAGAAGAAGCACAACTTCATTGGTTTCATTCCTCTTAACCAGATCGGTAAATGTTGAATTCCAAAATGGATGACAGGTGCATCTTTCTGGCTCTCTGTCTTTCTGGACTGGAAAAAAGTGCCAGCACCAGAAGGCCAAAATAGACCTTTTCCAAAGAGGAGAGACAGAGGAGGACAGAGCCTCCCATTTTTTAAACGGCGAGCATTTGCATTAGGGCTGGCTTTCACCCCACGACTCACACACCCACCCACCCACACACACACACACACACACACACACACAGAACGGCCAGCCAGTCCATGTGGCATAGGGCCGGAGCCATGTTGGAGGAACCACTGAGGCGCGTGGCGGCGCGGCGCTCTCTCAGGAAAAAGCCTGAGCTCGCCGCCGTTGGACCGCCGCCGTTCACCTGCTCCCGCCGAGGCATGATGGGAAGGGGGGGGGCCGGGGCCACGAGGGCACAGCTGGAGGGGGAGGGAGGGGCGGGTGGGGTGAGCTTTGCCGCTGTGTTTCTGTCACGAGGGGTCTTCTGGTCCCATTAGCAGGGCCCGGTCAGAGCGGGCCCCCGACCAGCCGGCCACCGCAGCGGGGGCCGCGGTAAACACATGTCCACCGGCCACAACCAGGACACGGGCAGCACTGCCCGCTGAGAAGCGGCGCTAATAGAGCACTCAACAGGACCAACCTGTCCAAAGAAGGAATAAAGCACGAGTGGAAAGGAGATGAGCCAGTCTGGGTTTTCCTTTAATAGTCCACTCCACTTTCGATGGACAGGGAGGAGTGAGTGTGTGTGGCATCTGATGAAGGACAGCAGCTTGGTACTGTAGGAATGTGGCCGGTATTGTTTCAGACTAGCACAGAACTGGGATCTGTGTTAGCTAAAATGCAGAATGTAACATGTCTTCAGTTGCCCATCACTGTCTGTGGGTGAGCATTTAATTTATTAAGGGAAATGATCACATTTAAAACAGTATATACTCGTTCTTTACCTCGTCTACGCATCAAGAAACACGTCATGTGGGATGTGTGATTCATTCTCTATGTCATTTGATATATTTGTAATTGAAATGCTCATTCGGATCTAGCAAAAAATAGCTACTAATACATATTTCTATTTTCTTCAAAATGATTACAACACCATTACCAGGCAAACATGCCTCTGCCAGCCACTATCGTCCTCAGCGAGAAGCTGAGTCTCCAGGGACCACAAAGAGAAATGTCTTTTAATTTCAAAGTGAAACATTTAATTGTCCCTCGCTGAAACATTTGCCGAATCACATTTTTGCATCATTTCATTACAATTGCTTTTTTCAGCGTCTTCAAACAATTCATAAATGGGTGTTGAATGACATTGTTCAGCGTGGTCGGTGCTCTGCTTTTATCTCTTTGTTGCCGGTGAATGTATACAGTAAAAGCGTGGCATGTATGAAGTTCCCCTGGGAGGGACTTTTTAATTTGTGGATTCTGACCCGGGTGCCATTTGCTCAAGGCCATGAGTGCTGGCTGCTGACTCTAAACACTTGATACTAAAATTAGTCTGGACACTTTAATACAAAATGAGAGACATCTGGTAGGTGGATTTCTTTTATTATTATTGGGAAAGGGGGGGGGGGGTGACAGTCTAGACTTTGTAAACATGGTTTTGGAAGAATATTACTCTGCTTGCCACATTGCAGATTGTCTAATATAATTCTTTTTTTTTTTCAAATGACAACGAAAGAAAAAGAGAAAAATTATTCATGCATGTTTGATTGTTTTCATCCCAGATGTGCAGCGGAAAGCAGACAAGTGCTGTTAAATATTTGGGATTATTTTCAGGCGAAGATCAAACAAAACCAGGGTCAAAAGATTTGCCTTTAGATCAAAATGCGTTTGTCGTGAGGCTGGAATCTTTTAACACCCACCTGCAAAGATGCATAGGGGTTGGCTGACGTCTGAGACTTCTTTGAGTCACAGGAGCAAAGAACCCACTGCCGGAGCTTGAGCATGAGAAGAGCGCCTCCCTGTGGCTGAGAGAAAACATGATGTGGAAGAGGTGGCAGAGTCAAAGAGAGGGAGAGACACAATCTGTGTCAGAGCTTTAGGGAAAAATACCAGTCAACTAATTCTACTTTAGTGTACCATTAATAATAGTAAGCTTGTTTGACCCTATGATTGATGCTCTCCCTTAACTCTAACTCAGCATTTTCTTTTAGATTTGTTCACTTGCTGTGGCTTAGGGTAATAACAGCAGCTATGAGTCATCATTGGTCAAACTCAAATGGTCCAAAAACAAACAATTGTAGTGGCAAACAATATTTATTCATCATTTGTCACTCTATATCAATAAAGATACCATTCATCCACATTGTGTACTGAAACTTTCACAAATTTCACCCCAAAGAAAAGTTGCCAGGAAAGCTGCTAATTATTTAAAGCTGATATTTCTTCCTTATTTGTTAAATTAAGAGAGGTTGCTGGTAACACTGAGCAGCTGCTTGATATTCGAAGGTGCAAGCGGCTTGTTCCCATTTGACCAGGAGGAGCTGGAGCTGATTTGAAGACAAGAAGAGTAGAGGTCTTTAATTACAGCCCTCTCCGTGGCTCCGGGCTCCATTGGCCTCACTTCACAATTAAGACCAGCAGTTAGTGCAGAAACCAATAGACAGAGGACCCACATCAAAACACCGCTCCTGACAATGCGACAGCTCCCCATTAAATTAAGTATCATATATTAGAGACATATACATGATTATGCCTGACACATTCTGCTGTCAAGCTCCGCCATTTTTCAATACTTCATAACACGTGACCCTACGATGCATTCAGATAATGCCAGTGGTCCAGCTTTAGTGTTCCCAAAAGCCACGTTAAACCCCCCCCCAAATATGTGGCAGCAGTGCCGGCAGTCAACACTCCAGAGCCCCGATGGCCTTCTGCAACAGTAATGCATTTGGACAGATGGGTGAGGCGAGTGCCGATGTGCCTAACTACGCATTTTACAGCTCAACTATTAAAGAGTTGAGCTGTTTACACACCAACAGTCGAATACCTGTCTTCGGGCCAGTTTAATTATCCGGGCCCTTCTGTTATTTTCTGCCGCTTTGTTGTCTCTCAGCTTTTTTGCACGAGGCATGAGAGATTTGTTTGCAACTTCATTAAGATACGGTGGTGGTAGCGGTTTGCCGGCAAAAAAAAAAAGAAATTCGCCCAAGTATGTCACACTCTTTTCTCCCGACCTCCCCCATACAAACACAGATACAGCGCGCATCCGTTTACACTCCCATTTTCTTATAAAGTCATTTAAAGTGCCAATTCTTCTTTTTTTTAAATGCCCTGTGATGCCTGCCCTTTGAAATCTCTGGGGGTTTTAGGCAAGGGGGGAGGAAACGCATATGCCCCCGGTCTCCGCGATTCATCCTGAGACGTTTGATTAGTTTATGAGTACTTATAGAGAGGGGAAAGGGGTTTGCATTATAATTTTGTTTCATGAATTCCTTCATATGTTCATCTTCAACTGCACGTTCAAATAAAGCATTAATCAAAGCGAAGAGAGCGGAGAGGGCATTCAGCCAGCAGAGCCTCAGTCTCAGGGCCTCAGTGAGCCGGTGGATGTGGCGTTGAGAGACGGCAGGAAGCAGTGGTTTTTAATTATCTGGACTACGTACAGGATGCCGTTTTTTGATTGTTTTAATGAGGCAGCTGGCCTATTGTCTCCCCTTAATTCCCCCATTGTTTTTAGAATATGTCATAGTTCTTTATTCTTTTATCAGGTGCTCTGCAGGAGGATTTAGACAATAGCCTTCATTCCAACTGCATTGGCCACTGCACAAAGGCAGCTCACGCTGCCGACAGTTAGGAGGCAAACAAGTGCAAATCGTAAGCTGCACTTTTCTCGGCCTTTTCCCCAGTTTCCAAACTTAATGCTTTTGGACATTCGCTCTAATGCTTGACCCCCCCCCTCCCCCTTCCCCCTTCCCCCACCCCGTCCTTACCATCATACCATTGTCACTGGCGGCTCACCTGTGTCCCCACGATTCAAATCACCTGTCTTGAGAAAAACGCTGTTGGAGGCAAATAGCCGTGACAAATCTCTCAAAAAGAACTCCCTTTCGTCGAGTATTTGTCTTCCGTCAGACGCCTTTTCAGATCCCCGAGCCTTGAATCTCCATATGTGCACGTTTCTGCTCGCCGGCACCTGTCCATTAAATGCAGATGCGGACGACACATTTCAGAGCGCAGACAGAGTGTAGGAATTTCGTCCGCAATAGATGCTGCGAGCAAATTGGACGCTGTTTTCTCGTGTTAAACGAGGCTCCCGCAGCCTGGCCCCCCCCCCCCCCCCCCACCATCAGCTCCCAGCCCCTGCAGCGGATGACCGAGCAGCCCCGACAGGCAGAGTGCTGCCTCAGTCTTTGGAACAGCTCGCTTAAACTGGGACACACAGTCCCCCTAAAAGTCACTTCCGCACAGCAGATGGATCTGGAGCTTTCTTGGCTGAGTGGATGCAATCTGAGTTCATATTTCATCACACTCCATACGAACTGCTCTATTTCCGCTGAGGAGAGCACACAGCATCTTTGATTTAGATCGAGCCCAACGACGCCGGATTCGTATCTGAGAGTTAAAGCCTGGTTCATAATTCTCTTTGTAAGATGAGCGTGACTGAACTACTGTAAGAGATCCTCAGAGAGGAGAGAAAACTTTTGTGACTGGGGTGGCGATATACACTCTTGTCGCTTTTGTCGGTGGCAGTTTGTATCTACCTTGATGGTAACTTCAGCAGACAGTGGAAAGGAGTTTTGTTATTTTAATTAGGAGATAAAAATTCAAAGGGTCTCTCCAGGCAGCGTGGTGGTATGACAGAATCCAAACGGTGAAGCAGATTGGACGACAGATAGGCCTCCGCTCTTTAAACGAGCACACGTCCGCGCACGTGCACGCGCTCGCTTACACACACGGAACTTAGAAATGTAGCATTTTTTAACACCGGGTCACTTTTGTGACACATTTGTGCCGCTCTAATTTCTAGCAGATCTGAAAAGGTTTTAATCAGGACACGGTGTTTTTAATTGGTACAATGAAGCCAATTTGTTAACAATGTATGTTATGTAATTCACTTTAGCGGGGAGTCTTTATCCCAGTGACCAGTTTTCTGTTCCCAATAAAAAAGAAACGTCAATTGCTTTCACACAGAGCCTCGTTCATGCAACTTTATCAGCCTAGAGGGCTGCTTTAAACCTGGTGATTCACTTTTTTTTTTTGCAAACATGAGTAATCAGAGCTCCACATGAGCGGGGGCTTTTCTAGCAGTGTCCCCCGCGTCCACACCTCTCCGCAGGACCCTCTTTATTCCACATCAGCCAGGCCTCCCATCAGGTCCCCTCTCAGCCTGACACTCCGCTGGCATGTTTGCACATCTTTGAAAGCCAACAGCGGGCTTTAATTAATTGTCCGGCTTTCCTCAGAAACAATGTCCTAATTCTGCCATTTAGCGGGAACATATCATAGTTTGTTGTTATCTCCCGGGCCAGATTTCTGTAAATAGTCATATTAAAAACTTTAATCTCTTCAATGGAAAATTAAGTGCAGCTGAAAAGCCTGTCATGTGCTGAGATAAATTTTTATCTAAGCTAAAACCTTCACTCTCTGCCTTCACCCCCCCTCCCTCTTCCTCTGACTTAATGAATATGTTCAGAAGATTTCAGAGGAATGCTTAATCCCGAAACACAACAATCTAATAACGTTGAGGACCTGTCTCAGTGTTGCCGCTGACAGCAGCACTCTGGGCTGGCGGAGACTCTGCTTCCAGATATCAGCCTCAGTAGTCTTGAAAGGCGTTTGAGTGACAGTTAAAAGCGGGGCACGGTGTCTTTAAAGGGTGTATTCACCCGGTTCTAAAAAGTTCCCCCTCTCAGCCGGAAAAAAAAAAACTACAAAGAACCAGTCAGATGTAGTGTTCTCTGAATACTTACTGACAGGACAGGAGGAAAATAACAACAATTTGGTAAACGTATTGCATATTCTTTTAAAATGGAAATAACAATTGCTGTTATTGTATCCAGTTGTCTGTAAATCTGAGGCTTTTAGAATAAAAAAAAAAAAACAGGCCGTGACAGTTTTGCACGTCTAAAAAAAATGCTTGATCGCGTGAACAATGGAATAAGACAAACTTTCTTGTCTCTAGCAATAAGAATTTAGACGTTTTTGTTTTTTTTTTCCCATCCAGGTGGCCAGCTGTGGTGCACCACCACCAAGAACATGATGGAGGGCGAGGAGCTGGTGGCCTTCGCGGTGGACTTCGACTCGCGCCTGCAGGCGGTCAACCACATGTCTCTGAGCGAGGGCATGTACCCGGCCAGGCTTCTGGACAGCATCCAGCTCCTGCCCCAGCAGGCCGCCATGGCCTCCATCCTCCCCACCGCCATCGTCAACAGTGAGTGGAGCCTCTCCTTCCCCGCCGTTCCACAGCAGTCACCCGCTTAACCGGCGCAGGCGTCTCCGGGCGGGCGGAGATTAACCTCCTGATGAGTCTTTGCGCCGGAGATAAGAACCGTCGACCTTCAGGTTTTGGGTTGAGAGGCTCAAACCGGTGTGTCCGTTGCAAAGCACACGCCTCATGCAAATAGTGCGTTTGTTTACTCTAGCGAGGGCTATCTGGGTTCAGCTTAACAGAGAGGCTTCTGTAAGCAGATGGTCCAGTGTTTCTTCTCTACCCTTGAGAAAGGGCAACCGACTCGCACGGCGGTAGGCTGCAACCCAGGATTTGGCGGAAAAGCCTTTTTTTTTTAATGCAGGCTTTGGGAGTCTAGTCCTGGAGAAGCATGGAAGAAGAGAAGCTTATCTCCACGTTTTTTTTATCTACATCTTTTTACGCGTAGATTTGGACTGTTTCCTGATAATGTACCCTGCATCTCTGCTCGAGGTTTCTGCCCGTTAAAAGGAAGTTTTTCCTTGCCTGTGTCGCCTAGTGCTTGCTCATGGTGGGAATTGTTGGGTTTCTGTAAATAACTTCAGAGTATGGTCTGACCTGCTCTGTTTGGAATGCGCTGGGAGACAACTGTTGTTGTGATGTGGCGCTATATAAATAAAATTGAATTGAATCTCCTTTGTGTCCATCCAGAGGACATCTTCCCCTGTAAGGCGTGTGGGATCTGGTTCCGGAGCGAGAGGAACCTGCAGGCCCACCTCATGTACTACTGCAGCGGGCGGCAGAGGGAGCCGGAGACGGTGGTGGAGGACAGTGACGGTGGACCCCATCAAACACCCAGTCTCTGCCCGTTCCCCCAGTGCAACAAAAGCTTCTCTGGAGCCAGGGCCCTGGAAATGCACCTAAGCACCTCTCACAGTGGTGAGTGCTAATCTCATAGCACACTGGAATTATTTACTTTTGTTTTTGCACAAAAAATATCCTAGTTTTTTTACATGATGGCCCTTCCAGATGGTTATTTTACATTTTAAAGGGAAGGTGCTCAAGAAAAAGTACACTAGAACAGATTGGTATATATACATTTTGAGAAATATACATATCCTGCTGTCAGCTACCATGGTTGACAGTTTATCCTTGAGCAGAAATAACAAATCTAGTGGATAGGAATAAGCTTGGCATAATGCATGAGCATTTGATGCCTTCTACCGTCAACTCAAAAGGAGAAGTGGGAGGTGAGATTCTGAGCGTTTCTCCCTTTTATCTCCCTCACAGGTGTCAAAATGGAAGAGAGCCTCCCTCCTGGCACCAGCTTGAAATGCACAATCTGTAACTACACGGCAGATTCTCTTATTACATTCCAGCATCACATCATGTCTCACCTGTCACAGGCGGCCTTCAGATGCAATCACTGCCATATCAGCTTCCAGAGCCACAGGGAACTCTCGCAGCATCAGGACTTACACGGGCACGGCGGCAAACTTCACAGGGAGAGCGACGGCGCCGAGCACTCCCCCAGGGGGCCCGAGGAGAGCCTCCAGCAGCAGCAGCAGCAGCAGCAGCAGGCCCGCGCCGAGCTGGCCAGCAGGAAGGAGGCGCTGCTGGGGAGTCCCAAAGGGGCTCTCGGCAAGGAGACCAGCACAGACGGAGAGGCCGACAAGGCCGAGAAGAAACCCACGCTGTCCGCTCAGAAGGGAGAGGCCCACCCGGGCAGCAAGGCCAGTTTTTCCTACACCAGGATCAAGTCGGAGCCCTCCAGCCCACGCCTGGCCTCCTCCCCGGTGCAGCACAACATGCCCACGTTCCCCATGGGCCCCTTCTTGTCCCAGTTCGCTTTCTCCCAAGACATTTCAGTGGTCCCGCAGGCGTCGGAGATCCTGGCCAAAATGTCGGAGCTGGTCCATCGGAGGCTGCGCCACGGCGGGAACAGCTACCCCCCGGTCATCTACAGCCCGCTCATGCCCAAAGGGGCCACCTGTTTCGAATGCAACATCACCTTCAGCAACCTGGACAACTACCTGGTCCATAAAAAGCACTACTGCAACAGCCGCTGGCAGCACATGGCCAAGTCCCCCGACTTCTCCACCCTCTCCGACAAGGTCCCCGAGGCGGTCAGCCCCAACAGCGGCCACAGCTCCGTCAGCATGCTGACCGGCTGCCACCCGGCGGAGTCCGACGGCCACCTCCTGCAGTCCGGCTGCCTGAACTCCAACGTGCTGGACATGATCGGCGCCGGTGCCAAAGGGCCCGACAAGGATCTCCCCGGCCAGGTGAAGAAGGTGTCCACCCCGCCCGGCGCGGAGGAGCGGCTCAACGGCAAGCAGCTGGAGGGGAAAAGCCCCACGGCGGGGTTAGCGGAAAGCGACAACGACCCCACCAAGACCACCTGCGACGCCTGCAACATCACCTTCAGCCGCCACGAGACCTACATGGTCCACAAGCAGTACTACTGTGCCACGCGCCACGACCCGCCCATGAAGCGCATGTCCGCCAACAAGGTGCCCTCCATGCAGAGGACCATGAGGACCCGCAAGCGCAGGAAGATGTACGAGATGTGTCTCCCGGACCAGGACCACCAGAGAGCCCCCATGGGTCAGCCGGGGTTCCTGGGAGTGCCCCCCATGAACCCGTGCACGTCCCAAGAGGCCGCCGAGAGCCTGGCCGACCGCTTCCACCCCCGCTGCGACCTCTTCCCGGGCATGGTCCCCAAACACCTGGAGGCCTCCCTGACGGTCAGCAAGCCCGTCCCCGCCCCCAAATGCGAGCAGCAGGAGCTGGACGCGCCCATCGACCTCAGCAAAAAGTGCTCGCCGCTCTCCGACAAGTCGTGCAGCTCCCCCAAAAGACTCCTGGACTATCACGAATGCGCGGTGTGCAAGATCAGTTTTAACAAGGTGGAGAACTACCTGGCGCACAAACAGAACTTTTGCCCCGCGACGGCCGCCGCCGCCGCCGCCGCCGCCGCCCAACAGCAACAACACAACGACAGCATTCCCCTGGAGCCCAACATGTTCCCAGACGTGAAGAGCGAAGGAAACAACAACCCCGACGAGGGTTACGACAAGAGCCCCGGCAAAGGGGAGAAGAACGGCCCCGGGAAGGCGATGCAGCAGAACGGAGGCCTGTTCCCGCCTCACCTGGGGCCGGCGCCAGGACTCAAGCCCTTCACAGAGCCCCCGCTCGTCCCGACGAAGGACGAGAGCAAGAACATGTTCCTGCCCCACTGCCTTTATCCCGGAGCAATAAAGAAGGCGAAAGGGGCAGAACAAATATCGCCGTACTTTGGGATAAAGCCCACCGATTACGTGACCGGGGGACCAGCCATGCAGGGGGAGCCGGGTGAACAGGAGCAGGGAATTAACGGCGGGGGGGGAGGAGGAGAGACGGGGACGGCCAGGGAACCGTGTCCCCAGCCGGCCGCCAACGGCTGCCCCAACCCCGGCAAAGACCCTCTCCCCCTCCTGCCCAAAAACCGCAGCATGGTCATCGTCAACGGGGGCCACAAGCCGGAGGAGAACCAGCCCCAGCCGGACAGCCAGCCCCCCAACCCCTCCCCCACATGGGCCGCCGAAAACCAGGCCGACTCCAACGAGAACATGTCGCCCGGCTCCAAGTCTCCGAGCGAGGAGGCGGCGCCGGCGGCCAACAAAGGCATCAACGGTTCGGGGAGCGGCAAATACTGCCGCCTCTGCGACATCCAGTTCAACAACCTATCAAACTTTATCACCCATAAGAAGTTTTACTGTTCGTCACACGCCGCGGAGCACGTAAAATGAACCGAGGGAAACGAGACGTTCTTCTCCCTCACAGACCTTTTTCCTCCTGACTCTGACTTCCTTTTTTTCCCCCTTTGTTTTGGTACACTGTCGTGTCTGGAATAGTGCATCATGCAGTGCGAAATGCTGCCTGTGGACAATCAAGAAGCTTCTTCCTTCATTGTTTTAAGACTTAAAAATGCAAAACTATTGGTTAAAAAAAAAGGAAAAGAAAAACGAATTAAGAATAATATCGGTGCCACGTTCACATTAATTTATTTTACAATCAGTATTATTAGGAGTAGTGATCTTAATTTAAATTCAAAATGAAATTTATATCAGAGTTGTTTGTAATGTTATTGTATAGTCATTCTTGTGTAGCACACATTGTTTACACTGTAATGTAGGCTCAATGAAACAATAGACAATACTAAAACGAGATGCATTTTAGACACAAAAATAGCTACTGAGGCACTTGTGTATTCTTATTTGCTGTACCAGTTTCCTTATGCTCAAAATGTCTCTTGCAGATTGCTACTACAGACTTTTCAGCCTTAAAAATCACCGTTTGGGGGTGATTACAAGGCATAAACTTGCATCTTACATTTTGGCATATATACATGGCTTTGCATACATATGTGGCTGTTTGTCCCTGTCTTTTTTCTTCAATTCAGATGTGGATGTTTTCATGAGGATGACAACATTCTTGTATAGTACTCGTATTTCTGTTCAATGATACACTTTGGTCTCCCTTTTGAAATTTGCTCTCAGTGCAATACTTTGTAAATGAGGGAACGTTACTGACAGCAGTATTATGAAATGGGGACTGTGCATATAATTATTTGTAACCCCATAAGGGAAAAAAAAAAAGAATCTGTACAAGAATTAAGTTTATTGCAGACGAACAAGCTGGGTGGGAGGTCAGTGGGGATACTGATGTAAAATGATCATTCCAATGTCCTGATTATGGGAGAAAATGTTTCTTAAAACGTTGTTGCTATGCATGTATATGGATGGAATTAAATTCCAGATCTGTTGGAAATTTTTATTTTGATGTGGTGTCATAATTAAACTTAAATCCTCAGGATAAACCAATGGCCTCCGGTCTTTATTTCACACATTTGAAAAAACGCAGACGTTTTTTTTTTTACCTTTGTGTTCACAACTGTGAATGTCTGGTCCTGATGTAACTGAAATTTATTCGTGTAACAAATGAAGATGATGCAACGAGGAGAGAAGAAGTGAATGTACGTTTGCTTGTGGCAGAACATAAAAACAAAGCTAAATGAGATAAAAGCATAGAGTTGATTTGAGCAGTGTGTGTGTGTATGTGTGTGTGTGCGTGTGTGTGTGTGGCCTTTACAATGATAAGAAATAATGTATTCATTTCTGGCACTGGCCAATCAGGTGGAGAGTCTGAAATAACAACTTGAAAGATAAGATTAATCTAAGACGGAAAATGTTTCATCACACTGAATACCCCCAAGTTATCTTCAATTAAAAAGCTTCCAACGAAGCAGAGCTGAGCAAAAATATGTTCTGGAATTGACTTCTTGATGAACCTTAGCAGACATGTAGACAATCTCTACAAATTGCCGCACAGGAAGGCGGAGAAGATAACTTGGAATATTTGATTGAATATTTAAAACATATTCAAATTGTTTTCCGCCCTTGTCGGGGTTTGACGTCCGTTTTGGCCACAGGTCACTCGCTCTGCTGTTTGGGCTGTCGCTGGTGGACGATCCTCCTCAGGTGCTGGACGATGGCAGATGGCTTCTTGTAGATCATTCGCCGGTCGGCCTCTTTTATGTGAACGTGATTGGCTGATGGGTAGGATTCCTTCAGAAACCTCTTTTGAAGTCGCGCTACCATCTGGTGCAGGAGGGGGGGGGGGGGGATGATTAACCAATGTTACTGCAGCATTGTTCAGCCACTGTCAACAGCAAACCAACTCACTTGGTTCAGTTGTTCTGGCATTTGCTGGTCAAAGGACTCTCCGGTCAGCATGCTCACCGATATCTTGCTGGAGAGGGGTTTAAACATTGTGATGTCCCTTTAAAAAACACAAAATATGACAATAACTCCAGTGACCTGCCAACAGTGTGCTTAACTCAACCTGCAAATAAAGAGAACCGTTCAAATAAATAGTGTTTCGACGTGTGTGTGTGTGTGTGTGTGTGTGTGTGTGTGTGTGTGTGTGTGTGACGTACCGGACTTGAGCTGCACTTTCATTCATGAAGTAGTGCTCATCCACAGCACCGCTCAGGTGGGCGGGGTTACTCAGCAGATACTTCTATAAGAAACAGAGGCAGAGAAAGACACAAAAATCTATTATTTGTAGCATATAGTAAAAGGAAACCTATTTCTATTTACATTTTCTGTTCAACTTGAGAAAGAAACTAAATTAAGGATTCTTAATAAAATAAAATAAAACCCAATCCTTTATATTTTGTGCTCATCATTCAATCTTTTTTTAAGATTGTTTTTTAAGGTTTTCAGGTCAGAATTCCTGCTAAGAAATATAAATATAAACCAATATTATCTTTAATCAATATTTACTTAAAATAAAACATATGGAAAATATCAAAAGTGATAATGATCAATATTAGCTCAACTTTAATTGATAGCAATGTGTTTTTAAAAAAGGATGGGGGGAGGGGCAACAAAAGGTTAGAAAAAGTAGAAAAAGTAGTAGCAGTCAAAAGAAACTTGTCAGTAGCGAGATTGGATTTTAAAAAGTGCATCTTAAGGAACCAAAGTCTCTCATCAGTAAAGATGGGGAGGTTTACCAGTCTGCATTAACTGAAATAATCATTTCAGATTTTGTAGACAGTAATCAGCAGATGTTCGTGATTTTGACACCCTCAGTTTCCTGGTTTTTGATTCAGGCTCTTCCAGGGAGCTCTATCCCGCACGGCTGAAGCCAAATATGGACACAATCTCCGAACACCCCTCTAAATGTTTGAGCTAAAAAAGCTGATTTAAAAAGGAATGATTCTGTCCTGCAGACGGAGATCTCAATCTGAAATTATTCTTGGGAAATGTTGGACATTCTGTCCTCGGGACGAGAGGGACAGCTCAGCTGGTTATCATCTGAGAAAGCCCCATCCATTCTGAAAGGTGTATAGACATTCCAAAGGAATGTGTCCTCCCTTCCAGAAGACTTTTTCTTAAGGGAACTACATGTACTGCAATCAAAAACTTTTGATCATGAAAAACAAAACAGAAGGAAGACCCGGCATTATGGAGCAGCTTGAATCCTGTATCAGACAAAACTTTTAAAATGATCTATTTAGGAGATCTGTATATTAGTGGATTTTGTTATTTTCTTTAAACTATGTAACTTTGTACTGCACTTGGCTGATAACACTTTAAAAAGTTGTTTTTTCATTCAGTTGCATTCAAGTTGGAGATGAAGTATCCTTAATACATCCATATTAATTGGCCATCCTTTTCTACCTATTCCTTACCTTGTCCTTTAGGAAAAAAATGTTTTCTAACAATTACCTGAACATAGCGCATCCCTTTATGAAAATCAAAGAGATAACTGTCACATATCAACATATCATAGATAAAGACAACAAGAGGGGGGAATAAAAGAAGCCTTTCTTTTGCGGTTCCCTCTAAATGGCAAAAACGAAAAATCATTGTACTAATGTCAGGTACAGACTCTTTTTTTTAAAGACATTTTACAGCTCCACATGCCTGTGAACACATCTGTTTTTTTCTTTTCTAAATGGGCACAAATTTCTCCAACAATTTCCTCTGTGATGCTTTCAATAAGGTCACGAAAAAGGAAGGTTTCTATTTTCTAACTGGCTCCTTGAAGACCCAAAACTCGCTGTTCTTGTTGGTGGAGATGCTTCTTTATGACTTGCGTGCTTGACCACCCTGTTCCGTTACCGGACAAACATGGGAGAGCGTAAAGTCCGTCCTCACTGAATCATCTACAGGTGCCTGAAGATTCTTGAAAGAGTCATTCATTCCCGACAGTTATTTGAGCAACTCTAATAAAAGATTTATGGAGTTAGTCGACTGGCAGACGTGTTAATTAACCTATTCCACACTCACAGCAGGCCACTCTCTTGGCTGACTCCAAAACCATATGACTACACGCGATACCGACCAGGTTAGCTCTACTTTGTGTGCACCGTAAAATTGATGGAAAACCAACCGGAAAAAAACAGGAAAAAAATAAACTAATTATTCATCTGCAACCAATTCGGCCTCTTACAAGACGGGAAGTACAACATCTGAACATCTGTGCTCTGTGCTAATGAAAATGAATGTAAAACTGAACATATCATTGCCACGACATCGTGTCACAACTCCTTTCATGCCATGTAAAAATCACCGACTTGGGCTCATTCTTAAGCAGTCAAGGCGGTGTCAGACTCTTTCAGCGAGGCGGGAACGCCGATATCGCGTCGGAAATCTCCGTCTGACCCCGGAGCCGGGGGCCGGGAGAGTTCACCGCGCCGCCGAATAGAACCCTCAAACTGAGCAGAATTTCCCTTTAACTGCATCAATCGTGCGTGTGCGATTAGGCCCCGATAGCTTTGGTGCTGTTAACATTGTAGCAAACAATTCTGCTCCAGTTCAATTAGGCAGTGGTTACAGAACATGCCCTTGAGAAATGGACTGCATGCTCTATTGAGCCTGGTCTGCCTGTGAGTGAATGAATGTGTGTGTGTGTGTGTTGGTGTGTGTGTGTGTGTGTGTGTGTGCATTATAACCTTCACTAGCCTGTCGACAAAACCTTTTTTTCTGTCCTTGGAGAATTCAAGCACAATGATGTCCTTATCTCCTTGGCAACAACTGTAATACTTGAAAAGCTGAAATGGGTCCCTCATCACGGCCGCCATCAAATCGTGGGTGGCTGGCAGCCGAGAACAAGGCGTCTTAACGAACTGTTTGCATTCATCCCCGAGCAGACATCATCATATCATGCAGTTGCAGGGGGGGAACGGGGAAGGGGGGAGGCGGGATGTTAGCTAAATGTTCCTCAGTGTGCAGACAGAGCCTTAAAGGGTGTTTTTTTTTCTTTTTCTTAAATAAGCAAATTGAGTGCAAAACAGTCCTCCTGAAATCTTTTTTTTTTTTTAACCGTCTCAGCCCTGAATCCATCCAACAGGACTGGAAGGAGGTTTGGAGCATTCGGCCGTGTTTTTGAAGATATTGGTTGTTGTTTCTTCATAGGAATCCATTACTGCTTCTCTGTCCGGGATGTTTTCGGTGAGAGGTGAAAATTGACTACAGGACTCGGTGACAGGCAGAAGAGTCACTACTGTATGCCTGGAGAATGAAACAAATAAATAAATAAATAAACCCTCCCCTGGAGGAAAAAACCTAATCTGCAGAACACAGCAAAAACACAAAGCTTTTATTAAACAGCCCTCTTCCTCACAAACCGTCTGACCTGTCAAAAACGGCTTCGGGAAAGCAGTCAAAGATTTGTTTATATATAGATATATGTGTTTTTGTGTGTTTTTTTTTATGTTCGCCGGTTGGCAAATGGTGCCAGCTGCACAGTCTTTGACGCCATGAAGACAAATGCCTGTGCGGTCATCACACAGGAGCATCTCTGCCATTATCCTCCCACTAGCACCATCCTGTGGCCGCACGGGAACCATGGATCTAATTCTGATTTCTAATTTTAATTGCGTTGGAAAAAAAGAAAAATTCAAGCAGTGGAGAAAACGCAGAGTTAATTCTTCATGCCTATTTCTTTCTTCTCACAAGAGCAGCTCTGGGGACATGCCGGTTCGGAGTGACCGGAGTGACCGGACTGACCTGGCGCTGAATGGCCTCCTCCGAGACGCCTTGTATGGCCGGTTGGATCGCCCCCATGATGATCAGCATGCGGCTCAGCCCTGTGGCCGCCGAAAACTGCCGGGCTTGGAGGGACGGCAGCAGCTTGCCATACCTGGAAAAAAACACAAAAAACACACACACACACACACACACACACACATGACTTGAGAAGATAAACTAACAGCACAAACAGCAAAAAGGTTTGTTGCCAAACTAGTTTATCACCCAGGGTGCTTTGAGCCCTTTTTGGTAGTTTAGTTTGTTCTAAAATGCTACTTTTTTTGTGATTCACGTTCACATTTGAGGACGTAAATGGACATTAACTGCATTATACTGATATAAAAGCACTGACTGTGGTCTGTAGAGTCAAACAGCAGTATTCAAAGTTCATCCTAAATGATTATTTCAGTTCATCCTCTCCTTCGAATGCCAGTAACCGTTAGATGGTTCTGAAATGTGGCCCTCCAACAGCAACATGAAATCTCGCCTTAGTTGACACTTAAATGCGAAATCTCAAACTTTCACGGCAAAAATATTTGCCTAGGGTGAATGAATAATTCTCTCCTCTCTTTTTGGCGGGTGAGAGAAGGGGAGCGGTGGGATTTTGTAACTCAGGAGGCCCAATCGGTCTCGGCTCACTGGTGCTCTGAATTGGCCGGTCTCAGCCTGGGGAGCCCAATCAATAGCGCCGCACGCCTGCTGCTGCCGTGGCTTCCCGTACGCGCCCGCCAGCACGCCGTAGATCTACCCCCACACCCCCCCACTACCCCCCAAACCCCCACGCCAGGCACCGGGGAGAGCCTCGTCCCCGTCTGGGCCTGATCTGGGGCCACCCTCACTGAGACTCCAACCTCTAACACTTTTAACCCTGTGATGCTAAATGTGTCATATCTGATACATGCGGTTTATGAAATGTTTTGCGTCTGACCCCTTTTGCATAATTTAAAGGTAAAAACTTTGCTCAAAATCCTATTGTACACAATCAGATACACCTGATAACAGGGGGCAGAAGACTACACAAAAAATAATCTTGACTTATCGCATAGTAATCAATTATTAATATTAAACATTTATTTTTGTTTTTTCTTTTTAAGTATTTTGTTAAAGGCTTAAAACCAAAATAAAGTCATTTTCTGTTTTGTTTTATTCTTGGATCAGGCTTTAAAGGGGTAAGAGGTCAAAACTCTTTTAAGGTTAGGATTTTTGGATGTAGCGAGGCGGAAAATTGTAAAGAAAAAAAGAGACAAAAGAAAGAAATGGTCATAAGAATGGTCAGAACCCGGTGATATTTGAATGTTTAAAGTACGGTCCAATAAAACAGAGAAATGTGGCAATTTAAGGCATTGAAAAGCCAAAAAGCAGCAAGTCTGTCCACCTCTGATGCAGCATGGAAAACTTAATGAAACCTTATGATAAACCCACAGAGGGAGTTTAGTTTGACAGATATAGTAGAAGTTAAGCATCTCTGTGCTTGTTGGGAGGAAATTTTTAAGCATTCCCAAATTCTAGACGATTTCCTTTACCGGTTCTTTGTGTGCTCCACGCAGATTTCCGCTCACCACGTGGAAGTTCACGCCCCCCCACAGGTGGGCTTCAGCCATCGGAAACGGGCCCTATTTTTCCCCGTCTAAAAGAACCCATACGATACGCTGCCGTCCAAAGAGCTGCGGCCTGATAGGATCGAGCCGTGCTCCGACAGAGCCCCGACTGCTCCGATAAAGCCGATACAGATCGGGGGGGGACGGCTGCCACAAACAGCATTGGAAGATAACATGCCTGCCATATTCATGGAGGACGAAATATTCCCTTCAGGTCAATAATAGATAAAGGAAGAATGGAGGGGAGAAAACAAGTGGACTGTTCTAATTCTCAGTCTCCAGTAGACGGAGAAAACTTTTCATATCAGACCTTTGGAGGGTGACATTTTGACATTTTCATCTTCCCCGTTACAGTTTTTCCCCTGAAGTCTTTCTGGCACCACAATTTAGAAGCCACTCTTTGACCTGGCTCTTAAGAGACTTCACAGTCTCTGCACATTTTCCACCTGTCACCCTTTTCTTACCCCTTGGTTCCAAAAATAAAGGGTGAGCGAGTGTGAGTCGGAGGAGGAGGAGGAGGGGGACTCTCTTCCTATCAGCCCCCCCCAGTTCAAATCTGGTCAAATCATTCCTGGGCCTGGCATTGAACATTATTTCAAGGATTCTTCAGCCACCTGTCCTATTCCCTCCTCTTTTTCCATTTTTAATTCTGCCCCCGAGTGAGGATTATGCGAAGCAAGGCATGCGTGTCAAAGGGAAATTTAGTGGGTAAAGACAGCCAAGATTGGTGGGATGAATTAAACAGATAACGGGAGGAAGACGAAGTGGGGGAACCATGTAGAGCAAAACGCCTCACTGATGTTGGTCATTTCAGAGGGGCTCTTTTTTTTTTTTTTTTCCCTCTCCCCACAGGAGCGAGGAGGCAATATCTAAATTAATAAAGTGATGAAATGAGTTTGTGCCATGGACTTTCTGCTGTTTGACTTTCCCATCTGGATTAGTGCAGGCTGAATGGACGCTCTGTTACTTTTGTTACAACTACGCAATTCACTGTCGGAATTTGGCCCGGTGGCGATAAGGCTCCCCTCCTCCTCATTACCATCTCATTCCATATGCAGGGCCTCTGTTACCTGAGAGCCTGCTCGCCCACAAAACATGAACTATTACACAAGCTCCTGCTAACTATTACAATGAGCACAGTACGTTTCAACACGGACTATTACACGAGGAGCGGTTAACTATTATGCGGAAGGAACATTTACTCAAAAAGGGACGGCCAGAGCAGGTCAGAAAAAGGCGGGAATATGCGAACAGGGCTAGGATTGTGCATCCAAATACAAGTATCTGATTCTTTATTGAATAATCTAAATCTTTCATGACATGGATTCGTACTTTTAAACCCAAAAATGGATGCCAAATGGATTTACTTTCAGTTTCCACCCCCTAAAATAAGACTGAAAGACTCAACTTGTATTGGTTTTTCGGTGATAATGGTTGTTGCGTTAGCTGTGAGGGTTTGGTGCTGTCAGGATGCTGCACTGTCATTTGCACAACTGCATCTTTGCTGTTTTCTTATTCAGGTTCCAGCTGGTGAAGGAGAAGTGGGTCCCGGGAGCTGCCCTGAGAAACAGCCCCATTTCAGTCGGTGGCAAAATAACTGTCACCATAACAACAGCATGTTATTTTTACCATCAAATGTAGGACGGGAAAAGCAGAGCCAGATGATGGGCCTTTTTTTTTTTCTTTTCAAACCAAGCTTTTAGCACCTAACAGCTCATTTTACTCCAAACCATGAGGTATAGGTGTCATAGATTATTTCTGTTTTTTTTTTTTTTTCTAAAAGGGCTTATGATCTTAAGGTTGCTTGTTTTGGTCCTGGGAGTGAATGGAACCTGCTCTGGCTACAGTGTCAGAAAACACAGTATTGGATAAGCTGATGCTCCATGTTTTGAATTCTCTGAATATAATGAAGGCTTATGAAAGGCGCTCATATCACCAGTGTCTGTAAGGGAACATAATGTGGGCATCAGCCATTAATCAAAGAGTGCTGTTTAAGATGTAAACAAGAATATGAATAGCGTTTTCATCTGCAGCTCAGATAAATAGTCTAAAGGCAATATGATCTTATTCAGATCACAAGGTTGCTGCTATCAAAAGCAGCTTACAAGTAAGACACATACTGGGGAAATATTGGAGTTCACCTTGTCCACTTATATTTCAACAACTTAAGTAAGAAACCAGCAAACCTTCTAAAATTGGTTTACTGCTCTACTTCCTGAGATACTGCGGCTGTAAACCCTTTTTTTTTTTCTTTTTTTTTTACATACCTTTGTGAAACACACTGTGTAGTACTATCCTGTCAGACATGCTTAGATTATAGTACACAACTGTGTTGCACAAAATAGAATAAAAGTGTTTCATTGCGACACACCACACATTTTCCATCATTTAAAACAGCCGGTGTCCATGCTTCATACAAAATGCACAAATCCCATTTGTATGTGTTGAAAATAATCTAGATCTTTTAAAAGATTTTTGTGGAAACAGTTTATATGCAAACTATTACAAGAAAAATAACCATACGCTCGTGTCCAGGATAGTGAAGCTGAGTTTATATATGAATGTTAACAAGTTTTATATTATTACGATTTCTTTATTATTTATTTACTTATTTGCCTATCACATTGTTGAGGGAATTTCCAATCATTCTACTCATAACAGAGCTGGCAAACTTTTGGTAATACTGAGAATGAACACAGGGGGTCAGTCTTGCGCCACAGTGCACAACAATCCTGCATTTCTTCTCCTATTCCTGCCTCCCTCCCAGCATCGATACTATGGATTACACTGGGGTAAATACAGAGAGGCTGAGGTAGGCCCGCTTCATTAGTGGAGTGTAACAGCAGTAGTTACGCTTACAGTGGCTCTAATTACAATTAATTGGCATTCCTGACTCATCTGGGAGTGTTAGGATGAGAGGGAGGATCAGGTAGCAGCAGAGTCAGGAGAGGACGGAGAAGATGCTGACATCCTGGAGGGCATTAAAGAACCACAAAGTCGGTCAGAATGAATCCCAAACGGGGGAAGGAAGAGTCTGATCAGACATAACCTAACCATAACCTAAATAACATGCAGAGAATACACATTTTCTAGATAAAATTTGTTCTTTTAACCAATCTGCATAAGTTCAATTAAACCCAAGGCTCCAAAACATCCTTTTTTTGGCAGGAGCTTTTCCTAATGCGTCATTTTACTTTCTAACTCGCACTTTTATTCCCTTTTCTCATTTTTTCTCCCACTGTCCATTTGCCAGAATGAGGCCCGTGTCACCGCATGCAGGTGTTACTTAACAATGACATAAGCAGAGACAAAACACAAGGTTGCCGCTTAACGTTTTAGCAAACTGAGGTTATTTCTGAAATTTTAAAATGTCAATAATGGAGGATGCAGAGGTGAGCGATTACTCCTGAACCTGCAAATCACATCAATAATATCTGTTGGGCTCACACTGACAGGCCCCGTCTGCGTCTACTTACATGCAACATGCAATCACAAACATCCAGAGCACACACGCTTCTTGATATATGGTTAATTCAAGGTAAAAAAAAAAATCAGACACTGTCTAGTTTGTCTGACAGCTCTGAAACATAAATCTTCAGCTGTCTTTGAATCGCCACCAACGTTCTTCACTACAAGCATCAATTGCCATTTTAATAATTTAGTTAACAGAAATATCAAGAGATGGAAAATTCTCTTTTGAAATAATTAAGCAAACTCTTTGATTTGTGGTTACATTTTTAGGACTCCGTTGTTTCAGACTGATCCTTTTTTACCCATTCTTTCTGTAGATTTTCTGGTATGCAGGATGCCATTCTATAGATTTTTAAGTCGACATCTGGCAAAACTTCAGCCAGAAGACACGTGGCCAAATAATATTTTCGAGAATTCATTTATATAATGCATGTTGCATCCGCCCAATCTGGGAGGCGGGAAGCCAACCCCCGCACCATGAAAGGTCCCACCACACTCACTGCCCGATTATTCTATTTTGGATCATTCTATTCTAATTTTATCCATTTGGATGTGTTGTGTAATGACGTTTTCTTTAGTCAGCCAGCAATTCTTACTGGCCCGTCGCCCTTAGAGGGTCAATAAGTGTAATTGCTATCAAAACAAGCAATCTGCTCTCTAGCAGAATTTGTTGGAATGGCCAGTCCTCAACAAATTGGCAGTTGTTTGCGATCTATAATTTTCAAAAAGGCCTTTCTTAATCTCTCGCCAGACCTTTATACATTCAAAGACTTTTATTTGGTGCTCCTTTATGGACTGTTTTGTATCAAACATAGTAATGGTACTATAAATTCTGATTCATTACACTGAGGACCATCACATTTGACAAGAGAATTCCTCACAGTGAGTCTCAGCTAATATATTTCCTATGGTGTATAATGTTCCATAGAAGCAAGTTAGTGTACAAATAAACAGCTATTTTATATTAAAACACATTTTGGAAACATTTTAACTATTCTAGCTGTGATTTTTGTCATCCAGAGAGATCTGACGGCCTGGTTGTTACCATAGATTGGATAGCCACTGTTATTTTCCAAAAGGGGTGGAAACATTTGAGCATAACTGAGCTGTGATGATGTAAAGGATGTGATTTGTCTTAGTTATAACTGATCTTCTGTCAAATATGGTGCTAAACATGTCTGCATCTACCGCAAACATTTTCCATTTCATAATATTTACAACTTTTAAAGAGCTTTCAGGACCTTTTCGGCAAAATGACTGATTTGGTTAATGGCTGAAAAACTGTAATGCACACAGAGGATGCATCAGAAAATGGAGTGCGAGTATCCTCTGCCAGGCCAAAATGGCAAGATTATGAATACCCAAAAATAGAGTCCAACACATACAGCGTATATGGAAATCCAAACTCATCATCGGCCCTGACAGAAATGGAGCAAAAATGTCCACACGTTAATTTATATCCTGCTGTTTGCTGTTTCATCTGCAACTTGATATGAGCGGACAGCTGGCAGGCACCTGTTCACGGCCTCGACAGGCAATGCCAGGCAGCGACAGCCCAAACAAAGAAGAACCATATCAGTCAAATCCTGTCACTAATGATTTATAAACAAACTCAGCACGGTTTGAGACACCTGAATCAATTAACTGTATGCAGCTTAATGAGTAAAAACACAAAATTACTTTTCGAGACGTAGGAAAAAATAACCCAAAAGGCCTGAATATGCTTGGGCAGGAGTTAACACACCCGGGTGACTTATGTTCACTGCTTAAGTTCTCTGGAACACTGTCCAGCACAAAATGGGCAGCTTTTTTTTTTACAGGCTGATATTTTAGAACAGTCAGAGCAAACTGATGCTTTCAAAAAGTAGCACAGCAATAAACAATATTAAAATAATGTTACGGCCTTGACATTAAGACATGAAAACCTACTCTATTAGACCCTCAACATAAAACCGTGAACATAAGAGAACATGCTGAAAATTTGCTGATGGAATTTCTCAAAGTTGAGCATTCAAAAACATAAAGTCTTATACAGTTAGCACATTTCCTGTATAACAGTAAAGTTAAACTAGCACATGACAGCAAAATCAATGTACAAAGTGGGACCACAACAGGATCACTCATCACTATCGCCTATATTGGAACCACAATGAAAATATTGCAAAATAAATCACGTCCCACTCTGGGCTGTAAGGGATTTACCATTGAAAAACAAGTAGCAGTGACCCAGAGTTCACTCTTATTTTAAATTTTATCTATTTTTTTTTATCTATCTTTTATCTCTCATTTATCTTAGTGGGACACACCATGTTGGACGGCTACATGTGACCACAGATTTAACATCGTTTACATAACCCTCCAACATGTTCCAATCTATCTACGAAAGACTTCAGAAGCAGTTTTGGGGAAGTTTTGTTATCAGACGATAGATGCTTTTTGACATAATCCCCAAAGAGTGGAAGACTGATTTTAGTTTTGGGAGGTATCACATGAGCCATTACTGCAATACAACTAATTTGTGTTTTAGCAAATTAGTCAACCGGCTAACTTTACAAATCCAGCTAAAACTATTCAGTTTCTAAGTACAAGTATGATTTATTATATCTTAGGTTTACAAAGCCAAGAGGATGGAGGTTGAATCTCACAGGAATCAGGTATTGTGCTGAAAAACAAATTTTCTATCTGGTAACCATACATGATGAGTTGATTTGTATGTGAGAGAAATCTATTTAAAACTATAATTTACTAAATCTTTGTTTGAAATCTGCATAACAGTTTTAAGAGGTCTTTTGCTATTTCACCATAATCAAACCTGATCATTTCTTTTTTGTCATGCTTTGTAAACAGGTTTGATGCGTCATCTGTTATCAAATCTGTCACGGCAATGAGACAAAATGATCAAATGTTTAAAAAAAAAAAGATGCCGCATGTGCTAAGAGTGATGGTAAGTATTAAGTCAAGAAATATCATCACGCTCTCAATCTCTGTCACTCATTTTGGTAAAAAAAAAAAAAAACCTGACAGAGCAAACTTCCTCCAACCACTGGAGCTCATGCTGCCGTGTCTGTCGAGGGAAAAATCCCCCAAAAACTGAGATCCCCGTTTACAACATAGGAGCACAAGCGAACACCTGCACACAGACGCACACACACACCACTCTCAGGAGATGGTGCTGATTCATTTGAGGGATGTGAAAGAACTAATTTTGGGAGTGAGCCTCGGTTAATGAGCCGGTCTTTGATGTGTAAATCCTCCAGTCCCAGTGCAAAACAGATACCCTCTCTCCACAACCCCGCTCAGGTGCAGCTCCGCTCCCCCCTGCATCACATATCTTGTGTGCCAAAGGCTGCGAGACCTTCGACAACTAATAAACGCATTCCTAAGAGGGGGAAAACATCCACCCACATGCAACCCGTTACAACAAAAAGTCTAACATAAGACAAAAAAGGAAGCTGAAGTATGCTAATTCAGCTGAGATGCTCTGATGTATGGGACTGTACATGCTGAACACTGTAAAACATCCCTTTCTCCATTTCTACTTCTCGTGAAATTAAGCACGGATGATAAAACTGTTTTTTTTACTGACTTAATAAAAGTCGTTGGTTCATTTCATTTTTGCAGCGCTTCTCCGCAGAGTAATTGGATTGGCTGCACTGTCATGTACTCCGTTAAATGAATGCCTATTAATCAGACGATAATTGGACACACACCCCTGATAAATGGTGCTGCTCCACTTTGAGTCACGTACAAATTAGGCCATTTTCAGGGATCCATTTCTTATCAGGCTTGACTCATGCTTATATAAGCTGCAAGCTAATATTGGCCTAAAGATGGGAAACATCCTTATGGGCATGACTCCATTATCACTGCTGTTACCCACTTTCTTACTATGCTCCCTTCTTTCAGATATGGACGTTCATTAACTTCTACAGAGCGATCTATATTAATCATAGATTAACAATAAAGCAATGATCATTTCATTTATACTTAATTCCACAGAGCTGGACGATATGTTTTCAACTCATTTTGATAAGTCGCTTAAAAAAATTAAGACTATCCCCAATTTTCTCTACTAAATTACCTTTGGACTGATTTCTTTAGACACCAGGAATTGCTGCTTAACAAAGAAATAATAACTGATCCAAATACTATCTAGACACATCCTACTTTCTATTAGTCTGAATGCAACTGAGCATGATGGTTTAATGTCCGAAACAGCATTGTCATCATTAAAATTAATCGGACATGGTGGCATTTGTATAACAATATAACTTAGTAGTGACTTAAACAGACTTAAATACAAACTATAGGTGGCTCCCAATTGGGACAATTGGCATTGTTTTAGAGGAACGGCACAAATAATCGTTCTGTTTTTACAAGCAACAAATACAACCTCTACTCTGACAGACAGAGGAAATTTAATATAAAAAGACTTAAGCAGCGAAAACAAGAGTAAAATCTGCTAAAAATAAAAGTAAAAAGTGACAGGAGATTATATCAATGGAGGGGCAACAGTCCAATTTCAAAACTGCATCACATTTCAGAACAAATATTAGTGACCTTTTGAAAAATGAAACAAAAGAAACAAAAAATTTTCACAATTCCCCAATGCAAATTTATGCAAGCTATATTGCTAATTTTTAATACGAACTTGTTATATGAACTAATAAAATATAGGACACAAGATATGAATTATGTAAAACTAAGTAGCAGTTCGGGCTGGATCAAGATGCAACATGCAACTTTCTCTCATGCTGCTATTCAACTTTTGTCTGTAAGCAGTTATATGCTTATCAAAAGTTTCATGTAGCAAACCTGAACAATTAAACTTGGCTTAAAAACAGATTTCCACTTAACTATAATCAAAGAAAACTAAATTGTGATGGTAAAAAAAAATCACAGAATTGTGATTCAAAAGGGAAAAATGCATTACTAGGCATACATTTTGGTGTTGAACACCTGATTTAGAGGGGAAAACAAGAGCAGTTGGGTTGCAAAAAGAAAGATAAAGTACATGTAAAATGCTGTGGGTAAACAGAAAAACTGCCCATCAGCACAATTCTTAGCTTAATGCTAATGGTGGTTCTCTGACATCTTTACAGTGACAAGGCTAAAATGCTAATGCCAAACACTAAACCATTCATTCCACCAACCAGCTCAGAGCTCTAAGGGCCTGGAGCCTGTTCTCAGCATATTTATAATGACTTTATAATGACTAATGGCCTTCATGCTGTGAGGTTAAGCATGTACACGTTAAATAATACTCAATAACGTGTTAGAAAGTCTACATCTATTGCTGTAAAATACAGTTGTAGTGTATTTGTAGTGTTCAGCAGCTTGTTATTTCTAAAAGCTTGGGATGTTTTGCTCGATCGTTCAACCGATTTATTCAAATCTGCTCCTTAGTGAAAAAAATCTCTCTGTACTTGTTAACAATGTCAATTACTGTTAGCGTTGCATAATTGACACTTCTGTCAACAGTCCTCCCCCTTCATATTTGATAATTAATGCGTACCGAGATGTATGCCTTGACAATGACTTGCCACTTGACGTCCATCTCGGGTGGAGGATTAAAGCAGTGTTGTTACACTTTCCGGGCCCCAGTTCCGACCACTGTCACAACCCTTGCTCACTCCTCATCCATCTCACGCCAGAGGACAACTAATGGCTTTCCTTGGCCTCCAATTAATCATGCTAATGAGCCCCACCCAGCAGAGAGGATCACAAGTTCTCACAATCGAGCCCGATAAAAGGAGAATATTCAGCTTTACTCATGAAACATTCCGGCAACTCTGAGTGCGTTTTACCTATCGCTATCCTACTCTTCTTGATACATTTCACTCTATTCTTCTCTTTTTCCCTGCCACTCACTTTTTATGTGCTCCTCTCCTCCATTCGGAGCTCCTTATCATCCCCCTCACTCCTCTTCTGAGCTTCTCGTCTCCTGCTTTTTTCCCCACTCCGCATTTCTACATCCCATCAGAGTTTTTTGCCTCTTTTGACCATCTTTCCATCTTCTCTCTTTTCATCCTAAGCACCCTCAAACCCAATCGTTTTACTGCATTTGTGCTCCTCTCATGACTCAAAGGCCTTTTAAGAAACTCACCAGTACTCCTTCCACTGGTCCTCTTCAAAAACGTCCTCTGGGATCGGATCAATCAGCACAAGGTCCGACACTTGCCTGGGGACAAATAGGACACACGCACACACTTGGATTAAAGTTAACCTCATTGACTATCTCTCTTCTTAACCTTCCCGGCCTAAGTCCTAATGAATGTAGGATGGATAGTGTCTCCCTTGCTGTCTCTCTGCAGATTTGTCCTGTGAGACCACACACACACAGCAGATCCAGAGGTAATATTTCCAGTGGAAAGGTGTCACAACACACCAACATTTAATTTTCTCTGCCGACAACAGCCAAATCAAACACTAAATCCGTCATCACTGGTGCTGGCGACTTGTCAGGTTAATCACTGAGTTGTCTCAGGGGCGTGTGAGTTATGCCGGATGGAAGGGACATGGTAACGGATCTTATTGTCAGTGTGAATTTGAATGACCAAATACAGCATGTGCAGTTAAGATATTTTAAGAGCAGCCAGCTTCTTTAAAAAAAAAAAAAAACAAGAAGTCAGAAACAAAGACAGGATGCATTTCTTTAATGCCACTGACGCCGGCTTATTTTGAGTCAATATAACACAAATAATCCTCTCGCTCTAGTATTAAACAAAGGAAAAATCTGAACGTAAATATCTACAAATGCATTGAGAAAAGATTAGAACATCTTATCAGAGCATGCCAAAGCAATGCCCCACATCTTTAAAATTCCATAGACAAAAAAATTGTTCACATATTCTGGCTCTCTGTGGATGCACAAATGGGCGGCAAGAGGAAAGTTCCACGATATAAGATCCTCTTAAGGTATTACCTCACTGTAGCAAAAATGAAAATGAATGAAAAGAATAAAGGGGAATGCATGATGGAGAGGGACAGCAGAGGTAGGAACATGAAGACTGTGAGTGTGTGTATGATGGTAAAACTGTTGTAAAGTATAGAGTGGTTGTCTGTTTCCTCTTACTGTGGCTCTATGCGTGAAAGGGGACAGAAAATATCAAATGTGTCATGGGTTCTTTCTCTTTCCTATCTGTTGATTGATTTTGAGACACTAGAAATAACAAGAAAAAACTACATTAGTGCAGTTGTGGGGGTGGACTCTTATAAATCTACACTTACCCAATTAAACAGGAGATATGGAAACATTTTTAAAAAATGTATTATTTTCACATTTTGTTCCACTTCTGTGCGCCGGAACCCCAGGCAGACTGTGGGTTTTACTTATAAAGGGAGCCACTGGGATGCATTTTTTGTATGGCAAATCCCAACATGGCGCGGCTACATATTTGCCTTTATTTATGTTTGCCTGAGGAACAGACAGACTTGCTTGTACTTTAAAGAGGAAGAACACACTGTTTATTATGCCCCGTCACTGGATTTGCAAACAGAAAAAGTAAGTGAAGACAAAGCATAATCAAAGGCTTATTACTTCTATGTTGTTGCTCCATTGAGTATTACTGACATATTTACAGATCATAGTACATTTTCCATTAGTGAATTTTTGACTGAAATCATATAATTTCTTTTGGGATTGAACTCAAAGGCAAGTACTTTGATAATGATTTATTGTTGCCGTTTAACAGAATGGGTGGCACGGTGGTTTCAATTGCATAATGAGTCATAGAATAGGAAGGAAAGTCTTACTTTATTATCAAGCTTTAAATAAGGAAAGAAAACAATAACTAAAATCTCTTCGCACTCATCGTCCTGTCCTCATATTAATTAACATGAATTGCAGTTAGTTCCACTGGATGAAAAAGTGATTTAAGTCTTTAAGTGATTTGTAAATTAGCTCTGGTCCCAGTTTGGAACAGCTCAGAAGAAACTAATGGCAGTATAAGGAACAGATAATGGGGCATTTCAGCTTTTTAGATGGAGAACGATTGAACAGAAAAATCAAGCTTTACATTTCGCTAAGGCAAAATAGATTTAAAGTTACTGCTGTTGAGCTGACTCTTTACAGAGTTTCATGATTCTTGATGAATTCCTCAGTTCCAGGATCATTGGGTTGTAAATTAAATCTAAATGAAAAGAAGATTTGGTTGATTCTATTGAAGACCACCATTGATTGGTGTTAGGTTTCTAATATGACTTGAGTAAAAAGGCAAGGTAAATTTACTTGTATAGCACAATTCATAAACAAGACCATTCAAAGTGCTTTACAAGGCTAGAGGATTAATTTTCACTGAAGAATGAGAGTTTAAAGCAGAAATTAAAAATACACTTAATGAAACAAATACAAATCATTGATTAAATAGATCAAAAGTGCAGAGTGCAGATAAAATACCTTCAGTTTCCATACGCACCGCTAAATAGGACAATTTTCAGCCTGGATTTAAACATTGTCAGAGTTGAGGCCTGTCTCACTTCTCCAGGAAGACTGTTCTAGATTTCAGGAGCATAAAAGTGAAAGGCAGCATCACCTTGTTTGGTCCTGACTCTGGGCACTAGCAGGACACCCTTAACTGAGGCTCTGAGAGTCTGGGCTGGTTCATCCGGCTCTAACATGTCAGAGATGTACTTTGGCCAGAGACCATGAAGAGACTTGTACACAAGCAGAGCTTTTTTTAAAAGTCTGTTCTCTCAGCATGTTGGAGAGGAAGTGTCTTCCCAAAGCAAAGATGAGAAGAGGTTAAGCAATCTGCAGAAAAACATCTTTAAATTGTGCAATAATTCCAGATTATGAAGACAGACTCTGGAAATACTTATGTGTACAAAGAAATGGAAGGATATCAACATCAGATGTCCCAGAACTTTGGACCCTGAGGTGGAACTACATTAAAAAGCCGTCTGCTCAAGAATCTCACAGGATTCTTTACAAAGTTCATCTAAAACTGACTGAGGTAAAAGTGCAACTAAGAATTTGAAATGGTTTTTGGGTTATCATGGATGCAGCCTCTTTCAAATTGAAGATAAGGACTTTTCAGCCAATTAAGACAATATCTTTTTCAGAGAGTACCATGCATGTCTCAGCAAGACAATGCTAAACAGCACACAACTGCATGACTTTGTATTAGAATGATACCAGTGATGTAGAGGAAGTGAGACAAAAGAGAGGATGCTACGCATTGGTAAACATGTGAAAGTTTTGCTGTTTCGCATTCACTCAGAAAAGCTGAATGTTTCAGAATATAGTTAGTGTTCACCGTTTTCTCCTTATGAGCTCAACTGTAGAGGAAAAAATGTTGTTTTTCGTCTTCATTGGTGGAATTCGCTGCACGCTTGTTGTAAAAACACGAACTTAATTACACTTCAAAACACTTACACGTCGTGAATGTGGCTGTAGAACCTGCCGTTGAGCGCTCCGAGTTCAGAGCCCACCAGGATGAAGGGCGTGGCCAGTCCTGCGGCCTGCAGGAGCCGGTGCAGATCGTCCACCATCCTAGAGGACACGATGCCATTAAAACATTTGATTTCTAATCTGCTCTGGAACAAGTTAGCTACTGATTAGCCGGAACTAAAACGACAGAATCCAGTCTTTTGAGTCTAGTCACTTTCCAGAGGTGGAAACAAAACCAAGACCAATAAATAAATCAGCAGCAGACTCGTATCATCAGGGAGAGCATCGTGGTTACACGAGGGGCAGCGGCTCCGCTCTGAGAGCCATCTGCTGTTCTGGACTTGTTGTGCTAATAAATCAAACCTGAGGTGTCACACTGGAATGAGGAGATTTCAGAGGGCTCACAGGGTTGCGGTTACCTAGTCGTCGCACTCTTTTCGAAAATTGAATTCTGGAAAAAAACATTGATTGCTTTCATCTCGAGCTGACCAGCAACAGCTTTCTGGGTCAGATGCCAAGGTAACTAGACTGCTGACCGTCGGCTAGCCACGCCTGCTTGTCCCTCAGGCAGATTTGCATTATGATGATGGAAAAAAAAAGGAAAACTGAGGCTGCGTCCTACAACAATGTGGGGAAGGGCAGAACATCACTGACGTGCTCAGCTAAGGCATCACAGCACAGATCAGTGGTAAATGTGGTATTTCTGTTTCCTTATTCAGAAAAGAAAGGCCTCCAAAAACAACTGGCAAATTTTTGCTGTGTATTTTCTCTCTAAAAAGCAAATAAAATACAGGAATTTGACTTTGTTTTATTGTAACATCTTTGATTGCTTCCATAGAGAAGTCCAAAATGGAAAAGTTTTTTTTCATTCTTTAAATAACCTTAACCGGTTCTGCTTTGCATATAAAACAAACTAAAATAACATCTATGAAAGGAAGCTTCAACGGGCTTTAGCCTCAAAATGACAAAAGCAAATACTGTTCAATTTTGGATGTTACCTTATAACTCGACAGAAAAGGATCCAACTGAGCATTTCGTAGAGACCAATTTTAAGCATTAGATTTCCTCCCTTTCTGGGTAAAGTATTCAGTCATAAACTAGAAAATGAAACATTGGAAAATAATAGTTAAATAGTTTCTGGCCTACCTTTCTGGATAAAGCAGCAAATCCAATTTCAAATAAAATCAAACAAACAAATAGCATAAAGTGAAAGCGCCCACTTTGTTTAATTCCAATTATGATTGCTTTTGCTTTCACATTACTCGTTGCAAAATATAACTTGGAAAAAGGACCCCTGGCCAATAAACAGCGACAAATCTTTTTGCTTAACTTTTCTTTCTGTTCGTTTATCATTCTTCCTGCCTTATTTTGGGAAACGCTCCTCCTCTAAGATTTATATAACCTGCCAGAACAAATCATTGAAATTTCACACTTCAAAAGAGATAGATTTTGTTTTTTTGTTGGGTTTTTTTCAGGTTGGGTGAGGGAGGAAACTGTTCCTTGGGCCAATTAAAGATTCTTTACCACAGCACTGAATGCATGAAAATGTTCATTTATACAGTTCGATAGTTTTTTTATTAGAACTTTTACACTACTCAATGAACAGTTTTTGAATGGATCTACTGTATCAGATCGGTTTAGACGTCTGAACGCGCAGGAAGCTGATCTTTGTAGTCAGGATGTAGTGGAAACTTTCTCCTGATGAGTTCATAACTGCACAGGAGGTGCAGCAGACTACAACAATGTAAAACGAAGCTAGAACCCTCTAGGTCTTTTGTTGTAGAAACTAGAATTTGGGTTGCTTTTCAAACAATCCCAGCTGTATCAGAAGGTCTCTTTGGGCCTCCAGGTCTCAGTTTGACCTTCTCCCGTATTAATTTCCATTAAAAAATAAGTAAAGCAGTTCAGTGACAGTTCTTTGCCATCTTCCAGCAGCATTTAAATTATTTTTTTATACATGTTATGCTGCTACTAAAGGGATCCCACTGCTTTTGTTTTTTTCTCTTTTTTAACCTTGAGCACAAAACAGTAGGGTTGCATAATATGAAGAAAACACATTAAATGAAATGTTGAATATTTCGATGATGACATGGCATGCTATACAGAAAATAACATTCCAATATTTGGTGCTAGTTTTGAGAGTATTATTACGGGCAACATTCAACTTCTGCACCTGTGCGTGCTGATTTGTGGCATATCATAGAAAAAAGCCGCACTTCCTCTTTAAGGAATGCCTCTATCACTAGTGGCCCTGCGTTTGTCCTTCATAACTGAGATTGTGCCTTTCAGTAATGTACTATTTTCAATCTGCTGTGCCGTCTTTTCACCAAATCAAAAGGAGAAATGTTTCAAAAAATGTTTCACTCACTTATTTCGTTTTCCATCCAATTTCAGCTGCAACTGGCCTCTGGAAATGTGTAGTGGATGAACTTAAAATCGCACCTAGAAGACCTTTACATTTGCTATTGTGGAAAATACTGTTAAATAATTTCCCTCTGGGATTATTAAAGTATTTCTGATTCTGATTCTAATATACGGCACATCCAATAACTACAATACGCAGCAGATGGAACACAAAACTCGTGCCTCTCTGGGCTGCAATGCACTGGTGAACCATTTTAAACATGACTCTGTCGTCAGTGATTTTCAGCTTTTCACAGCCTTTCTATGTATCTCTGTGCCCCGGATGTGAAAAGCAGCGTAAGTGTTGTAACAGGAGGAAGCATTACAGGACTGCTCATGGTGCATACCCACCGTCCAGTTGTGGACACTCCCCACACCTTCTCTGTTCCTGTGGTTTCATTCGGCATCAGTCGCTTGCTGAAGCCCAGTCCCATCCTGTCATAGGTACAAACCTGGACAATGCAACAAAGAGGTAAGCAAAGGAGTTTTTTTTTTCCTTTTAAATAGAAGCATCCTCCAAGTACGCATAATCATTTCTGCTTAACTTTCTTATCCTGTCTAAGCACTTTAATACATTATGGCTGAGTACCCCTAAAATGACAGAAATGCAATATTCAGCAACACACTGTGCTCGTTTTTTCTTTTGAGTTTGTTGCTGCATCCATAGCTCAGTTGCTCAAATATATCTAGGCCTCTCCAACAAGCCAGCGACCTAATTTAGGTCACCACTTTAGACAAACAACTGGAGGCAGGCTGTCAGTTTTAGCTCTCTGCTGAGTTGTTGATCGGAGAGAATGTGACAAAGCAAAAGCAGAGACTGTCCCCGCATGACCCATGCCAACAGCACCACAATGCTTTAGCTCAGCTCTCTTAATCTCATTTCTGCCTTACCTCCAGTCTATTTTCCATCATTTTCTAAAATATTTTTGTTTAATTCTACTGACAAAAAGAGTAAAAAAAAATAATCGATACCCAACCTTTGTTAGGGAGGAAAGACTGTCTTGGACATGAAGCCAAATTTCTGAGGACATTCCAGTTGGTGCATCCAGTATGACTAAAGAAAAACAAACAGGTCAGAGATCGATTGGACAAAAACCAAACACAAAACAACGTGACCTAAAAAAAAAGGAAATCGTTGATTACCAACAGGTCTTCCTCGTCCTTTACACAATAAATGCATCTTTTGCCCCAAACCGACATCAACAATGAGGCCATCTGGATGTAAGGAGAAAACAGCAGAAAGAAAAATTAGGCCTCGCTCACTGCTTCTCATTCAGAACTTCATTGACCAATTGACGCTTAAAAAACACAGTAAAAATTCAACTGTTCTTAAGGCAACACTGTTCAGGACGACCTTTGGGTAAAAGCATCTGTGCTTCTCTCTGTAGCGAGGCATAGTTGAGGAAAGGAGGAATTATGATGAGGAGGAGAAAACACTTTCCGATGTTTAAGAGCACGGAGCCGTAAGCAAATTGGCCTTTAGCTTGGCTCTGAAGTCTTTGATCACCATCCTGTGTTTGGAGAGACGGAAAACAATTATTGACACATGAACCTGAATTCTGCATTTCAAAATATACTAAAGAAATATACATACATACATACATACATACATACATACATACATACATACATA
>JABUIW010000019.1:16018916-16059299 GCA_013363375.1 Menidia beryllina
ATACATACATACATACATACATACATACATACATACATACATACATATACCTCAGTAACCCTAATAAAAGACAATATTGTTGTGAGATGCTATTAATATAATAACCAATTGATTGCCTAATTGGACGCAGCTTGTAAAAGGGCTATTTAAAAGAACTAAGAAAAAGTAAACAATACACGAAGATATTTAAATAGAGGATTAGGCTTATTTATATGCACACACAAAAAACGGATACTGTCAGTACAAATAAGACAAAAGGACACATTCAGGGGAGGATAGCAGCATCTGGCACGAACAAAGTCAAAGTGACATGTTAGTGTCTGAAGGCACTTTACTGATGATGGCAAACTACACTGTCACGTGCTGCCCTTAGCAGGCGACTGCTGTCGACATTGCTTTACCTTTTTATCAGCATTCGTAGGTTCACCGCTTGTTGACTGCGCTTCGGGTCTTCTACGCATTCTGAAATAAGGCAATGGCCATAAAACGCGTAAATTGTACTGAATGAAGTTCCCCGGTCACTTCCTGATTTCCTAGAGGCGGTAGGGTGGCCTGCGAGGGACAAACATTTCTTTTACGCGCTTCCATTGACACTGATTCTGCCACAACTATCCCGACCCCGTCCTTTATGTTCCCCTTGAAATGTATGATTTCCTGGATTGGAATAGGCAACTAAATATTTTTTGTCATATTTTTTTACTTGCTGGAGTACTGTGTATCATTGCAGAGAGAATTTACAATGATAAAATCAACCATGGAGATTTGATATATATTCTAGTTATACTAAAGCTGTTCCTGGTGTTGATATCATGGTTTATTTTTGGCTGTTTTAATTAATTGTATTCTCTGCACACCTGTATCAACCTGTTTCTATATTTTTTACAGAAACTGTAGGTGCACAAACAGCAGTTCTTATTGTACAAGCACTGACCTGCAGGAGTCACTGTGTCCCACACCCAGAAGGGGTTCTTCTGCAGAGGGCTAACTGCAGGTTAGTTATGAAACACATGAAAACCTTAGACTGTGACTTCATGTAACCTTAAACGTGAGGTTTTCATCAGACACCGGTGGCTGTGGTTGCTTTCCCCCTTCTGCTTATTGAACAGCCAAGCAGAGCCTCATCCACTGGAACAACTTACAGTTGGCAGGACAGATGCCTTCTCTAAAAGTAACTTATGGGAATCAACACTTTTTTAAAAGATAAATGAATCCCATGCATGAAATACTTCATGCTGTAAAGAGGTTTTTGAGACCTGGTCTTGCACCTGCAGGTTATCTTTTGTGAATGACCATTCTGTACATTTCAGATACCAGAAAAAGGATGTTGTGACAAAGGCTTTTGGGTTTGAAGAAATCAATCATCAGATATACATTATGTCAGCAAAAGGGATGAGAACTTACTGAGGGATGAGACACCCCTCACAATTATTACATTTCCAGTTTACTTTGATGCTTACCACAGAGAGAATAAGGACAGACTTCCCTGTGTAAACATGGCACAGGCTGAACACTAGACATTGTTTAGATAGCAGGTGACTTGAACCATGTAGGGAATTCATTGCAGTAATTAAAAAGCCCGGCTGGAGCAAAATGATGAATGTCAGGTATTGATTCGGTGTCAGGTAGGCTGTTTATGTCTGGAGGTATCCAGGGTTGATTAAAGCTAATGACGCAGGGCCTTCTCAGCCTCTTGCTTCTGTTCCAGCTCCACATAATTAGGACTGAGAGAAAGATGGCCTAATCACGGCCGCACAACTGTTGCTTCCCTCCACAGTGTCTCAACAGTTGGTTCAACAGCTTCCCAGGGCCATCGACTCTACACGGTCCATCAGGCCACCTCGATCGTTTTCATGTCCTCTTCTGCTGGGATTGATTTAAACTCTTTCCATTTTGGATCTATACCTGTTATAAGTTTTTCTCTCTGTAAAAATAAGAGCAAGCACTTTGATGTTAAGATGACCACGGGCTGGTATTTGGAGTTTGTTCCGTGGATTACTGGAGCAGAGTTCAGGGCTTTACATGCCTCTGATTGTTGACAAAGCTCTAAATCTGCCCAACAGATTACAGCTGTGATAGAAATTATATATATATATATATATATACATCCCTAAAAGGATTTCATATCTACTCTATTCTATACATTTTTGCTCTCTTTTATTACTATCCTGGGATTTTTTCCAGCATAATCATTTCTATCTTAAAATTCAAATACCTAAAATATTAGCACAATGCATTTCATTCTGGCAATTCTATGATGATGCTTGTAAGCTAAACCTTGAAAATGAATAAACCTTGTAGCCGCTGTTTGTTTTGGGATTAACAACATGTTTCTGTGTCCTTTTGAGCATGCAGGAAGTGTTCTTTAGAGTTTATTGCTCTTGACACTTTTGCAATTCTAATTGGGCTCCGCTCATGAGGCTGTGTCAGCCCCGGAGCTGCATGAACCCCCGGTGCACAGAGACAGTCCTTGAATGCCAGGTCACCTTGGCTCCATCTTGACCATTGTTTTTTAAGTTTGTAGGCCTCCTTTCGCATTGCAGCTCTGACACTCGGAAACACGGAACGCATTTTGACCTTTGTTACACGGCATCTTTTCTAAGCAACACATATACAAAGGGACAAGGACTAAAACAGAGGCAACAAGCCCTGGGTGCAAATCATAACCTAACATTTTGACATTTTTGGCATGCTTCCTAACATGTTTGTGTCTAGCCTCTTTCAGCTCACTCTTGGGCCATTGCTACACTACCTCTGTCTGATCACAAGGTTTTAAAATTATTTTTTTTTACTTTAAAAAAAAAGGAAAAAAAACACATAGGTGTGAAATCAAATCATATTTGAGACTTCCTTATGGTGGGATTGTGTAGAAAACCATTTACTGTTTATTTGATCTGATTTGTCACATATATAGCAGGTTAACTGGTGGGTGGATATTTCTGCACTAGGCTATTTATACTACCAAAAGCCATTAAAAAGTCTACAGGTGCATTCATACGATATTTCGTGGATGTTGGCTTGGTTTTTTCATTTAACCTGATTGTGAAGATGTGATATGATAGCCCGTCATAGCCATGTTAAATACTTGGTGCTGGAGACAGCAGTGACATTCAATTCTGGGTTTCAGATATACAAAGAATAAATTAACTGCTTTGGATGATTTGGAGAAGAACACAAGTATGGGCATTATCGCTCGATTTGTGAGTAGAGAAGAAAACAAGAAAGCAGATGAAAGCATTGAAGGACATATAAGCATCTCACTGAGAAAAATGGTGAAATTGAAAGAAAAGCTGAAATCCCGAACACGGAAAAGCATAATTAAGACACTTGAACATGGTAATTGAAAAATAATGAGACAAATGAATGGCATACCAGAACAGGCTGGACTGATGGTGGTCAGAGAAATGAAAAAATTGCGTCAGTATAAGGGGAAATGACTAATGGATTAGTGGGGTGATGTCAAACATTTATTTTGTTATGAAATATTAGTATTTTCAAAGTACTGCTTGTGGGTGAAAAATATGGTAAATACGTGTAGATAAACTGATTCTGTGACTTATTTATTTTCAAGATCACAAGCTTTTATCAGTCAGAAAAGGACACTGGGCCAGAAATCTGCCTCTTCCAGAATACTGACACCACTATTTTTCTTAAGAGAAGTTTAATTCCAGCATGACGATGGAGGTGGTTTATCTACAGGAGTCCAAAATGAAAGATTATCTACAGCTTCAACAAAACAAAAAAATAGCAGTTTCAGGGAGGTGGTTGGGTGATTAAAATAATAAAAGATGGATTAGAGGGTTATGAAATGTTTTGGCAAAACAAGAGCAACAAAAGGGGAGGGGGGGTGGTTTGGGATGTCTGCATTCAAATGTTAAGGTAATGGGGAAATGGCCATTATTTTTGACAATTCCATGGAATGTATTACCAATGAAAGTGGAAATATTAAAAAACAAACATATCAACTGGTAGTTTTTTTATAGGGTCATGTATTGACCAATTCAAAAAGAAGATTTAAGAAGCATATGGTAATCATTATGAGACTATTTTGTGATCAAAGTATTTTTGTTCATATTTTTTATCAATATAAAGGTTGTTAAAATAGTTAGTAGATATTGTTGTGTTAGAAATGAAGAAGTAATTTATAATGAATGAGGCAACTATGGCACTCTAAGCAGACCTTGTAAACCATGCCTGGCAGGAAAAGAAATAGGCTTTACAGGGGAATTAACCACACAGAACAAATAACAAAATAGAAAAGATGAAAATGCATGAACATCAAATATGACCTTGACAAAAACACTATGGAATCCCCAACGGTATGATAAAACATTGTTTTATAAAAAGACATTTATAAATAATGAAGTTGCTTCTACATAAAATGTTTGTTTCTTTTTTTATTAATATGGGCCCAGTCTTGCAAGGGGAGCTAGTGATATAGACCTTAGTTAAGATTTTGTCTTCAGTAGTCAAAAAATGTTCCTTGATGGATAGGTAACATAGGATGTGTTGTTACTGCTTTTGGAACAGGACGTTCAGTCAGGGTGCTGTAGCGGTTTGTACTGATGCCTCACAGCAAGGGAGTTGCTAGTTCAAATCCCCGGAGGACTGTTTGCATGTTTTCTTTGTGTATGTGCGGGTTCCTCCCACGGTCCATAAACATGCATATTACAGTGTGCGGTTAGTTGTAGTTTGTGCCATGTGATGGACCAGAAAACTGTCTTGGGTGTACCCTGCGTCTTGCCCAATGTCAGCTGGGAAAGCCTCCGGCACCAAGAGGTATCGACAATAGGTTCATGTTGAGCCAGATGTGTGTGTTTTATCCCTAATATGTTAAAGGGCCAAACAAGGACTTAAGAATAAAAAAAATCCAACTTTATCTCTACCTTTTCTTGGATCAGGCTTTAAAGGGTTAAATGTATCCTGTTCATTTGGATGCAATTCTTTCAGTTCAAGAAATTTGTTTCCCCCACAAATATGCAGGCGCAGATGGGAAAAGTTTATCACAACTGTCAGGCCTTGCATGTTGTTACCACAGTTGTTACTTAAGTGAGACATTCTGCGGCATATTGGGACATTCTCCACTCTAATTGGCAAGTAGGAATCTGTGATATTTAACAAGAAGCCTGAAGTCATCTCATATTTTTTTTTGTTTTGTGCTCTTTTGCTGAGCTTTATCTCATATTACAAACAATATCTTGCAGGTAATTTCACTCAGTCACTCAGATTAGATTTTTTTATTTCCAGTTTCTAAATGAATCGAACACCTAATTAATTGTGCAAGACTGTTTGCAGTTTAATCATGATTGTGAGGAAAATGATGCACACAAGCACACGTATACACAGGCTAAATGTTATTGCGGCAATAAACCGCCTCCTTAAGTACGTTCTCATTAATAGATTTGAATTAACAGGATTTTGCTGTGTGTAAAATCAGTCATTTTAAAAGGCATTGTTCTGTTCTGTGCAGGATTGAGAGGGAAATGGTATGAAAAGGTTCGTCTTTAACAAAGCAGAGCGTTTCTTAGGAAATGCACTGTCTCCTTCATTTATTTATGAGGGAGCTCTGGGGTATTCGGGAGGGTAGGCATCACAGGCATCGGTCTTCAGACTCCCATGCGGCGTTCATCGATTTCACCCCCTCGCTGCTGAAGTGCACCATCAATCAATACAGTAACAAGTCTTCATTTATACTTAAGAAACGCAGTCTCCGACTTAGCAGACGCGAAGTACGGCTGTAGTAAATCCACTGATGAGATGCTTTGGCCTGCTTCAGGCATTGGTGTCGCCTGCCCGATATGATAGTCCACCAAAACACGTCACAACATAGATCATTAAAAAATACATATATATATTTTTGTATGGTTTGGAGATGTTCACATTGATATATTCTGGAAATCGGGTCTATAATCTGAAATGGTGTGATGTGCAAAAAGGTGATGAATTGCCTTTTTCTTCTTTTTTAAAGCCATAACAATAGCTTAACTCTGCATGAGAGTCATTGCATAAGGCTGTTCCCCAAAGGCCACACATTCAAATGATATCACAAAGCAATTATCTTATTCCAGGACATTCGTTTTCCAAGGCTAACACTAGTGAATGTGCTAGTGAATGAAAGTAGTTCAAGGCAACTTACTTAAAGTATCATTCTTAAATTCAATTAGATAGAACAAATCAGTATACGGTTAAACTCGTCCATGTTTGCCATCAGAAAATATTCAGGTAGAAAAATGATTGGCCTCAGTCAGAGCTGTCATGTGTTTTTCAGTCTTCACAGAGTGATTTGTAATTAGTTTTTTTGCACAAACTGACATCTATTTTTATCAGGATTTGTATATGTATCCTAAATGTTTATTATCTAAAGTAGATAATTCTAAATCTTTGAGTTCTCTATGATAAAAATAAGCCTTCTCATACTATTATAGAAACCTGCAGCTGAGGTAAAGAAGTAACTGAAAACTGATTGACTTTTGGAGTTTTTCCACTTTATTTGTTTTTGTTGTTGTTGTTGTTGTTTTCGCCTTTCCATTATCAGATGACCCCTCCTAACAGTTTTAGCTTAAACACTTCCTTGGCCTGGTTTTTAACTGACCTGAGCCAGGCCGATGGCAGTCAATCAGCCGCTGACTGGTCAGTGAGTCACATGATGGTTAACAATAAATGAATAGATAGATAAACACTGACAAACTTCTACTCACGAGATGTGCCGAGGATTCAAGTGAATGTTACCTTTGCACTTATTTATTACCTCTCAGGGCATAAGCTGCTTTGGGACACTCCATATATAAAAATAAAACACCTAAGTTACTCATCCAGCCCAAAAAAACACCCCAATATGAATCTAATCAGATCTTACGGCATCAGTGTGTCACAAATCCAACCTGTTCATATCATATCCCAGAATTATAGAGCCCAAAAATATCTGTTCTAACATCCCCCAAAAGAGACACCCTAGGACATGGATCTGTTTTACGCAGAAAGGAGTTGTCTTTTATATGAATATTGACAATAGTGATCACGTGATGTCTCTAAACTTGAACATACCACTCTGCACACAATAGTGGAGGCTTTCTGAGCCTGTTTGGTGTAAGCATCCAAGTGGGTCCGTCTGCTCGGTTACTAATACGTATATCTTTTTTTGTAATTAAATTGCCTATGTTTTTTAAGTCAATCAAACACAGGATGTGGGCCCCTTACATCATATGGGCTGAATAGAAGAGGGGAGGGGTGGATAGGGATGATTGGCACAGTGAAACCACATCAGACCCACCAGCTCAAACTGAGCTCTTTTCCTCAAACCCACGTTTCCACGCGCAACATCCACGCGCGTTTTCCTGTTCCTCACCTGCTGTCCACCTAAAAAGCACGCCCCCATCTCTCTCTCTCTCTCTCTCCTTGCTGGGACGCCTGCTTGGTACGGCCCGCTCCGCCCCCTTTCCTACGTAACGCCGACGGTCATTTTTTATTGGGAGACGGTCAAATGACTGTGCATGTCTGCCTCTCCGTGGACGCTCGCGCTCCCGCACACGCCTGATGAGGACACGTCTCACCTGAGAGCCCCCCCGAGCCGACGCGTCCTGCCAGCATCTGGCGCAATGAGCCCCGGCAAAGTAAGTACGGACGCGCAGTTGCGGCGTTTGTTTTCGTTTTTTTTGCGTAACGATCCTCGCCGCGCGCACGGACGCGCGTCTGCACGAGTCGTGCCTCCTTATTAGATTTAAAGCCCGCAAAGAGTTGCGTTTCCGTGCATCTGGCGGATGGTGTGCCGGATGGTTTAAAATAAATAGTTGCGCTTCGGATGCTGCGTCCCGGAGCGCCTTTTTACGCGTTTGCGGGTTAAATCCACGCGGAGGTTCGTCGCTACCCAGCCACCCGTTCGGCTTTTTTTTGTCTTTATCACTTCTGATGGACTTAATCGAACATGCTGCACACATGTAGGCTATTTGAAACCGTGTGCCGGCTTGTTTTCCCGTCCAAAGACCAACTAGGACGGGCGGAGAATGGACTGTCCTGCGGGAATTCTGATAAATAAAACACGAAGCGTTGGGTGAATAATACAGAAGTGAAAGAAGGTCAGGAGATGCAAAATAAGAAGAAATGAAATAACAAATCAAACTGAAATAGGTCACAATGAACGATGGCATGCTTAATCTCACAGTAGGTCCTGTGCTTGTGTGGGAGTGTGGAAAGTTTACTCCACAGTGAGGCATCTAGACTTAATGAAGTGAGTCATCTGAGTGAGCCCGACCCCCCCCTTTAAAGTAGTAAGTAGCTAAGCCTATTACAGTATTGCATAATGCAATATGTTATAGTCCCATAAGGTGCAGAATGAGCTGCCTCCAGGGCCTGATGGGTGGGAGCCTGGACAGTATATTGTCCAGGCTCCTTCATTTCTCATTATGCATCCTAATAAAATGTCTCAGTCCAGAGTGAGGGGTCAGGTTGCTCACATATTCACATATGCGCCCAGCAGTGTGTTCAAGGTCAGTGAGATGGTTGATATTGGCTGGGAAAGCTGAAAGGAGGATTTTGTGGATGAATATAAGCAACTGGAAGGAGCTGGTTAAAAAAAAAAAAAAAGTACAGATCACAATAATCTGTTAAATTCAGTATAAGGACTAAAAAGGAATGCGTTTGATTCCTGAAGACTAAATGCATCACATCTTAAGTGATTGTCTTTTTTTCTTTCTCTCTCTCTTTTTATATTTGTCTTGGTTAAACTCAAATTGAACAAGATGTTCCAGTTCATCACAGGCAGGTGCACTGACAGAAGAATCTGATGGGAGACACAGAGAAGGAGGGGGGGTGTGTGTGGGAGATTTTTATGGTCTGCTTCATTGTCGCTCCTGTTTTGCATACAGACACGACGGCGATCTCGATCTCAGATTCTCATAAACCTTCACTTCCAATTTCTGCAATCTTTTGCCTCTATTTGCAAAAAACAAAACCCAAATTAACTACGCACCCTGAAGAGGCCGGAGTGCCTGGTGAGAACAAGCACATCACAGGGAACCATTTATCACAAAAAAAGTATCATTTTGATTAATAGCTTTACTCATTTATCACATTTGTCTAGCAATAGTTTCAGATCTGCTCAATGTACATTCTTTTATTGAGAACCTTCTTCAAATGGCAAGACGTGCAACTTTTCTCAGACATGCTGGTCACACACACACACACACACACACACACACACACACACACACACACACACACACACACACACACACACACACACATACGCCTTGAGTGATGACTCTTATGATGAAATTATGCATGGTCCTGCTGGCTTTGATTAATTCCTCACCGAGCCATCAGCAGCAAGTGCTTTCTGTTCCCAATTGATTACAGCATTGATATTCCTGTTAATGAAACTGAACTATATTGATTTTATTGAAATGATTTCATACGTACATGCAGTTTTGGATGTGAGCAAATTCAATTAAGTATCAGACGGTTCCATAACTTTGCGTATTCTGGACATATGTTCTGTAAAGAGTAGATTCAGTGTGCTGCCGCTGTTGGTGTAATGATGACTGACTTGGGCTGATGCTGTTTGCCCTTTTGTGCTGGGCGGGGATGGGCATTTAACCCTGAGGAGGCTCGATGAGGCCGCGTAAGTGATTCCATTGGGATTCTTTGGTTTCCATGCTTTGCAGCTCAATGGAAAATGACTGATCCTACGTCCCTTGGAGCTGTCGGGGGTTATTCTTGTATCATCATAGTGCCACATAGAGTGGATGTATGGATTTTGCAAGTATCGGGCATCTTTTTATTTATTTTATTGTAATTATTTTTCATAACTGATACAAAACAAACCTACTGCTGGAGTCATACCATAGAAGCTGTTGTGGAAAAATAATAAAGAAGAATTTATCTCTTACTGAAGCTAAATGGTAAGAATAATCTGAGGTGGTCGTAGGTGGTATATGGAAAAGGAAAAAAGAAAAAAAACCATCAGCAACCTTAAGGACCCTCCTTACCCAGGAAAATTAAGCTTCAGCTACAAGCTCGACTGAGCCATTTAAGTGGGCCGTTGTTCAATTGTCTGTATGCTCGACAGATCAATCCATTTATTGGCACTGTGGAAAAACCTATTGAGCTTCTTATTGTGTCATTATACACCTCGGTGCAGCTGTATTCGCTGCACAAATGTTAACTTTACGTGGCACAGATGTTTTGTTTTGTATTTACATGATGCTGCTGTTATGAAATCAGGATTTTATCAGAGCAGAGTGATGGTCTTCTGTTTTCCTTTAAGGGGTGGATGGACATGTGGTCTTGTCAATCCTAGTTGCTGTTATTTTATGCAAAGGATAAAGGAAAGAGGAAACAGAATTATTTGTGATTTCAACATGGAAGCAGTTGATTTCAGTGAGATTTCTTATTTGCAGTTACTTCATCTCCTGCTATGATGGCCTGCTGACAAGGAGGGAATCCTACATTTAACGCTGAAAGCGTTCATGATTTAATAAAAATGCTGAAGTGAGTCACTCTTAACAAGTAAGGCAGGTTTAGCAACTTCTCGGGTTGAGTGTTTGTTTAAAAAGAAAAAGAAAAGAAATAATTCATTCAGAGTCTTTCTGACTGGTTTCCTCAATAAGCTGACAAAAGAGAAAGTAAAAAATTAACCTCTAAACTACAATGTATCAATATGTAAATTTGGTGACTTTATCTTTCTTACAGGTGTTTTTTACACTTATGTGCACAAGCTAGAAATAGCATATGTTTACTTTGAGATAAGGTTAAATTTCTGAGCGTACTTTGTATTTTCCACAGCGATAAAGCAGACAGACTGCAGCCACGCTTACGGCCTCTCTTATTTATGTGTATTTATACCACATTTTGCTTCGATCTACATTCTTTGGCTACATTGTGCATTTTTTTTCTTTTTTCCATTGCTTTTTGTTAATCGCAATAATCTTAAAACAAGTTCGAAGAAGAAACACCCTCAGCCGTCCTCTCAAAACGGCGGGTGAATGATAAGGCGGGACGAACATGGAGTGGTTGTAGGATGGAGCTTACATGTTGGTGGGCGGGGCTTGGGTATGCTCCGTAATAGCTTTACCTACATCCAGTAAACAGGGGCATGGGACTGCTTGGAGGATTACAGGATTTGCCGTGCTAAGCCACAGGAACCCGGCCCAATGACCCCGTCTTGTCTCCTCCTCCTCCAGAACAGCAACAAACCTCCCCTTTTTCTTTTTTCTTTTTTTTCCCCAGTTGGCTCAGGGGGCTGATCATGTGACTTGGATCAGTGACACTCGTAGAGGGTGGACACGCTCTTTCAGTGATTCATGGAGATTTAATCTTTTTCTGTATTATTTTACGAGAAATGGGTCCTTTGATATATTCTCATAAATCTGCAAATTTTACTTGTTTTTTTTTATGTCAAAGCTTATGATCTGAGTAGCTGTTGGGTCAGATCACGGGCCCGTTCTGGGTCCGTCTCTCGCCTTGTGATTGGAGTGGTAACATGACAGGCAGATGACACGCATCAGAAAGCCGGCGACATGTAACTTGACAGGAGGATGACGACACTGTCAGCAAACCAAAAAAAATAGGCTTTGGCCCCATCGCTGAAGTTGAACAAAAAAAAAAAAATTGCCTTTGCTTCCACTTTGGGACACTGCTTGAAAAGTAAGTGAATCTCAGCGAGGGGATGGGGTCATTTTTGACTGACACACCACAGGCATTTGTCACCGTCAGCCCAATATCCCACAGTGAAGTGACTTAGCAGAGAGCAGTCCCCGACCCACCAGTGTACGCGTCCTTAACTCGGACTGACAGTGTTCTCGCTCCCCATCATACCTTGCCAGAAGCATCTCTAATGGAGATTGCGGGCTTTTTTTTTGTCTTTGTTCGGTTTACTGACGTCATCGCAGACGGCTTCCATATACACTTGGACAGAAATGGGGAAAAGAGGAGAGCAGAGGTTTGTTTTGAGTGGTTTATTTTGGCATTATGTAACGGGCACTTACGGAGCCTTAGATGCTCCCAGAAGGAGAGAACACCTAAATGGGATTTAGATTTTCTTCGGAATTGACCCCAGAAATGGGAATGTTATAAATTGGTTGGCAGTTTGGGTAAGATTTAAAGTAGTAAACTCTGGGCTTCACCTCTTGAGTTGAGTTTGATATGTTTTGTTACTTTTTATTTGTTTAAGCTTTATGGAATCTTATTTAAAGCTATTCATTTTACTCGTGATAGCCTTCGTTCCTATTTTGTTTTTTGTAGCACTGACCTTTGGTGCTGTATTAATGGTAAACGATAATCCATCACATTAACATGTTACCAAAAAAAACTTGTTTTTCTTTTTCCTGGCTGTTAATCCCTGTCTGTGCTTTTGTAACTCAGTTTTCACTTTAGCACTGCAAAAGCGACAATCCTCATAAAGCTGCCTCTGGTTGTGGAAATGGACCAAAGAGTGCTGGATTAGCACCACAAGTTGGCTTTGCGGAATCATCTAAGTGACCGCAATATGACTGCTCACAGAAGTAGGGTCAAGCATGCTAGCTCTTATGTCCGCACACGGGCCATTTCAGCCATGTGACTGCCTCTGCTGCTGACCTCTCAGCTCTGCATCAGCATCACCCTTCCATTCTGCCATTTTTTAAATTATTTTTTTTCTCACAAAAGGGCCACCAGTTGGGGCAAACACCAGCAAGCCCTTTTTTGGGCCTTCATGGTAGAGCGGGGCTGCATGTAACTGTAGACTTCCCCACAATTAAAGACCACAGAAGAAGATGGTGATACATTACAAGTAGAAATGCATTAATAGTTTGGTTTGTGAATTTAAATTACATTAAACACTGACCTGACATAAATTTGCTTTTTTTTTTAACCAAACATATTATGTCACACTGAGTTTTTAAACCAATAACGATATCTTGTTGGTTTTAAATTGTATGGGGGAAAAAAATAGAAAACACTCTGTTTGCTGGTAGTTCCTGGTTTGTCCTGCTATGAGGGAAAGCCTTATCCACATTCCAGTCATAACTGAACTGCTGGCCTAATTATCTCAGAATGTTGTGTTCTTTATAGATTGTAGTCAGCCACATGCTGTAATGCCGCCTCCGGTTCTGTGAGGATTGTGTCAACAATCTGGCCCTGGTCATGGGAGAAATAAATGGAATGGAGGCCTCTCTACTAGAAAGACGCCTGAGGATTTCAGATATGTAATTGCTGGGTTGAATTCTTGTCCTGACGACCTTGCTTGATAGTCTCCATTTTAATCTGTCCACACAAATCCCGGAGTACTTTCCAGAGACTGCGCACACATACAAAATGGACAGGGATGGTTACTATTTCATTAGTGTTTATTTTAGTCTTTGAGTGTTTTATAAAGTATCTTTGTGTCCCCTGAACTCTGTTTATCAGACTAACTTGAGAGTGGCATCAATCTTCTAATGTCCTAATCTTCTAATCTAAACAAGGAAGTGAAGGTGTGCCCGAGGTATTTCTGTACTTCTGCTTCCTCATTCCCTCCTTTTCTAAAAATATTTTTGCATTTTTTTATACCAATACAGGTGAGCCAGAAGTGCAGTGTTTATTTCCATGATATAATTATTGTTTTTATGACTTCTCACACCAGTATGAAACAAACATTTGCTTTTTTAAATTTTTTTTTTTTTAACTATGATGTTGAAGTGGGTTCAGCAGTTTTAATAGTATTTACTGCAGTGGCCTATACAGAAGTCTAGACTTTGTCTTTAATATCACACAGAGCACAGCATTTTTTAAAGATTCAGGCTGAACTCGGCCCTCTGCTGCTCCATTAAACTGCACAGGAGATAGAATTTAATTGACTTTTCCATCTTTTAAGGAGATCCTTTAAAAGTGGATTTTTATTTGTACATTTTCATCACGCTTTCTTTAAACTGTATTTTAAAACTAATTTAGCTGCGGTAAAACTCAGGCTTGGCCCCTCAGTTGTCATCGGTTACGACAACGGATGACGTTCTAAAGACTAGACCAACATGCACGGGCCATTAAATCTGCGTGGCGTTTGAATACCGGAATCCATTATCCCTGCCCATTAATGATGGGCTTGTAAAATTTTATATCGAGATTTCTGTTTTCTGGGGAAACACTTTTACACAGGCCAATCCATCCGTGACGCAGACGACCTCAACCGTGTTGCCGTGTTCCTCCAGAAGACACGGATAAGATGCCCTTTAGAAGATAACAAGCCCGCCTCACTGCCATTAGTCTGACGCAAATGTGAGTTTCTAAAAAAAAAAAAAAAAAAGAAAAGAAATGACAGTCAATTACTGGGCAAAGAATAAACACGTTTACCGTGTATTTCCATAATGGCACTGTGTTTCCTGTCGAGCTAATGTGACCCCTATTAGTTCAGGAAACTGACCGCAGTCGGGCTCTGCAAGTGCCACCAGTCACAGCCAGAGAATGAATTAGAGAGACGGAAGAGATTAAAGATCAGAGGGGGTGGGGGGGAGATGTAAACAAAGGAGAGTTGCAGACAGCGGGACAACTAAGAAACAGGAGGGATGAAGACCGAAGATGAGTCATAGTACTGCAGCAAACCGGGCCTTGATTGAAATGCCACTGCAGCAGCATGACTTGGATTTTGATTACGTGGAATTTCTTTTCTGTAAACGCTCACAAAAGCTCCTCTAAGCATATGCTGTTGTTGGGCTATTTTGGTTTTCCTGTTCTGATGCATTACATATGGGGCACTCCGTCTTTTAGAAAGTATGAAGGGGGAGGAAAAGCATTCCCCAGTTTCAAATACAGCCAACGGTGACAAAAAAAGCCCAGAGATTTTATTCAGAAACCAGCTCGGCTGATTTTTTAAATGTAGTTTTTCTCACATTTTGTTCTCCTTGCTCTTTCATAAAGGCACCGCAGAGCATTGAAATTTACATAAAAATAGACTGAGTTTGACAAAGTGAGCATTTTGCTGAACTGTGTGGCATGAAGCCTGATGTGTTAACAGTTTTCTGTCTCTCCAGCCAGCTGGTTAAACAAAGCTCAGCACCCTCAAACAAGGTTCTTTTGCCATTGAAAGTGAAGTTGTCTTGGTTTACTTGTATCATGGGAAAATGCATATCATAAAGCCTCATGAACTGATGGAGGTGAAGAAAGACTTGTAAAGCACAAATTGTTCATCAACAGGGTACCATTTTTTTTCTCTTTGTTTACATTAAATAGATGTTCTTTCCACTTTCAAAAATGAGTAAAAGATCTTTACTTGCACTGCAGGCAAATCATTAATTCCCACCTTGTTACTCTTTCTCTGGTGCCAGCTAAAGTGTTATTAATGAGATAAAGTCTTTTTGGGTCAACTACAGCCTTGTTGGAGACACCACAAGCTTTAATCACAAAATGCATTAGTTTTCAGTGACTTGCAGGCATTATGTACCAGGCTGTGTAAGAAAAAAAGACCAGATTGCGTTAATAGTCCTTACTTTCTTCCCCCTTTTTTTCTGTACTCAATGAAGCCTGCAACACAACATGATAAATATCTAACAGGAAAGTGTATTTCTATTTCTCGAAGCAGAAATAATTTCTCGTCTGCTTACTTGCTGTAAAGAAAATGGTTGTGTTTATGGTAAGTGATATAGAAGCTTGTTGGCTTGTGGACATGTCGGTCTCTGTAAGCTGTAACATACAATAAAGAGTCCCCTGGTGCAAAATTATTGTCACTCTCTCATGCATGCTGTTCTGAATGTAGGATATGATTTATCAACTGTGACAAGTTCGGTGCCTGAGAAACAAAATGCAGCTCTATACTTTCTCTTCCATGTGATGTCAGACTCCAAAGCTTATGAAGAATAATAAACAAAATAGTTTTATTTTCTATATGACTCAGCTATCTTAAAAAGATCTTTCTACTTTTAGTGAGTTATGGAAAAAAATCACCAGAGTTGGGGGGGGATTTCTAGTGAGACCAGCTGTGGCAGGTGTGATCAGTCAATCTGAAACTTGTATTGTTATTTTATTTGTTTTTTAATTCTCTTACTAAAGCTTCTCAGTGACTAACGTAGGCTGAATCCACTGCAAGAGATTTTAGATTCGAACTTTGAGGATCAATGTGGTTCTTTTTCCACTCAAATTAATACATTTGCTGAGGAAATTCAATTTTTGTCTGGACATGGTGTGTTATTTTGCGTGTGAACACATCCATCAAAGACGGGATCCAAAAGAAATCTTGAAATGCTTTGGTGGTACAGGCTGGCTACACTAAATATTTGGACTGTGAAGAACATGGATTGAAGCCTGATGAAATAAAGGGATATATAGTAGTGGGATGTTTTGGGGATTCTTGTATATCAAAATTAAAGGGGTGGTTTTATTGTGGGAAATCACCACTGCTCTGTAGAATCGTCAGTATAGTGAGATGGAGGGGTTTGAGTATCCCCACGATCCTGAGAGTTAAGTTGTCAGTGAAGGGTGTCCAGTTGTTAATTTCTCACAGTACAGGGGTTAGAATAAGAGAAATTCTAAGAGCTTGATGGGGCATCACCAAATGAAAAAGCCACTTCACCTGAAAATGGGAAGCTGTGCCTCTAGTGCTTGGCTGGAAGTGACTGGAAGCCACTGCTGCATGGACCCTCCACTTGCCGGAAAAGAAATTTGAAGTTTGGGCCTTTCTGATCTAGGCAGTAAGTGAAGGCTCCTCACTAGCACCCAGGCTGAGGAGCTTGGTGTTGGAGTTCACCGTGACGACTGGGAAGGTTGCCCCATAGCAGCTGAAAGTCATGGGAGCAAAGGTTCCCCTTGATATGGCCTCTCTGATCTCAACTTAATGGTATAATGGTCATACTTACGTCCTTGTCATGGATGATCCATGAATACACTATGAGCATTAGATGGTCAATAAGTGTCCTTGGTTTTCAGACCACCTTTGTCCAAAAGTTGATAATGGACTTTTTGGTGGTGTCATTAGACCTGTGGCTGTATGGTTTGGAAACTCGGGATCCTTCAGTCGGCAAGACTGTTGAGTTCAGAAGCTTGGAATCTGACTTGATCTTATTCTGGATTGTGGATGCGACTTCCAAGAACTGTGGCCTGAAGGTGGTTGTTAACAGTAACCAGGTAATGGAGTCACGAGGGAAGGCATAAAGCAATATCTTTGACGGTCACCTTAAGAAGCTGAAGGGTACCAAGTAGCTGGAAGACCATTTGATCAATCGGAAAGGAAAAGCAGGTTCCATCCCGGGTTTTGATTGTCCATAATGGAGAACTACTTGCACAAACTGAAGATATCATTAGGAAGGTGGAGGGATTTCCCAAATCTGGAGAGTATAGAATGTTTTGGTGCCTCTTCTCAATGTGTTGCCTCCAGGACCTGACCTTGGATAAGCATTAAATTATGGATGAATGGAAAATTTTGTTTTAGCCTAACATTAGTTACTCTCAAATGACATTATACGGAGGCCGGATTTGTTTTTAACTACTCCTGTACATGTTTTGGACACCTTTTACCTTTTTAAGTCAACTGACAGCTGAGGTAGGTCTCACATAATCCAAAAAGTCTTTAATGCATTTTCCGTCAGTTTAGGTTTTATAGAGATGAATGGAAGCAGAAAACTATTACTTTCCTGACGAATATTCAAGCTTTCTGTCATAATTCAAAACCCGGTAACACTCTGGTGAATGGAACAATCAGTCTCATTTGAACAGCAATAAGATGAGAAAATTGTGCTGTGTTTGTACTCCCTGAGCTCCAAATGCTCTCTTTCAAACTGTATAAACAATTTGGTTTAATTAAGTGAAGTAATTGGATCTCTCTATAGCCATACCTGCAGCCTTTAATGGTGAAAGTGTTTCTCATCTCATTAATGTCCCACTGCTGCCATAATGGTATGAATTGCTTTCGATGTTGATACATCCACTGGTGTGTCTACTATCCTGTCTTGTACATGAAATGTGCTATAAAAATAAACCTTACCTTGATGTCAAGGCCAGCCACCAATTGATACATTTTGACCAGGGAATGGGATCTAAGCCTTTTTTTTTTTAAAACAAAAAAACAGTTTTAGTCAGATATGTCAAAGTAATCAGTTGTTTGTAACTTTAAAAAAAGGTCAGATTAATGTACGAGACCTAATAGTATTACTGGTTGCATAAATCCCACACCAAAAGACAGTGCAAAAGCATATTTTGCCTGTTTGAATCATGTTTTTATTAATTCTTCTAGTGGGTACATTCAGTGGAGTGTGTGTGCTTTGTTCGCCCTCTAATTGTGAGATGACTAACCCTGAAAGCAGTGAACTATTCAAGTTCACTGCTTTCAGTTTTTACGAACGGCATTGATTAAAATTGCAGTTTACGTGTCACTCGAAGGACGTTTGAGATGTCTCCAGTGTCACACTACTTTGTTAACCCCTCCGTGTGCAAGTACATACGAGCTGGTGGAAGACAAGGGGAAGTGATGGCAGACATGGCCTGGGTGAATGTTTTAATCACCCCATTCTCCTTACCTTACCTTTGCTACCGCTGGCCTTCCACTCATCTCATTACTAACCAGAGAGGGTGAGAAGTGAGGTCTGCATAGACCTGTGCATGAATTATTGAGCCTTTTTGTTCTTTTACCTCAGCTCCTGCTCCACACTCCCCGATAACCTTTACATAAAAGAGCAGAGGCTAACTCTCAGCCATTGTATAATGCGGTTGTTACTGCAGAGGTGTGGGGTTTACTCATTTTTAGAAGCTTCTACCTGATGGTCTACATCTGGCATGTTTGCCTATGCAAGTAGATGTATTCTTCCCCCGTTTTTAATTACATTTAAATAGTTCCACGTGAACTTGAGACCTAATTGACTCCATTCTGGGTTGAACGGATGCTGATGTAGCAAGGTAAGGCAGATAAATCTTAGAGCCTCCAGTTCATTCCATGCAACATCTTTGCTGTGTTGGCAAGAGTTATGCTGTGCTAGTTCCATTCCACCATGCCCGTTCAATTTGACTTGCTCAGTCAGAGGCGGGCTAATGAAGGCTGAGGTCAGTGTATCCGAGGCGTGCGTGAAAACTTTAGGGCAATTTACTGCGATGCTGAAAATCTCACGCTTCTTTCTTCTTCTGCCCCCTTCCCGTGTCTCTTTGTTTCCTGTGCGTGTGTGTGTGTGTTGCTTCAGGTTTGAAAAGGCAACATCAAACCTCAACCTCCCGAAGCCTCCGAGCAAGAGAAAGAAGACGCCGCCAAGATGTTCAGCACCAAAAGGTCAGCACGGTGTCACTTTTGATCTGTTCTTATGAACTCATCTCTGGGGTTTTAAAATGCTTTCTGCTGATAACGGTTGACATTTCTGTTGAGCTGCGCCTCACAAATAACTGGATGAGAAGAGATGTCTCTGTTTAAAAAAAGGTGGTTGGTTTCAGGTCAGAGCACAAAACACTCACAAGCCCGATCAGAGTTTGAATTATTACATCAGAGCTGTGCTTTGCTCCAATACAAACTATTGTCACTCACTGTGTTTTTGAATCCTGGAGATTAGACAGCCCTGGAAACGCAGGTGCAAATACCCCCCATTGAAGCTATTATACAGGAAGTTTTGGAAACCAAGTATACAATCCTCCTTTGCATTTTTAATGTGGCTTGTAGTTGCGTACAGTCTGCATGAATCATTGATCGCTTTTTCTGGATGTTGACTGCGAGGTGGAAGTGTACATACTGCTTTGGCCAGATGAGATTAGATATGTGGAGCATACAAACAATATGTTTGTCATGTTTGGTCTTTTTTTAATTTATTTTACAATTGTTTCATAGCAGGTCATGTACAAAATGAGCGGCTTTGATTGCGACAGAAATTTCACCAGAGACCAAAATTCAAGGACAAATGCATATCGTCTAAATAACGAAATGTATCTCTTACCTGTCTATTAGATGGGTTATGATTTTTTTTTGTTGCATATTTTAGATACAATTTCTACACAGTTTTGCTGAAGTGAGATATTTACTTTTTAACACAGCCAGTTAAGATATATTTCTTCATGCTTTTCCAAGTTTTAAGTTTTAGGACATAAAAAAAAAAAAAATTGGTCACGGGAAGCTATATACACATTCATTCTCATAGCTTCCCAAAGATGTTAGAGTGTGAAGTGTGAGCACCTCCTACAAAAGGCTGCGAGGGGATCTGGAGAATTTAAATGTGTCAAAACAATATAAAAGAAAAATACATCAACAGTGACCTTTAAGAAGTAGTCATCGAACTGTCTATCTTACAGTAAAGGTATTTCCACACCCATTCCCACAGAGAAGATTATTATCTACAATTATAATGACCTTATATGAAAATAAGCTTGCCAGGAAATTTTTTTATAGCATAAAAAAACAAAACGGCAACTTCATTGCTCGGAGAAGCTCCTCACAAAGAAAGAAAAGAAAAGCCACACCTCAGACTCTTCTGAAAAAGAAGGGAGAGGTTCAAATTAAATGTAGCGCCTCATTTAAAATGGTCAAGCAAGTAGGTGGAAGAGTTATCATTCAGCCAGTCAATCTTTGAGTCCACCGTGAACTCACTTATGCTAAAGTATTTAGTCACAGGGGAGTCAGTTAAAGCCTGGGAACAAGTTAATGATTCATCGCCCATCGCAGTAAGATATTGGTGATTCACTCTGGTCCCACTTTCAAACATAATCCCCTGACTTGGCCACTAAGTTATCACTAAAACTATTCAACTGAGGAACTTTGAGCTGGGAAATAATTTTTTTTAAAAAGTGTCAAAGTATCACGACGCGTTGGTGACTGAGCGCTGTCCGACCGCCCATCTTCTGTGCAAATGCCATACTGTGTGCGAAAAGATGATGAAATCAGGCCAGCCTTCTGTCCCCTCCGGGAGCCGTGTCAGCACAATCGATGACACGGGGATGCTCGGCCAGGAATATGCTGCCAACTTTATATTCAGACATCACCCCCCCAAACGCTCACTCATATTTTTGCTGAATAGAAGGAAACAAAGCATTTCTGCTCACAGTGGTTGCTGAGGAAGTTTGTGTTTTGCAGCTTTGTTTCTGTTTTTTTTTTTTTTTGTAATGGGGCTTCTTCTCCCTCAAGTGGCCCCCTGACAAGCCTCGTTGTGATTACGGCCGAAGAGTGTAATTAACTGGCTCTCATTAGAATTGAATCGAACATCTCAACGTTGCCGTTTTTTATTTGATTCAGATGAATGAGGAGTGCGGAGCCGAGCCACAGGTCATGAATCCAGAGCGTTAGCACTTTGACTGGGCGGCTGTTGTTGAAGAGCTGATTGTTCAGCGTACTCACTACTTGATTGTTTGCGTCTGCATGTGCTCATTAAAATGTAACTGGAGCACCGTGTTTCATGCTCAATGAGAGCAATTATGGAGTGGCACACACCAAAGGCTTGTATTTAATTTTTTTTTCTTCCCTATTGATCCTACAGCAAAAAGAGAGGCTGTAGTTGTGTTTGAATTGATGAGTTTTGAGTAGACATTCCTAGAAATCGGAATGATGATCCATCTTAATGATTGTTAGTTTTTCCTGTGTTTTTTTAGCATCTGAAGAAGAAAACTCCCCTAAATCCTGCCTGTAGCTCTGATTGGTTGATTTATTCTGTAGGCACATAGTTATTTGAATTTCTGAATGAATGGGAAGCGGGTATTATTTTCTATTTAACTAAGTAATTGAATTAACAGTCCAAGGACAGCGACCTCACCCAGTGACTTGTAGACTGTTGTTTTGAATTCTTACTTTGAATGTTTTGGCTATTGGTCTCGTTGTTTTGGAGGTAAAGATTCAGAGGTGGCCGCTGATCTAATTGAAAGCAGCTGAAACTGCTCTTGCAAAATGGAAAGAAGCTCTCTCTGCTGCCTTTTTATTTTATTTTACTCTAAACTGGACCATAATTTGTGGTGATTTCTATCTTCCTGCTTTCCATCTCTTTCCAAAACTCTCTCACAGGTTTTATTTGCCCTGCTCTCTGTTCATAAAGTATTTTACACCTCTGAGAATTGAGACTGTGAAATTGCACCCTAATTGTGCCACACTTTTCCTTTTTAATCGTGTGAAGTAGAACAAGCTAGGCAGCATTGTTCCTGACAAGAACCCTGGCATTCCTCTTTAAGGTAAATTATCTCTGATGATTACGTATCATGTAATAGAGCTTACTACATAAAATCCGATTTGAAAACATCTTTGAATGACAGTTTAGCATGAATTAAATTAGGGTGAATTAGAAGTTGGCAGGCAAAAGTCAAACACAATATTTAACTGTTCTACATCTATATACATCATTCTACAGCTATATAATAATTAGCTATAAAACAGTTCCAGCGCAACGTCGTCAGAGGTAAGTGCTTGAGTAGTCAGTCTTGGGTTTTTGGAAAGCTCCTAAAACGAAGATGACAAGGCAGTTAACTTTACCAATTGTGTGAAAAGATGCATTAGCATCCTTCAGTATTTCAAGTGCATCAGTTTGCTAGCAAAGGATTTTGTGTCCACGCCATTCTAAGACTGGACTGAGGTCCTCTGAGCCTTCAAGGCATTAATGTTGGTGCTCAATTAGATTAGAAACGAGATTCTTAACGTTTGCATTTGGATGCAAGAAAAGTCTCAGTTTTGGTTATCGGAGAGATTTTTCAGGAGGGGTGTGTTAGCCTAGTCTGGGAAAGTGGCTACAATTAAAAAAGAACACATTTTATTCATATGTTATGTTTAAACAGCTGCCCTTTGACAATGTTTCGTCTTGGCTGAGTATTATCTTAGTAGCTAACAACTAGCATATCTTAGCTTGTGACCACTGGAGCGGCTAAAGGCTAACAACTCAGTAGACCAGGTATTACCTTTATAAGGTATTAGCATCTCTAGGCTAGCGACTAGCATGTTATGGCTAATGGCCTACTTAATGGACCTCTGCATACTGAAGCTAATTAGTTAGCAAGTTAGTTATGTAGTTTGTCATACTCTTCTTCATTTTAATTGGCAAAAGTCAATGAAAAACATTCCATTTGAATATTTGGAATTTTTTACAATTTCCTTTTGCTAAAGAAAATAAATTATTTCTATATGCCTGGCCTCGGCTTGATTTGAAAAGTTTTGAAAGGTTTCCTTTTTTCCTTCTTCTTTTGAGGCGCATAGAGGTATTTGGCGTTCGTCTTCGTCACTAGACTTAAACAGGTGTCCTTTTATGTAATCGCTTTAGTTTGACTAAGGCCTTTGAGTAAAGGCATGAGGACTGTAAAGGCATTTGAGTTTGACAAAGTTAAATCTAACTTTTTCTTCTTTCTGTCAACTATGTTGGCTCAATGAAACAAGCCGATCAGCAGTTTTTCAAAACCTTGTGGACAGGAATGGAAAGTAACTCGGCATTCCATTGGGCTTAGGCAGACCAATAATTGATTTAGGATGAAGCGACAAAGTATAAATGTTCACAGGGAAAATGAACAGGAACCTGTCTACTTTCCCACTTTTCATTTTAAACCTGCCGCAAAGAAGGGAAGTGTACTTAACACTAGTGTGTGGGATGGCATGGACAATATTTGTGACAATTGTGGAAAGGCGCCTGCTTGGTGGAGGGATTGTTGGATGACTCATGACAAACAAATCTAAACAATAAAGAAAGCAAACACCTTTATTTTTACCTGCCACAGGTCATACTCCTTCATTATATACAGTTTGTCCTAGACAAACCCTTGCACTCTTGCTCTGACCAGTCTTATATTGTCATCTCGGAAGTTAAGCTTATAATCACTTGTTAGGTACTGCAATCTAAATGGAATATCACATTTGACATTCACCCCACCCCACCCACGTATCTGTCTTTGGCTCTGACTTGTTGACATCAAGGGGCCTTGGCGCTGGATTACTTATGTATGCAGACGGAAGCGAATGGTGTCTGGGGATTTGAGTGCATGTTGGAATGAGTTAACCCCCCACAAAGGCCTGCTGATCCAATCATGACGCACAGACTGCCACCCCAATGCCACACACTGGCTCTCCTTGGACTGACCTGGAAGGCTTTTTGAAAGTACGTGTCTGAATTCATGAACGCCTCTCATTCAAAGGCACACTTTGTGTTGCCTTTTATGGAAATTTGAATGTGAAATACATCAGGCTGGAATTGAAATAACTGATTTATTTATATACTACGTGAGGTCTTGCATTTTATTTTACTCTTACTGTACTCTTCAATGGAAAAAGACATTTATGCTCAACATAATGTTAAAGATTTCGTATCAAATTAGCATCAAATGTAACTGTAGCTATAAGGGGTCCGTCCCTAATTTTCTAAATAAAATTTTTTGTCTCCAAACTTATCCTCTGGCTCTGACGTTCTGCCACAAGTCAGAAAGTAATCCATTACTAAACAGGCTCAGGCATAAGGCTCAGGAGATCAGATTGTTGTGCAGACATGTTGTCTTTAAGTGACAGTAAAGGTTTCTAAAATCTTAGTGTAAACTCTTTATGAATAATATTGAAACTCACTCTTGGGGGAAACTGCATCCTAAGACAAAAAGAAGAAGAGGCAGACTTGAGCTGCACCACGAATGCGGCAGAAACCTAATATGTGCAGAGAACAAACATGCACGGTGGCTACTCTGCAAGCCAGAACAATGTGGATGTAATCAGTCTCTTGGCTCTAGGTGTCCAAGTTAGTCTCTACCTGCACTGTGTCGTTTAAGTTTGCAGACAGCAGCAGCATTTTGATCGGGCAGCCTCCGCTTGGGGCCGGTCCTGCGCAGTAATGAAGTCCCAGAGTTCTGCTAAACTCCGAGAGTGATGAGGAGACAGCTTTCTGCTGACGCAGGAAGAGAGAGAGAGATATCAAATGTCAAGGCACACATTAAATCTAAAGTTTCATTGCCCGCCAATATAGAGTAAGAGGGGATCCGCTCCGAGGAAAAGGTCTGGTGCCACTAAATGTGGCCAACAATATATATGCATATTCCTAGACGTCCAAAATGTCATACAAAAGCACCTATTGGGTGATTACATTTTATTAACATCTTTTGCTGGAATACTGAGATTGAATACCTGTCTTTAATATTGGAGAATAAAAGGTGTATGTGTCTGATTCCGAAACTACCCTACTTTGTAGGTTGATGATTTCATTGAAATATGGGTATTTATTAGTGATCAGGGCACACAGTTTAGTTTGGAAAATTATGTTTCTGTCGCCTTCAAAGCATTTTATTTTAGCTTGCTGTCATGCGCAACACTCGGCCTTGGTCCGCTCGCTAGTGCACTCCAGCATCTTGAAACAAAATGTTGTGCCTTTTAGGTAAAAGGAAAATTCCCTTTCAATTGATGTGCTTTCGTTTTATGCGCAAGTCGGCGTTGTGTGGGAGGAGGATGGAGTGCATCAAGGATAAAACCCCTGGCCTATGCCGCCTTTTCAAACGACGGTAATACAAGGTTTTCGGCATTTACTGCGATGGGGAGAACGTGTGCTTTGATAGTAAGCCGGTTTACAGTAGAGGAAGATGCTGCTCTCGGCCTGTGGAGCGAAAACGTCATTGCTCTCTTCTGTTAAGCCCTAAATGTGAACAGCATGTTTATCTTGAATTAAAACAGGGCTATTCATTGGATTATTTTTCTCTATAAATGGAAAGAAAATTGCAGTGTTGAGCGATTCTTTGATTGTTTAGCAATTTCATATGTCAGCTAATTTAAGAACATCAAAAACATGAAGATTAACTCCCCCACCCTGTCAGTAAATAAAGTGTCCCCACCCCCCACCAAAAAAGTCCCACTCAAAATTTAAAATTAAATTCAGAGAAATTATTTACCCCAAATGTAATTTAAAATATGAAAAAAATCCTGTGGTAACTGTGTGGCTTCCATAGTCTGGTTTGGCCTATGATGCCCAGTGAATGCAGGGGGCGTGGCCTCAGTAGCCAATAGGAAGCAGTGCTGTGTGCATGTGGTTGAGGCGCGTACCTTCACTAAATCTGGTTGTTTTAGCCAAGATTACGCCACAGTATATTTTCCCCAACTATGTTTAAGTTCAACCTTCAGTTTATTCCATTTCTGTTTTGTTCCAATAAATTCCCGTCAATTCCTGTGGAAAGTTTCCAACTTTGAAAATTCCTGGAATATTGCAACCCTACTTCGTGCAAACACAGGCAGTCATTGTTCTTCCATTTGTCACTCCAAGGATTCCTCCTCACCTTCGTAAAACACAAGATTTACATAGAAAATGAAAATAATAGAAGTTGCCATTTTAATGGAATCTGGTGTGCAAGGATTCTCTTTAAGAGGCATATTGTCATTTGTTTGGTTGTCCTCCTCCACTATTTTCCACCCCAGCACTTGTCAGTCATTGTGATGAGCTATCTTTTGTTGACTTCAAGCTAAAGGCAATAAATCTGGAGGGGAAAAAAAGTTTTTATGCCTTTTTTTTCCTCACATGATCAGATTGTTGTGTGCTGCTGTACTGGCTCTGACCATTTTATGTACTTTACCAACCAAAAATCAACGGCAAATGCGAAATAAATGCGGCTCCTGGTATAGAATACAAACCAATTTATACTTTTTGTTGTGAGACCTGGTCCCGTGTTCTAGTTTTGTAGGAAAAAAGAGAAAATTAACCTCATGGGAATTCAGTAAGCCCTTGCGTATCAAATCAATGTGCAGAGGTTGAATGTCACCTAGTGTATGTGGTGAAAGTGAGCCTATTGGCCCCGGGCACCAGCTAATGAAATTTTGATGTCGCTTTATTTAGAAATATATTTTACAGGATTAGGTTCAAGGCTCCATTTTCACTTCAAAGGGAAGCTTTAAACACTGCTGGGGGTGTTATCCCTCTCACAGTAAGGGGAAGCATCCTTCAAATTTCTTGGCTTTTTGTGTTGTTTTCTCCCCCCTCCTCATTTGTTTCTCTTTCAAATATGACAAACTTTACTTTTCATTCGTTTCTGACTTTGCTCTGCTGATCTATGTGGAATAAGAGCGTTCATTACATTTTAATCTCATATCCTTGCGCTCGTACATAAACACACACACACATATAGCCCCAGCGTGCCCAAACTACCTGCTTTGTAAAATGTTAATTCATAATGTTTACTGATCATAATATTTGCATTCACTTAAAATTCTGCAATGTTTACATTTGCAAGGAACTATTCAATTAAGTCAAGAGTTTTTAATCTCTTCCTTAGCTCTTACCACAATTTGCTTGGAGAAGAGAAGCAAATGAAAAAGATTTTTTTTAATAACATGGAAATGAATCACCATATTAGAGTGTGTGTGTTTGTGTGTGTATGAGGAGAGTGTGGATTTGTGAGACTGCAGGGAATATTATTTCCAATTTTGTCTGTTCTCTAGATTATTCTTCTCAATTGATTTTAAAAGAGTTTTTTTTTATTAATTCAATCCAGCAGGAATACCTGCAAATCTGTTTTCTAAAGGTCAGAATAAAACTGGGCACAAAATACTCGTATTACTACCTCATGATATACCTGAAGGTTGCCAGGGAGATAGAAGAGAAACATGAGATTTTAACACAAATTCAAGAGCAGCAGAAAAAGGCACTCTCTGGAAAGGGAATCGGGGATCTGCAAAATCGAAACTGCAAAGTCAAATACGAAAATGCGTTTGAAAAGCAAAACGGTCAGAGATTCCCAGAGAAAAAACTCAAAAAGTCCCAATCCTAAAACAAACTTTGGTCATTTTATGCTAAAAGAAAATCACCACGAAGCTGAACAGTTTCCTGGATGAGAAGCAGGCATGCATTTAACTCTGTGAAATGGTGTTTATCTTCCACAGTTGAGCTTAAATGCGTCCTCAGGATGAGCCCCTTTGCTGTTCCTCCCTTTTGTCCGCTCTTTCTCTCTGCGTCCTCCTTCAGGACGGGCCCTTTTCGGCACGGCTGGGTCCGGGCATATGGCGCCCCGGGAGATAGCTGACCTGGGGGTGAACGTTGATGAAGAGGCAAATTAACGTTTCATTTCATTATTCGCTTATTTTAAAACACCAGCAGCTGCAGTTCTCAATGTCAATCAGAGGTTAGAGGGCCGCTAGGTAAAGGGAAAACAACAAAAACCCTCAAGGAAACCATGGTGCTTCTTCTCATTGGGCCTGAAAGCTGAGCTGGTGTTTGTTCGAAAATATAGTCTTATCTGCAATGTTTGTGCCATCTGCCTTCATCTGTGAGGCTCCGTTATGTAATGCAATCAGACCCACCCACCGAGCAACAGAAACACCTCTGGGCTCTTGACGGTGTGTTTAAATATGGTAATTCGCTCTTCAAGAATGTAAGAGGGGAGAATAGGAAGGAAGATTAGGGCTAAATATATGGAGGCAAAAAGGGAAAAAAAAAAATCCTGGCTTCAAACTGCCAACAGTAACGATTCAAATACGTGGCATGTGTGTCTATCTCCCTCTGTCGCTGCCTCTAACTCAATTTTTCTGACGGCGGAGACATTTTTGTGTGCAGTGACTGAATTTATTGTTGCGGGGCATCTGCTTTTTTTATTTTTATTTATTTATTTTTACAAATACGTGCCGAGGCCCACCCTTTATCTGGCAGGGAGCATTAAAACATGAACGATGTTTGTTTCTCCTGCCTCTTTAGAAGCCCGAGCGACGACGAAAAACCACTTTAAGGAGGGCAACATGGTTTAATTTCAGCCAATTCGTGGTGCAGAGGTAGGACTTTCTGCAAGTGTAGCCAGATGGAGCTGATTCACATTCATCTCGTTTGACGGGATCGAATCAATAGTATGTGTGTTTGGCTGGCATACCCGCTTGAATTTTCCAGTAAATATATAAGGAACAAAAAATATGATTATTGGTTTAAGACAGCTCTTTACGTCCGTACGTTTTAATTCATGGCGAGGTAGTCCACATTATTCTTTTTGCTTTACGGCTTTACAGGGAGTGGCACAATAAAATTTGTATTTTATTACTTAAGGCAATATTTTTGAGCTATTCAAAACAATGCAATCATTCTCCCCGCAGGATTTAATAGTGTTTAGTGGCTGTTGAGCCTACAAATGCTAAATAAAACCAGATGGGTTGAGAGTGGAGGGAATAAATGCATTCATCACAGAGCTCACACCTCGTGGAGCTCTTCAGCTGATTGCATTTGACTAGAAAAGCAACAATGTCAAGTAGAATGCTTTTTGCAATGTCAAAAAGGTGCAGTCAACTCTATAGAGAAACAACATTCTGGGTCCCATTAACACAATTGAGCGTGGCTGTAAGTGTGACGGGGATTGTGTTGACGGCTTTTGTGAGAAATCAGAGTTTCGTGACATTTGAAGTGACAGAGATGGCGGTTTGATTCATTTTACGGGGTTCACGGTAAGGTTGCTCCATCCACATGCTCCCACATTCCAGGATGGATTTTGCTCCTTAAGTGCAGTTCAGGTGGTCTTCATGAAAAGCTACGGACACGACACACATCCGTTAACCGGGCTTTGATGGGAAATTGGTAACGTTTGTAGTTCATACTTTAGAGATGGGGTTATTTACTTTGATAATAAGAGTGATGGGCTTGTGTGTGAATGGTTAAAAAGCCACTGTAATTTGAAGGTTATCTTAGCTTTTCATAAGTTTATTAACCAGCTGTAGTAGCATTAGTCCAAGCTACACTGTTATTTGGACTTTTAGGTTATTTTTAACTGTGTTCTACTTTCTGTTACATATCTGAAGCACAGACTTGGACAGACTTTACTTTAGCTCGTACATCTATAGAGTGAGCATGTATTTGCTTTTGAGCAACCCTAAAACATCTGTGCTTATTTTGTTTGTTGGTGCCAATAGCAATATCACGCAAAGACGTGCAAATGGTATCAATCGAACGAAACCCAAGTTGTGGAACAGTTTAAGATTGAGTGTTGAATATTTTAGGGTTATGTTGCAGAATCGAATTAGTTAACCTAAATAATTTAAAGAAAATTAGCAAGGGGAAAAAATAGAGACATTGGTGTGTAGCAATTGTTTTACCTCTGCTGGTGGTTTGTAATCTAGAAAAAAACATTAGCAAACATGAATATGTATTCATGTGATGCATTCATCTATATATGTCTTATTTGCCAGTTCCACTGGAGCATCTTCAAATTATTTCTGACAAATCTACCCAGTGGTACAAATGTCTCCTAAAAATAAACTGCTCTTTCGTGTCCATGTCCTCCTGGGTGCTGCTGAATTTCAGTCACATCTCTCACACCTTCTCTTAGACTTTGCTACTAAAGGTTGGGCCTGTGACTCATCACAACTGAAGAAGAGCGGTGGATAATGCAGGGTGCTCAACTGTGCACACGGCAGGCTTTGAGAGAAAATCTGTGTTTGTAGGGGGGGGGGGGACTTTAAAAAGGTTAAATAATTAAAAGGACCTCATGTATTCACATGAAGTAGGCTGAGTCAGATCATAGAATATGGCCTGTTTATTTAGAGGTAAAAAATGCAAAGAAAATGGAAAGAAACCTGTGTCCTGTGTTTCAGAACATTAATTTGCTTCGTTCAGATTGAGTTTTCCTGTTGACTTAATTCAAAGGTTAATAATCCAAATGTCAAATTAATAAATTAGAACCGTCAATTATTAATGACATTGAATAATTAAAATATCAAGTGTTGAGCAAAAATTAATTGGCAGTGAGTGTATGACATGAAATCCAAAACGAAAGCCTCTATTTGAAGTATGACAAATATAGATTTATGCCCACTTCTAATATTAACTCTTTAATAATTGAATGTTTGACATAAATATTGCATTCCTGTTACTGCTTTTTTTTTCTTTTTGAAATTTGTATGTCTGAATGTTTTGTATTAGATTAGCTTTTCATTCACTGATATGCTGCACAGCTCGTGTGATTTTGAATTACAGTAGAGGTCCCTCTCCATTTCCCACCTGCCAAATCTTTGAATAGGTGTGCTGTTTTGCAGTAACATGAAAGCTATTTGCAGTCAATTGTATAAGTCATCAAACATAAGCTAGTGGTAAGATAATTCCAGTTTTTCTGTGTGAATCGCATTTTGTCCTCTGCGTTCTTTTGCAAAAGTTTAAAAATAAATATGCTACAATGAGGTGCATAGCTCCCTTCCTATTTCATCGGCCCTAGCTTTGACCTCAAGTTCCTCAATTTCCAGCGGGCTCTTTGTAAATATGCTATCAAGATATACAATATCTATTTATGGGTAGCAGATCCATATCCAAGAAACCGTAAGCTTATTTGTCTTAAATGTAAATTGCACCTCAGCCCTGTTAACCGGGGGCTCTCGGCAGACTGATTGCATGGGGTGATGTGTTTACGGTCTAAGAATGCTGATTAACTGCTGGGAAGGTCGTTCCTCAGCAGTTACCGGTAGATTAAAACGGAGAGGTGAGGGACGGCCTGTCATCACAAATGTTACCATGTCACACAAGAGCACGAAGTGTTGCAAAGTCAGCAGAAAATGTGTCTCTCCTGTTCGACTCATAACAAATGAGCATCATGACTTAAAACGCTAAATCCAGATAAATGTATAGGATTTTTCCTGTTATTTGTAAAACCGTCTTAGCATAGCAACTGTGAAAAATAGCTATAGCAAGAAAGATTGGTTGATTTTGCCACATACAGCACATGTACATTGTGTGAATGTAAGATGTTTGGAACATACAGGCATATGCTTTTCCATATGTTTGGGTATTAAAAGTTAACGTCAGGAACTCATTATTTAGTTTATCACCTATTTCTAAGGTCACTTGTGGCACACCAGAAATAATTAAAAGCACTGTGTTGTCATTTTAATATGATATATAACATCTCAAACATGCTATATATCTTCCCTTATTTCCACAGTCGTCCATTTTGTCAGTCAGGACTAAAAAAATTGATAGACCAAATGCCTAAAAACATCTCAAATTTAGGGAAAATAGTCAAACTATTTCATGTCATTAGGGCTTTCACTTACAATTGTTATTTTCTATAACCCAATTTGGCATTAATAATAAGGTCTATTGCTGTGGTATGAAGCAGTATTTAAAGTTGGCCACAAACATATTTTTTAACATTCATTATTTGCTTAAGATAAGATTAAAAACTCTATTTATCCCCGCAGGAAATTGTAGCTTCATTTCACAGCTATAGATGTAAGTTAAGACCAAGTTACAAAGAAATGCAGTGAGTCTACTCAAAGCAGCTTCAAAATTTTATATTATAAATAGCTTTCATTATATGGAAGTAGAAGGAAGTGGTTTGATATAAGGACTTAATTCAGCAATTTCAAAAATGATTAGCGTGTGTTAACAAAATCTCCCCGTCTGAACATATTGGCTATTACAGACACGTGCTGCCGGTCCTTTACCATCAACATCCAGCAGCTGAACCAGAAATGCTCATTGAAAAGCCCTCCAGGTGTAGAAAGTCACCATAGAGATATGATCAATGCAGCTTCCCCTGTTTGTGAGATTGCAACATCCATATTTGATGCCCTGTTGATGTTTTTCTGGGAGCCTGCTCCCTTTCCGCTGCCCCACCGTCATGCAAATCATCCCTGATATCGTCCCTGTGTGGAGGTATGCAGAACGTCGGTGGCGATATGACCGTGTGAGGATTGAAATGCCAAAATTAGCTTCAAGTACTGAAACAATTGTTTGGTTTCTACCATTAAGAGTTGAGTTTTCTCTAGGGCAGCGAAACATTACAAATGAGGCTTTCTCATTAGCTAAATGGACAAGAATGTTGAATAATTTTTTTATTTTACTTCGAGTTCTCATGGACTCCAAGCTGTAAAGAGCTTTCATCCCCGAGCCTATAATGAATTGATATACCGCATCCATCCAGACAACAGCCGGCCTTAACTTTAATGATGCTGCTAGAATAAAGAGGTCGGATCGGACTGGCTGCTCATTTCACTAACAGCTCAGTCTGGTCTCAGCTTGTAGAAGAAATTTGTCGCACAAATAATCTTTTCGTTCTTTCTTTGATCTTTAACGCCCTGCCTCTGTGGATCTAACCCTTCATTTCAACATCTCCAGCATTCACATATGATTTTCTTTTTTTAGCTGATAGGGTAAACGCTCCCATTTTGACTCGGCTAAAGTATGAAAGTTATGCACTGATGCCGTCCATGATCCACTTCATTCCAATAAATTCAGCTCAGTGGTATTGAGCTCTGGCAGTATGACTCACATTTAGTTTTTTCTCAATATTTCAATCCATATCCCTGGAAATCCAAGCAGTAAAAGCTTTGTTTATAGGAGCAATGACTGGAGGATCAACTTTCTATATAACTTGCTTGTACAGCAGCCATATCTGTGAGCATATTTTAAATGACATTTGCTACTCTTTTAGGTTTGTTTTGATCATGTATGTAGATGTAAAAAAACTGTAGACCTATAGTTGCAGTTGAAAATGTCAGAACTCAACAGGATTATAGAAATATGGATATGCATATTTTTGCTTTGCTCCATTACTGTTACATCCTTTCTTTCAGTGCTTGGGTTCCTTGGGCATGTTACGATATTTGCAAAAAAAAAAAATCATGACATGGCCTCAATCATTTCTTTGGCTAAGATGCAGAAGAACCGTTAGCAGTGATTTATTTACGGCTGTGGCTTTCTTTTGCCTCCTTGCATGAGGCATTTAATTTTTGTGGCTGTCCCTATTTACTTACGAGCTGGAGTGTTCGGAAGTGGAACGCCTAGAAATTATAGGGGATATAAAGAGGGGGATGAATTGAAGGATGAAAAAAAGACACTGACTCAGCCCATTGCAGAAAGTCCCAGTTTTTGCAAAGTTGTGTCTAATGTCTGTATCGTCACAGGGAGATCATCCAAGCTTGTTAAAGTCAGAGGAAGTCCACGGTGTACACAGGAATATGGTCAAAGACTGGGCAGCATCTAACTATGAAATGTTACCCAGTGCACATGCTTTGGCTCTGACACGCCCTTTTGAAATTCTCTGTTCTCTAACTGTGCAGGAGAGCTGTGGACACAGACACTAAAGGCAGTGCAGTGAAAACAAACAGTAATGCGGATTTTGAAAGAACAGTAGAAATCAATAGAAAGGAGCAGAGTTTTTTTGTCAGTTTGTCCAATCCAATTAGCTGATTCAAGGGTGATGCCACTTTAAGGACGCACAAATATGTTGTCGTAGCTCCCCATTAAAAAAATAAAATAAATAAAAGAATTAATGAAATCAAATAATGTATTTAGTAGGCTACTTCTGTCTTGGCTTAACCCGTAACCCATTAATGCTACGTTTCTATTAATTTTTATAAGTCCTGGTCATTTCCTTTGACCTCTTCCATAAGTGTTTTTAAAAAAAAAAATGTGTTTGCGATAGTCGTATATGAAATATGAGAAGCAGCAGATTTGATCAGATCTGCAGTTTGAGGCCCTGCTATCTGAAAATAAAGACATCAAGAATTATTTAAGAGAGTGAAATGGAAAAACAACCTTGTGTATTCACCGCAATTTGAATCGGATTCGAAGGTTGTAAAATCTCCTCAGTGGCCGAGTGGTGTTGGCAATTAATTTAGAAAAAGAGAGACGCCGCCTACCCCATGTGCTCGACACAACAATTGAAACCAACATGTAGTTGAGCATCGTCATTCCAGTTGTGTAACATGCGCTCCCGAACCGAACGCCCAGGGACACTGGGCCACGACTAATGGGAAAGGTCAGTTAGTGTAGCAGAATACGGCGCATCCACTCAGCCGCATGCATAATTCAGGGCAACGAGCTCAGGGCGAGAACGTAATCTCTCTGTTTGCCAGTCAGCCGTCGTGCCGTCTCATTTGAGCTCGTTTTGAAATTTTATTAAAATACATTTGAATAAATGAAATTGCCCTCCGGCGGCTAAGTGATAGAGCGATGTTTATGTCAGAGGCATCAGACTCAAGCGGATGAGGAGCTAAGTTGGAACCAAGCCAGAACGCAGCCTCACTCATCACACGCCAAGCTTTTTTTATTTTTCTGAGCTCTAGAAAAACACATACAGGTTAAGAACATAAAACTTAGCTGAGGCTGATATTTGTGAATACTCTGAAACAATGCACTCCGTCTTTTGTTAAATCTTGTCTTTTCTTTTCCGCTTGTGAGGACCGGGTCAATTATTTCTCAAAGTGATCTGAGAATTTAACATTTCATGCCATTGTTTAAATCAATAACAGGGGAAATTGCATCAAGGCGGTGAATCTCAGCGGGGAACAGAGAAAATGCTAAGTTAAAGTGGGAGTGAACGTGTATATATTCATGTGTCGCGCATCGATTAGCTGTAAATCATGCAGTGACTTCTTTTTTTCGTTGCTGCGGCTGACGTAGATTTCTCTGCCGCAGGCGTACCTTCGAATGTGTTCTTCTGTAGAACGTGTGAACACAGGGAAATCACACTCAGACTTCCTCTCAGCTCTGCACTGAGGTGTGAGTTAGAGGGAAACCAGGGAAAACGCAGGGGGATACCCTTTGCTTTGAAGATTCTGTTTAAATAAGTTATTTCCACCTTGAAATAACAGCGCCATAGTGACTAACTTACTCTTAGTTTCTAACAATCCTTTCCTATCATCCTATCATCAACTGCAGGATAATGTAGTATTTAGATTCAGTTATATTAAAGCTTTGGGCATAAATTAGCACCATAAATACCATGGACTGAAGAGTTTTTCAAATAAAACACAACAAAAGTTGCATTGCATATTCTGTTGTTAAGCTTCATATTGTCCTCACCTCATACTAATAATTCTATCCAATTTTAAAGAGAAAAAATGCAGAAATTCTGCATTATTTCCACTATAGTTCTGATCACAAGCACACATGCAGATGGAAAACAACTGACTGGTGAAAATATCAGTTTTGTTGTGAATACTGAATGATAGAACTATCACAAAATTCTGTTATAACTTTTAGTTGACTTGTTTCCAGCACACATTTTCTATTAATGTTTGTTATGAAGGGCATTATAGACTGAATTTTACATGAAATTATGCCTCACTTTTGATTAAAAACGGCAATTCAGAATTATTTAGACTATTTTTTGGGTCAGAGTCATATGTCGATATTATCACAAATGGGTTTTTTCAAAGGTTTAATCAGCACAACTACCTCCACTTTAAAAAAAAAATTTTGGTAATTTTATGGAAGAAAACTAAAGTGATGGCATTAATTTTTAAATGGGTCAAATTAACCAAAGTTTATAGACGGAATGTTCAAGGGTTACACATTAGCATAGGGCTACATCAAACAGCTTTGACACCTGCAATGAGCTTCCGGAAAAGCCAAAAAATCATTTCCCCTGAGATATTTATGCCTCGTCCAATTACCTGTCTGATTTAAATGTCAAACTGGTTCATTTTTTCCCCCTCAGTTTGCTAAGGGACACATTGGCTACTGTCCTCGGGGTGCGATCTGCAGGATGAACAGAGCTGTAATGTCACCGAGCGTCTTCACTCGAAGCTGTCAGTAGCTACAGGCTACAAGACCCTGATTTAATGTTTGTATCGCCGTCTGTCACGACTCCAAAAGATGCCATCTGAGAAAAGTGCATTTGGATGACTGCGTTTGTTTTGCCACTATGGACGCCCTGAAGCCGGCTCTGCTCTTGGAATTCAAAGTGATGGCTTTGTTCGCTTTGTGGCTGTGTTGTGGCTGCTTGTTGGCACCCATATTATCATCCCTTTTTGTGACACCCTGTTATTTAACAACAGTTTAGTGTTATGTCATTGATATGCCCTGTAAAGACTTCAAAGTTTCCCAGTAATCATTTAAGAGAAGCCACGTCAGTCGTCGTAACAGAAAAACGTTTTTTTTTTGTTTTTTTTTGTCAGTGTCATGACCAGAAAATGTTTTTATTGTTAATTTTACCAGGAAATGAATACCAACACTTACCTTATGTGTGGGGAACATAGGGGTGACACTATAATTACACTGAAATGCAAAGCAGTGGAAGTTGTGACTGAGACACAGCCATTTTTCACCCTTCAAAGATGTAAAGTTAAAAATAGGGAAGAATTTTTCTGTTGTACAGGTAGGCGTTTGAACCAAGTTAAAGCAATGGATGTCGTGGATTGGCTTGTTGGGACTGGGATTTATTATGTGTAATAATCAGTAAACGGAAGAAGTTTCACTAATGTAAAGATGTGGCCTCTTGACATGTATCACTGTCCTACATGGTTCCCAAAATGATTTTATTATTTGTTTTTGGTCACATTTGATGCATTTCCACTAGTGCACTACTCGGCACAGCCCTACGCTGTTTTTGAATTTCCACTAGGGGCTGGGGTACAGTAATAACTCTAGCAGGTAGGGCCGACCGCAGGCTTCCGGCCTCCGATTGGCCCTGAAAGTCACATGATTTGATAGCGGCTCCATCAGGTAAACCCCGCCTACTTGCTAGGCCAAACCATATAGGACTGACTTGGCACTAATGGATAAAACGCCAATTGTGAGGAACTCGGTCTCAGTTAAATGTCTTCAAACTGAGATACCATAACTTGGCTCCGATGTGCCCATCGCATTGCAAAAGACCGGTTCTTAAAGAGAATGTGGACAAAGATCTTTGGCAGTAACAGTTGTGGTAGCATTTGGGATCTCCTTTAGCCTGGTTTAAAAAGAAAAATCTCCGACACCCACAATGGTACACTAAGTTTTGGGGGGTTTTTTTCTACTCACAAATCGAGGCCAATAAAAAAAAGGATGCATATTCAAACTGTTCCATTTTTTTCTAGTGTCATTACATAAACAGTTGTGTATGTGCTTCTAAAGTATTAATCTGCCTTGCCGCCATGATGTAAGCCTTTTCTAAATATAAATCTGATGAGACGATTATCTGGCCGTGTGATGAATTTGGATGCGCAGTTAAACTATTTATGTAATGCTCCCCGCACTCGGCAGCCCCCGTCCCGCTGCGCGGCAGGCCGTGGCCTTTTCTGATGATAAACCCGTCCTCCAGCCCTCCCCTATGACGGGATTTACTCCATACATAACCGAGAGGAGCACAAAGTGCTTCATCACCATCTCTGTCCTGCTCTCATTTGTAAACACGGGACTTTAAGGGTTCTTGTTGGTTTATGTTACCGATTTAGACCCGATGGAACATGTGGCTAATGGCGTTCTCCTGTTTGTAGCATGTGTTGCATCTCCATGAAATGGGACCGCAGTAAAATGCCTCAAATCTCCTAAATGCTTAATTTCGAACAAACCACCTCATGTCAGTCAATGTGGAGCTTTTTAAAAAAAAATTTTTTTAGTGAGTCTAAGTTCTACCCCAATCAGATTCCTTGAATTTCTTTTTTCTAAAGAAAAGTAAAGCTGTTCAAATCTCTTTTTGTGGGGCCAACAATGTATCAAATGGACAGCCATCAGCACCTAAATGTAAGTCCTAGAAAACTTAGAAAGTGGGAGAGCTCTTCTTGTCAGCAGAAACTGATAAAAAAGGTAATCTCCTGAGCCTAATCCTTAAACCTGATCTAATTGTACACCCGCCTCAAGGCGTAACCATAAATTTGCTACTCTCCGCAACTTCTAGAGGAATGACGCAATTTAGTTTTCCAAGAAGTTCAAAAGGATTGTTCGAGCCAAGCAGTAGTCTTGTTGAAGACCCTGATATTAACCGAGGAGGTTTGTCAGAGCCGTTTTGAGCTGTAATAAAATGATCCTCTGGCTTGGTCCTAAGAAATTATGTTTTTTTTCTACTCTCAAATACAGTCACAGACCTGATTTTAAATTACCAGTTACCGATTGTGCCTTTATGTCTATTTTTTTTTGTTTTTTTCCAGTTTTTTAAGTATGGGAAATACAGGTGATGTCCAAAGAAGCTGCTTTTTTCTCTAAAAGTGACAAAATCGAGTAACTTTTTGCACCTTTTTGGGATAAAGACCTTGTTAAAGCAGCACGAGTTGGTTTGTCTTATGGGGGAACCCTATTTTTTCCCCCCAAAAAAAGAAAACTGGGTGTTGTGTGGTTGTTCGTTATTGTTGCGCAGGCTCATACACGACCAGTCAAAAAAGATGATGCTTTGATATAGGCAAAGCATTTCTTTTTTAGGGTCTGTCATTGTTTTTGTGCTTAAGCTTTTTCTTTTTTGCTGCCGTCTGAGTTTTATTTGTTTTACAGCACTTTCTGCCAAGAAAATTCCCCGTGCAGGAAGGCAGATTCAGCGTTCCGCCACGCTTACCTGTCAGGAAAGCATGACAAAGCTCAGCCGTTTCTCTCCCGCCTCTCAGAAAGCTAATCATAGGCTGCCTGACTCAAATCGGGCCGTCAAACTAACGGGCCGGGTTTCATCACCCAAAAATATTCATGGGGATGGATGGCATCTCTCCGAAAGATGGTCCTAACCTCTCCATAGGCAGAGTTCCAACGATAGATAGATCCCCAAACTACTTTCTCTGAAGTATCATTTTTATATTGGACAGCAAATATGTAGACTTTTTTCATGATTTATAAAAATGTACATATTGTTACAATTGTTTTTCAAAGATCCAAACGAGCTTTACTAAGGGGAATTTAACTAAAAAAAAATAAACAACATTGGAACTAGTTTAGATTTGGATTATGAAATTAGGCAATCCTTTAGATTCGTTGAGAAACAAGTTTTTTTGTTTGGTTTTTTCTATTCAAGGTCTGCCCGGCCATTTCTGAATTGTGTCCAGATCTGGCAGTATTTCCAAGAACAATCAAACAGTGAAAAATACTTTTATGACTTTGGTTCTTATTGATTTTGATTCAATTGTTTAAAAACAAATGCTGCCGGGCCCTTTATTTCTATCCCTGGAAATCCCCAAAAATAACACGGAAAGTTATTAGATGAAAAGAAAAGCTGAACATGACTTTGGTGTTTTGTGTTTAGCATCCAAGAGACAATTACTTGCAGTATAATTATCTTTAAAGAACAAAGATAGTTTGTAAAACTTAATTCCCCCATCTTCCCCCCTTTTCAATGAATTAAAACTCATACATCAGCTCATGAAAACAGAGGGATGAAACGAGGCATCTTTCGGGTTTCCATCAAATGTAAACTAAGACAGAAACAAACATAGAAGTACTCTATTTTTTCACCGGCTTTCTAGGTTTTTACAGCTAAGTTACACCTTCCATACATGACCAACTGATTGCTTTGGGTTCAGGGGACGATCTGAAAATACTTTAAAGTGATACAAACATGTTGAGCTGATTAACTTAATTCCGTCTCGGCATGTAGGTGGCACTGCTCGACGGTGGTCTGAGACAGACTTCTATTCACTCATTCTCAGAAGCAGACAGTATTTTCCATCAAAATCCGGAGGTATCTACCCAAACTGCAGGTCAATTAGATTAGCATGACTCTCTGAGACACGTGAAACGGTGTTTTATTTGAAAATGTGTCTGGCCATCAGGTCTGAAGTCTTGTTGAGCTTCCTTTTAATAAAGGTGATAGTGAAAATAACAGTTTGAGGCAATCTAAAAATGATATAATGTACCAAAAGGCACTTTAGTTCCTGCTGTTATCAGACACTTGGTGGGCCCTGATTCACAATGCTCTTGGTTTAGAACC